>JAGXJF010004407.1:0-224542 GCA_019208055.1 Stipa capillata
AGGCTCTATCTGGCGTAGTGCGAGGAGTGGTTTCCCCATATGATGGCGTTCTTGACGTCGCCGACGTGCACGTTCAGCTTCTCGGCGACCTGGCCGAGGGCTCGGTTGTGGTCGAGCCGTGTGAGGCAGGTGATGTTCTTGGCGGGGATCGCAGAGGCAAACTCCTTGAGGACGAGCGCGTTTGTGTTTGCAGGGTTAGCCACCACCAGAACCTGCAAATTAAGTTCGGTTAAAGTTAGTTTAATTACCTGGACCGTTTTGATTAATTAAGCTTGGTTAATTAGTTTAATTAAGTTCGGTTAATTAAGTTAGTTTAATTAAGTTCGGTTAATTCTGTACTGCGCGTCTCTGTCGATGGTCACCTTGCAGTTTGGGGCAGCATGCTGCTGCAAGGCAGAGGCCTGAGATTTGTAGATCGACACGTTCTTCTCGATCAAATCTTTCCTTTCCATCCCTTCTTTCCTCGGCCATCCACCGATCAAGATGGCTACGCTGACGCCTTGGAACGCTTCGGCCTCGTCGCTCGTCGCCACGACGCCTGTAACGCATACGCATACGCAACGTGATATTTGATACGAGGTGAGTGGTGAACTCAGCTAGGAAGCTGAAAACACGATATGATGCACGCACCTCTGAGTAGAGGCAAGGCGGCGTCGATCAGCTCCATCCTGACGCCGTTCAGGGCGTCCGCCGCGCGCGGGAGGTCGAGCATGTGGAGGACCACCGGCTGGTCGGGGCCTAGCATCAGGCCCCTCGCGATCATCGGGACGATGGCATACCCGATCTGCCCTGCAAACAACAGTCCAGACACTTCAGTGAGCCCTCTCCCTTCTCGTCAGTAAATTACTGCCTCGCAGATTGGAATCATGGAATGGTTGTTTCAGTGTTAGCGATCGTGAATTCCGGGTTACCCGCGGCGCCCGTGACGAGAATTTTGACGGGTTGCTTGGGCTCATCTCTCAGCACCCACGGGCACCATCTTGCCAGCCGCTGGAGAAGAGAAGTAGAAGACATCATCGTGAGTTTTTTCAGTGAAATCTGTATGAAAGTAAAAGACGGTCACTAAGAATGTAACTCTCAAGTTTTTAGCTACTTTGAGATTGATCCATTTAGCTGAGTTAGATGAGTATAAATAGCACCAAGTAGGCCATCCCATGATACCTTGCCTAGGTTAGGCTGAGGCCGTAGGCCCAGATTCCGTGCTACTTGCTGCAAGAAATGGAGCTTCTTGACTCAAAGTTTGGCATAATGGCTGAGAAGGTGAATCACACTTGTCTCAAGCTGAAAAGTTAGGAATACACTGCTCGCTCTGCAATTGAAACTTGCAACGGAAATATTCTTATTTCAGAAGACATGCGTCATGCTTAATTCAAAATAATCTTGTTGTAGAGAAAGACCAGTGCTGACGTGTTTAGGAAGAGCATGGCCGTTTGTATATACATGACGTAAAATGTATCCCATGGAAGCAAATAATCGTATTTGCCTCATGAAACACATTGTAACCACAGACATTTCGGATTATTAAGAGGCAAATGTTGGGCTTGCATTAGAATATGCAGGAGTTTGTCTGTTTTGGCAGAAGTATGCCACAAAGTGCAAAAAGAATCCATCCACTAGTCTCTAATATGCTGTATTTTCTCAATTATATTCATAATGAGACATTATGACATTATTGGCTCTAAGCCTGGCTCTCAGTGCTAACCACTTCAAAAAGGGGGTTTTAATCTATGTAGCACAGATATGGATACGTGTATCGGTATTGGTCAGATACAAATATGGGGATACACCAATTTAAGAAAATGTCGATACGTGGATACATTTAACAATTTTTTTAAAAAAGATAATAATTCAAAAATATCATGATTTGAACAACAAATAATCTTCATGATTATGTCCCTTCTCTAGACACAAAAATATAAAATTTAGTTCAAGTGAAGGCAATAAACATGAAAGTCTGAAGACAATAAACATGAAAGTATGTCTGTTCTCTAGACGTAAAAGTATGAAATCAAATTCAAGTGTTCAACGTAGTGACAATGGGCACATGCAGAGTTAAGTCTCAATCTTCTTATTAGGTTGAGCCGTACTTGATGAGTCTATGATGTATCTACGAAGTATCCATGACTAATAATGTTTGTTTTAGTTATTTATTCGCTTGATACTCGGTGGATACGTATCCACCGTGTACCTCATATTGGATACGGATATGCCTAGTGTTTCAGTGGTCTTAACTATGAACCAGCAACATTTGCTGATATCATTGAGTATACGAAGTCCAGAAGGCTATTCCACGTTTCAGAGTAATTGTAAGCTACACCGATTCTGACATTTTTTTTAGACAAAGACATCGATTCTGACATAGCTATTACATTTCTACAGAAGGGTCCCTTCCAATATTTTTTTAAAGAAATTCTTTAGTGCTTAGTCACAACTGACCCAAGCCCTCAGAGTTACTGAAGCTAAGCTGTACAAAATATTGAAGTGAGCAACCACAAAGCACTGCATAAAGAAGTAGGCTGTTTTGGTCTCGTCACCTCTGTTTGTCTAATGAAGTCATTGCCACTCATAGTACACTAGCACTATCATATTGCTGCAATTTGCAGTTTTCAATTGCTGTACCAGTCACAAGCTTAGTAGTTTTAATCTTGTATGCTTCACCTACTCCAAAGGGAGGATATTCATTGGATTCCGGTCACAACCGCTCTCTAAACTGAACTTTTTATCACATCTCTTACATGAATGATGGATCACTACAAAGCTCATTATGTGTAGATTTTGGATACCTGAATGCGAGAGCTGTTATAGTGTCAATCCTGTTTTGCATGCTATCAATGGTCGAACTACTGAAGTGGGACAGAAACCTAGCCGAACTCTTACTTGTCACGGTGTCTGACAAAGGGGTTTTTTTGTTGCAGGGGAACCAACTCCTGTATATGATGCAACACTTCATCAACCAACTAAATCCCTAGGTGTAGTGTTTTTAAGAACCATGATATTCAGGAACAAAAAGAATCTTCAAATTAACATTCATAAATTTGAATGATTTAAGCTGCTTTCAACAGATGCATAACAGTTCATCCATTCCAATGCACCGCCAATGATTTATTTAAGCAGGAGATGAGATAACATATGATCCAATGACTTCTTTCTCCTCATTGTCTTGTGGTGTATCCTAACGTGGTTCCTGTCTAAACAATCACAATAAACACAAAGTTTAGCAAAGTAGGGTGGTTGGTCGGCCAAAATCAACCACAAAATACAATAAATGTTTATATCATCAACCTTGTGTTGATCATTTAGCACCGCCCATAATATTGTAATGCATATTCGAGGCAGGTCATCGAGTCATTAGAGCTATCTCTTGTGTATAAAAGGAGCCTAATTATAGAGAACTCTCAGCATCAGTGTGATCAGATCAGCCTTGAACTCTTAGCCTGACACTTTTACCGTGATAGAAGAAAAAAACGCAAGCAAAGATGGTGAAGCTTGCATTTGGAAGCTTCGGTGACTCTTTCAGCGCCACGTCCGTCAGATCCTATGTCGCGGAGTTCATCGCCACCCTCCTCTTCGTGTTCGCCGGCGTCGGGTCCGCCATTGCCTACGGTGAGCGAGCTCCTGCCGTTCCAAACATTTTTCGTTGTCTGTTCTTGCTTACTCCATTGCTAACCCGTGGAAACTCGTCTTGTGCAGGGCAACTGACAAAGGGCGGTGCACTAGACCCGGCTGGCCTAGTGGCGATCGCGATCGCCCACGCATTCGCCCTCTTCGTCGGTGTCGCCATGGCTGCCAACATCTCCGGCGGCCACCTGAACCCCGCCGTCACCTTCGGCCTCGCCGTCGGAGGCCACATCACCATCCTCACTGGGGTCTTCTACTGGGTCGCCCAGCTGCTCGGTTCCTCCGTGGCATGCCTACTCCTGCAGTTTGTCACCCACGGCCAGGTTCGCAATCTCGCGTGCTGTCACCACCTTATTTTTACATGCCACATGTGCAACAAATCTTGGCACGTCACTCTGAAGTACTAAAAAGTACCTGGATTTACGTGCAGGCTATGCCGACGCACGCCGTTGCCGGAATCAGCGAGATCGAGGGGGTCGTGATGGAGATCGTGATCACCTTCGCGCTCGTGTACACGGTGTACGCCACCGCGGCCGACCCGAAGAAGGGGTCCCTCGGCACCATAGCCCCGATGGCGATCGGTTTCATCGTCGGCGCAAACATCCTGGCCGCCGGGCCTTTCAGCGGCGGCTCCATGAACCCGGCCCGCTCCTTCGGCCCGGCCGTGGCAGCAGGCAACTTCTCCGGCCACTGGGTGTACTGGGTCGGGCCACTGATCGGAGGCGGCCTCGCCGGGCTAGTCTACGGCGACGTGTTCATTGCCTCCTACCAGCCGGTCGGCCAGCAGGAGTACGCGTGAAGAGCATGAAGCCGAACCTCCATTGCTGTTAATTTCGTCATCAGTTCATCACCTCGCTTCCTCTTGTATGTGGTCTTTGCATTTCCCTTTTGGTTTTTAATCGACAGCAGAATTTGTAAGACAACCGCTCGATCTTATATGTACGGTTCAGCGTTTCCAAAATCCAAAGTATTGCACGGTACACGCTCTGTATGGCAAAGTCGTGAAGTTGTGTCAGTGTCACGTAATTCGTGAAGTTGTACGCCTTTGACGGTTGTGAAATTGGAGCAGACTGGAAGGGGCGGCGGCAACCGCTGAAAACTACCCTGGTGCCGGTTCGCTGTACGGTCGCGTCCCTCTCCCTCTTTATAAACTCTGGAACTCCGCAAAAACAACCGTGCAAACTCGAGTTCACTGCGCCGAGAGAAGTAAACTTTTTCAATGGCGTCCAACCTCCGTGTCCACTTGAAGCATTGCTTCTCGCCGCCATCCCTCCGGTCGTACTTCGCCGAGTTCATCTCCACCTTCCTCTTCGTCTTCGCCGCCGTGGGCTCCGCCATCTCTGCCCGTACGTCGAACTTCACTACGTCACTACGACTCACGGCCATGTGAGTTGATGCTCTCGTACATACGTACTCACGTTTCACTCACCGCGGGTTTCTTTGGAAATGCGTATGCCAGGGATGCTCACGCCCGACATCGCGTCCGACGCCTCGTCGCTGGTAGCCACCGCCGTCGCGCAGTCGTTCGGGCTTTTCGCCGCGGTGTTCATCGCTGCCGACGTCTCAGGCGGCCACGTCAATCCGGCCGTCACGTTCGCCTTCGCCATCGGCGGCCACATCGGTGTCCCGAGCGCCATCTTCTATTGGACGTGTCAACTGCTCGGTTCCACCCTCGCCTGTCTCGTCCTCCACTTCCTCTCCGCCGGCCAGGTGCGTCAGTGACCATCCATCACTTCACCACACCCTCAAATCCAAACGTAAACTCCGTAACATCGCAATGCACGTGTGTTACAGGCCGTGCCGACGACGAGGATCGCGGTGGAGATGACCGGGTTCGGCGCGGCGATCCTGGAGGGGGTAATGACGTTCATGCTCGTGTACGCGGTGCACGTCGCCGGCGACCCCCGCGCGTGCGGCAGGAAAGGAATCGCGACGACGGCGCTGGGCTCGCTGGTGGTCGGGCTCGTGGCGGGCGCGTGCGTGCTGGCGGCGGGATCGCTCACGGGCGCGTCCATGAACCCGGCGAGGTCGTTTGGGCCGGCGGTTGTGAGCGGGGACTTCAAGAACCAGGCCGTGTACTGGGTCGGCCCGATGAGTGGCGCGGCCGTCGCGGCGCTGGTGCATCAGAATCTGGTGTTCCCGTCCGTGCCCGAGCCGCTGTCGTACGAGTCGCGGCACGGGAGCGTGGAAACGGTGGTGGTGTGATTTGTGAATCTAGTATTTTTTGTTTCAGGATCTATCCATGTGTGTTTGCATTTGTTTTATGTAAATGTATGAGTAAAATCATGTTTTTAGATTATGTGTAATAGTTCTTTTAAGATTAGTTCACTTTCGAACCCTGAAATTTGCTCCAATTCTTTTTTCTAAATTTTTATTTGCTCCAATTCAACTTTTCGTCCTAAATGTTCGTAATCAAAAGTAGTTTTTTCCCTTTGTTTTGTAATACGGAGATCTATAACTAGCAAAATACATAATTAAAAAGACAGAGAAATAATGTGAAAAACTACTTTCAACCCAACCTACTTTTATATGAGCTATTGATTAAAGAACTCCTTCAAAGGCGCAAAACATAATTACGCCAGGAAAATACCAGTTGCTGAAATGTGAATATGCAATGGCCCGCTAGCCAGCAAACTAGCAGCCCACCGTTATCATTTTCATTTCATTATTTTTGCACCCAACGATAATACGATACTCGTACATTTCTCCTCCTCGTTCTAGTGAAACCAACATCACAAGGTGTGATATGATCCGATAATCATATATCTAGTAGATTAAATACTTATAAAAATAAATAGATACGAGGACACAAGGTTGTGCCTTTTTCTTTTTTATATTGGATCTCACTAGTACAACATCTCGATAATACATGTAAATATCTGAAGATCACATCTCTATTTATAAGCCAACCGCGGGGCAAGGTAGTAATTAACCACACACAGGACCAACTGATCAGTAGAAACGGATGCGGGGAGGTCGGTGAAGCTTGTCGAAAAGCAGTGGGTCGAGGGAGCATTGTGGTGGTCGGAACGTGAACGGTGGCGATCATTGAAGCAGAGGATGTTGGTTGTGTTCCGAGCAAACGAGATGGAGAGGGGGAGAAACTTGTGTCATAAGGAAGAGTGAGAGAAGGTGGTTCTATTAGCGCGGTCAAAAGGAGATAAGGGTGACCACAGCCGCCAGAATCGAGAGAGGGACAGACGGCGGTCATTTGGTCTGAAGGGCAATTCGTCGCTCTCGGCACACAAATCACAACACCGATGGGTCCAGAGGACTCAGGGCGTCGCCACGCACTTGCTGGTGCGCTGGCACAAGCCGAGGTGGCTCAGTGCACTAGCGAGCAGGAGGTGGCTCGTGGTTTCGGCGCAGTCGCCACGCAGGTGCTAGCGCGAGGGAGGAAGACGATGGACCTGACAGGTAGGTCCCGCCTGTCAGTGTCTCGTCGCGCTAGCGGGCGTGGCATGGCTAGATGGACCTAACAGGTAGGTCCCGCCTATCAGTGTCTCGTCGCGCTGGTGGGCGTGGCGCGGCTAGACTAGAGGGTTTGGTTTGCTTTATTTATTTTTATTTTTATTTTCTATTTTGAATTTATATTATATTTTTGAATTCGAATAGAACTTGGTTCAAATATTCTAAAAGTTTTTACAGAGGCACCTAGAAATATTTAGAACCATGTACAAATATTTATAGCGCCACTTTATTAACTGTTTTCTTCGGTTGATATTTAGTTTCAATTTTGATCCTTTTTGGATTTGAACTACAAGTATGTTATAGATTTATCCCAAAAATATGAGAAAATTTCATGGTCTCAAAAGTATTATATTGAGATTATATATAGATTTTGAAGAGATCCCAACATTGTAAAATCCCTCAGCTTAATAGATCTTTGATCTACCAATTAATTGGACTTCGGGTTTTAATGTTTCCAAAATTTCATGTGACATTTTCATTATCGAGGTTTTAAGTTTTCCTCAATTTCAGATTAAGGAGAATGATGATATGAAATGCTAATGCTGCACATCAACATGTGCTACATATATTAGCAAAATGGAGATGTCACACCAAGGTTTAATAATTGAGCCCACTAGGAGGGATGCGGCGTGCCGGATGGCCCACCCCTAGGAGGCGTGGTTTCATAACACTAGCTACCTCACTGCGCCTTGACGGTTGGGACAAGTCGTTGCCTTCACTCACTCCCTAACATGTGGCCATTTGGGGAGCCACATTATCGCCACTTGGATGTTTGCTCCAAACCCTCGTTTTTAGTTATGGCTTTTTTGGATTTTAATGAAATTCATGATTTTTCTAGATTTGACAACTAGGAAGTTAAAATATATCGAAATTGTAAGTTACAAGACCGTGAGATTAAATTTAGTAAAAAATATGTTCCTTGAGGACATATGTCCGGAACTGTAATAACACTATTTAAAAAAAAATCAAATGTTTCACGAGAATTGTTCCAATTGTTCAAAAAAAAGTACAGCATGAATGTCTTTTAAATATGTTCCACTAGCCATGGAAAATGTTTATGTATTTCAAAACAATGTTTACTACTAAATAAAATTGTTCCAACCAAAACTAAACATGACGGGATTACTTGTGTTAATCTCATATGTCCGGCTCGAAATAATAAAAAATACATGTTAAAGCAAACCATATCTATTGGTGGAACAAAAAAAATACAGTTAACGGAACCATTTTTACAGAAAATGACGTCGAAAAAAAATATCAATAAAACAAATCATATCTATTGATTGAACAAAAAATACTGTTAGCGGAACCATTTTATAGAAAATGATGTCAAAAAAATTGTCATCCAAACTTATGCATAAGATATCTTTTTAATCTCTCGTCATAAAGAACACAATGTAAAAGCGGAATACAAATTGACTACATGTTCTGGGAGCAATTACACTTCAAAATACGAATTTAAAAACCCTAAAAAGATCGGATTTAAAAGATCACTGACATCACCCATCCCTCCCTCCCTGCCTGGGCCTTGTCCCTCCCTCTCCTTGGGCCTACTGGGCTGAAAGCGCACGCGATGGTTGGGAAAATGGTTTGCTCTCTTGATCACCACGGTGTAATTTATCACATTCTATTATACAAAACGTGACGCGTGCCGGATAATTGTCTAGACTTGTTCAGACGCCTCCTAGCTAGAAATAGCATGTCATGAACGATGAAAGAGTACACGCTACCTTATCCACTGCCAAACTTCACGGTTACTGTACTCGTCAATCCGTCAATGAGTGGCAAATATTGTACATATTAATATGAGCAACTGTTGAGCAACCTACAGTAATCCGATCAAATCCGCGTCCTAATTTAAGCCCGTTTTGACTTAAAATTCCACCCGAGTTAGTACCTTCCTTGCACGCACTTGAGTTCTGACTTCTTTGATCTTTAACGGAAGTAGGGCATCAAACCAGAAATACAACTCCACTCCCGCAAGTAAAGATCCTTGCAATCTTACACGACGGTGCTGCTGATATTAACCTATTGAGCTGTCGTTGTAGCTCTTCTGCTGCTCGTGCGCGAATGAAGGATTAGAGTAATCCTCTCTACGATGTTGTGTAACCTCTACGCTTTGTCTTGCCTTCGCAAATTTACTGTAACTCTGCTCTAGGAGAACTTCCATTAACATGATTAATTCAAGCATGCAGATGTTGCTCACGGCCAACCGAACGCTGATACGAGCCGTTAGTATCTTCGGCCAACTCGTTTTTTTAGCTCGATCCACTTCACGCATGCGGCGGCATGCACGCTCGACACACTTCTCGGGTTCCCCGGTGACCGGCGCACGCTTGGTGCGTTATGGCGTCACGGTTCGGGCTCCGGACGCCCGTCCGGCACGCACCATGTCTCGGCCTGCGTTACGATTCAGAATTTCTCAGAGACCTGGGACGCCTGGAGAACGACGTGAAGCCACTTGGCCACCTCACTTCGATATCGCTGTCCCTCTAACTCTAGTGCTCCATGACAAGTGACAACCGATCACAACGGCTTCTTCTTTAAAAGAAAAAGAAACACAACTGACCACCACGCGACGGTTCAGGGTTTAGAGAAGTGAGCAGTGTCAGTGTCGTTCTGTCAGTCCCCTTCGCTTCCGACGGCTGCTTTCGCATTGGGAGGAGAGGAGGACCCGAATCTTTGCTCAGCCAGTTGATAATCCTTGTTGTCTAGCTTTTCGGTGTTTCGTGGCGCCGTCATGGTAGACGAGACAGTGTCGATCGGAATAAACGTCTCCCGGCTTATCTCTAGCCGTGATGGTGCACTCTTTGATGTCGTCACAGAGTCGATGAGGTGTGGTTCTTTTGAATCTGGCTTGTCCGGTGTGTTATTGTGGCTCTCAGAGCTCTTGGTGGCTAGTCAAATTTGTGCAGGTTTTGAAATGGATGTTTGCCCCGTTCCTCTCTTTCTGTGGCTACTCCATCAATAATATGAAGCTTCGAGACGCGGAGTTGTCATTTCTTATTTTAGAAAAGGCCTTTGTGTAATATTGAGAGACATCATTGTTCTGTTTTTGACAGGGTCTCTCATATATGCTTCGTAGTGTTTTCCTTACTCAAAGAAACTCAGATGTTTCCTATAGAAAAAACTCCGTTACTCTTTTTTTTTAAAGAAAGAGTAACGGAGTTACCATAGTCCCCCACAGCTTTTGGTTTTTGGAGTATGAATTTGTCAGAATTCATTAGTCTGCATGGTAGTATTGTACACCGATGCACCACATAGCGAGGCGAGCGAATGACTTCGGCGACCAAGAGGCTAACGACGGACTCAAATCAAGACGTCGCCCGTGAGATTGGCGTATTTTTATCCGTGCTGTTCGTGCCATGACCGTTGGGAAAGACTAATAAGGTTCACTCCTAATTAAATCTACAAATGCTCCTAGTAGTTTATAAATTAAGGAACGTCTATTTCTCAGTTGCCTAAAATTTTCTTAAATCTTAGTCACTTTTTAAGCCTTTGGATCAAAAATCCAACAACCCTCATCTTTACTAAAATAAAGTATAATTTTACGGACTACAAAATTGCAGTAACTTTTCACTAAAATTGCACACATCTAAAACTGCAATTTTAGGCTAAAGGATGCGCAATTTTAGAGACTAAAAATTGTAGTAACTTTTTACTAAAATTGTATACTTTTAGAACTACAATTTTAGGCTAATTGATGTACAATTTTAGATGATTGAGATTTATAAAAATTTTAGGCAACTGAGAATTAGCCAACACATATAAAATTAAGCAACACAAAAGCCTTGGACGGCACGCAGGAGTTGCTATCACACAATAACACGAGTTCGTTTATGTAGGCAGTTACATGTGGGGTCAAATATCCAACATCCGTGAAAATGCATCCAAAATTTATTTTTCTTATTGTAAAAGCGAAAGGAACGTGTGACGGTGTCATGTACAGTAAATATGGTCGAAATGCATCTAAACAACAAACTATTAATATCGCAGAATAGCCTTGCAAAAGAAGAAGATAAATTAAGAGAAGCTTAAAACAAAGGAAGATAATTTAAGGAAATCACGTAATAAATACTTAAACAACCGGATTTGTTTCAGGAAGATTGCTGCTAACAAACTCTCCTCCTCCTAACAAACAGGCTTCGTTCGAAGCCCAAACTCTTCAAACACCTCGTACAAAGGCGGCGAGGCCAGGCGTCGATCGGCACAAGCCGAGAGAGAGGAGACAGCCGCTGAGCCCCCCGCATCGGCCGCAGCACCCATGGTGGTCCACGTCGTGTACAGGAGGAGGGAGAACAGCTGGAGTGGGGGCGCCGCGGCGTCCGTGAGGTTCGTGGGCACCGCCGCCATGAGCAGCCCGTCGTCCGGCGAGCACCAGGTCCGCCTCGCCAGCCGCGGCGTCGGCTCCTCGCCGCTCCGCACTCCCGCCTCCCCGAGCGACCGCGCCGGCGTGTGCACCGGAGGTCGCGCCCTGCGTGCCACCTCGCCGCCGCCCCCCTCCATCTCCATCGCCTCCCCCACGTCCTGGGACCCCCGCAGGCTGCGCCGGGTCGGGGAGGATGACTGGGAGGAGGTCGTCGCCCTGGGTGATGAAGCCGTGGGGCTAGAGGATTCGGCGGAAGAGTACGGGGTGGTGTTCGAGGCCCCGCCCACCGACGACGAGGTCCGCGCCGCTGTCGCCAGCATCCAGCAGTAAGATTATACTTGATCTATCCACTTATATTGATCAAGTTACGATTTGTGATTTGTTAGATTGCTGATGATCATCGCGGTATGGTTGGATTAAGATCGGAACTCACTTATGTAATTACATGCTGGTTATTTTATTCTTGTGATTATGCTGGGATTAGATAGGAAGTTTTCCGTGACTTGACGCGAAAGTCATGGGCGGAGCTCCAATCATGCTATGTTTCTTGTATTTGTGAAATTGTTCAAGGGTGAAGGGTTTGCGCCTATTAATCCAATTTATCGCCTTTTCGTGCTTGAAGGAGCAGTTTTGCTTGTATTGCGTCCAATTGCACTACACGCCCTCCGTCATTGCTTAGTTAGAGCCTCCTAACCTGTGTAGGACGCACAGTCTCCTTTGTCATTACTGAGTGCTTGTCCGCTCCAGAGTTCGTTTAATTGATGCAATCTGGGCTTACAGATGTTCTATCTGAACAAATTAAACAAATTGTCTGTCGTGTGCAGGGTATTTGAGAATCCTTCTGGTATGGATGATGCACTCGAATTACAAGCTCTCGCATTGCCCATCTCAGGACTCCCTTCGTCTAGGATGTTTGTGAACTATTTCTCTAAGGATTTTGATGCATCGGAGAAGCAAATTGTCCAATTAGCCAACTTAGGAAATTCTCCATCCGACATCGGATTAGATGAATGCATTGAACCGGCTGCACTTTCCCTTAACTCGACTGCTCTTGTGACAAGGGAACATCAGAATGTACTGGATGCGTTCCACCTATTGCAAGAAGATTCTTCTGTTCAGGTGAATGTGGCTTGATTTGAGCGGTATTGATGTATATAGATCTTGAACCAAGTATTGACAAAAATCACTAGTTTTCCTGCTCTGATGCGACTTCTTCTCCCTCCATGCAGAAAATGGTTATGGCCTTGTCAACTGATAAGGCTGTATGGGATGCTGTCATGAACAACGAGGTGGTGCGAGAATTCAAGAAATCCTTCCAGGATGGTACGTGACTTTTAGTTGACCTTAGCTCGTACATCTTTAGATTGATTTGGCATGGAAGAACAATATTGATCTTGTTATTAATTTACGCAGTAGCCCTTAGATAAATCTTTTGATTGTTATCGTGAGAAATATAAACTTATTTACCTTATTTAGTTGCTCCGTCAGACTCTTGTTTATTATGTTGGGTGAATCTGCACTTAATGCAACTTATCTTACCTTTCAGCTAAGGAAACTGATCTCAAGGATAGCTCTAGTGCTCCTCCTGGAATGATGAAGTGGGTCCTGGAAAACACCCAGGCGAAGATCAAGGAGTTCCTTGAGAAGATACTTAACCTCGTGAACACGCTCTTCCAAGCTCAGAGCAAGGACTACGATTTGTCTGACGATGTAGTGAGAATGTCCTTCATGCTCTCGGTGTTCGTCTTCATTGTAGTTACTATAGCTCGCATAAAGTGAGCACAACAATTCGTCGACTTCACACTTGGTGGTTGTTTAGTGATTTAGTGGTGTACAGGATCAGTTCTAGTCCTAGTCCTTTTCGTATGGGTTAGCAATGACTGCGATCGAGGATGGTGTCATTCTTAGTTTCCAGGTCCAGAACTTTAAAAATTGTGATTCTTAGTGGAAGTTCCGTATGGTTATGGATTTAATGGTGTCAAACATCCATGGTTCATATGAATTGCGTCATGCTTATTATCCAGCTGTGAACGTGAATGGGATTGGAAGGATTGGTGATGCAAAATTTCGAAGTCTTATGAATGATTGATGTGTAAGAATGGATCAAACTTTACATTACATTTTACATTCACACCAAAATCTAACATGCGCACTAATTGTTTGGGTGCCTGGCAATTGCTCATTAGAGTTAGGTTGGATTGGATGTTTGCGATTTTTACCATTCATTCATCTGTCCAAAACCCATGGAATCCCATTGGGAAGGTGAGGTGCTTTGGCACCTCAAGTTTTGCCACAAGTGCACTTCTTTTCCCTATCTTCTTTGCATCCAACACCACTAGATGGCATCTGTCTTCGGATACTGCATACTGCAAAACGAGGCAAGAAACATCAAATGATGCAAATGTTCTTTTTATCAGTCACACATTGGATATATCTAGAATCAGTCACACATCTTAAAGTTATTAATTCAAAGAGGTGACCTATGCTTCCTTAAGTATATATAGTAGTTTGAACCATTTGATAGATCTAGAATCAGTAACGCATCTTAAAGTTAATTAATTCAAAGGCCACGAATATCTACTTGGAGACTGGAGTTTATAAAGAGCTGACTTAAAAATATCAAACCCGTTTTTTAAAAACCTAATCTGACTCAATGTTAATTGAGCAAACATATGTACCCCATGTTGGTGCTTGCAAACGTTCCTCGATCTTACCTCTACAAGAAGAACATAGCCATGATCCTCCCCATCGCCGGTCGGGATGAAGACCGGCTCCCCGACGAACTTGCGCCCCTCGGAAGACCACCACCGCGCTGATCCATCAGAGACATCGACCTTCACTACGCTGTCAAACGGGAAATACGGGAGGAATCTGCGCGAGCCGGATGCAGCGCCGGCGTAGATGAACCGGTTCCTCTTGTTAGCGAAGTTTGGGTTTATCGCCGGGAAGTCTGCCGGCCTGCTCCACTGATCGGACAGTCTCTTCACGGAGCATCTCCGGCAGGCCCCTTTCTTGTCGAGCTCGATTGCCACCTGCATTGGATCGGGCAATAGGTAAGGTTCTGTCCCTGCACAACTCCACATTTTGTCCATTCATAGCAGGGTTAACTCTTTCAGTTTCGGTAATAACAGTACTCAATTCGGCCAAAGGCCGAAAAATAGTTCGAATTTGACTGAAATTCAACCCAAACTTGCTGAAACTTGACCAAATTTTGAATTCTGTTTGGGCCGGGCCCAAATTCAAGCGTGCCCGGATTATTATTTTTTGAATGAAATTCCTTAAATTACTGTGAAATTGTGAACCCTGATGATAGACATCAAACGAAAGCGTTTGTTCACCTGCACAAGGCGAGGCAGCCACTTCTTGCCCTTGACTGCGTTCATGAATGAAGGGTCCAGCTTCTTGTTCTTCCAATTGTAACCTGTGAGAATTGGGTTGCAGCACCGATATGTCACTCGATAATCGTACTCGCAGAAACGTGCGCGAATTAACGAAGAGTTAATATTTCGTGCCATCTCGAAGTTACCAAACATTCTGTGGAAATGGAACCACTGGTAGGAGCAGCCCGACATGTGCAGCCGTATGTCCAGGCCGCCCCGGCCGTTCTCCTCCTCGAAGGCGTTACCGACGTGCAACGACCACATCTGCGACGGCGCCTCGATGGGCACGCTCCAGTCGCGGCCGCTCGCCTCGGCCTCCGGGGAGCGCGGCAGCAGGTAGACCGGCGTCGTCTGCTTGCTCGGGTCCAGCGCGAGTGCCGCTATCATCGGGTGAGTGCCCGTCATCGCCAGCAGCGACCCTACCAAACACGGCACCAAACGTCAGCCTGCCTAGCCATGATCTGTTTCGAGGGAAGATAAAAAGCTTCGATCGATCTTTCCGGCCGTACCAGGAATGTCGAGCTTGATCCTGTTGCCGAGGACGACGTAGTGGGTGTCCGTGAAGGCCCAGTCGTGGATCATTAGGTGAGCCGGCAGGACGAACTCCCGCTTCTGCACGAGCGCGAAGCTGGCGTCGAACTCTGTGTGGCGTACCACCGCGTCATCGAAGACAAAATTCGGTGAGTGGGTGACACTGATTTGAGTGGTCTTTCGAAAGAGCAAAAAAAAATCGAGGGGTAGTGGGCATGGATGGGCGAGGGTGAGTGAGTAGGGCAGACCGTAGAAAGTGAAGTTGGATAGCGGGAGGAGCATGTCCTCGGCGTTGCAGGCGACCATCAGCAGCCGGTTCCGCCGCGGGTCGATCTTGTAGTGCGCCAACAGCCTCTTGGGCGGCATGCTGAACACACCTGCACGGGAGCCATGCGCGCGCGCGCACGAACGTCAAATCAGCTCGCTCGGTGCGCTACTCAAGTAGGTAACTGTAGATTGCGTACCGCTAAGAACTGGCCGCAGCAAGCGCGTGGCCACGTCGAGCCCGGCATCCGCCAGCCACGGCCGGCGCCGCCGCCGGAGCTGCGCAGCCACGTCACGCGGTGCCACCTCATCGGCGCCGTCGCCGAGCCCGAGCAGGTCGAACGGGCCGACGGTCTCCAGCGTCCGGGGGTCGACCTCGTACGGCATGCCCCCCTCCCAGAGACAGAGCAGACGGCCGCCCCACCAGAGCACGCTGGTGTTGGCCACGTTCTTCATCACCTTCACGTTGCCCACCCTCTTCCCGCCCTGCAGCACAGAGAAGGGGCCCCGGTGCGTGAACCGCCACGATGCACCGTCGTCCCCCCTCTCCTCCCTCTTCGCCGCCGTCTCCACGTACCTGCATGCGTACGTGCTCACACCGTGATCGTGACGCGCCACCCACGGTTGCTGGGTAGGTGCTGCTGCGGCTTAGTGCTTACCGTGCGGAGTAGTGCACGCCATCGTTGGGGTGGAAGCGGAAGGATCGGAGGTAGCCGTGGCCGTCCAGGGGGTGGACAGTGGAGCCGTGGTCGTCCGAGAACATGCCGGGCCCGGCGAGGTAGTAGGTGCCGGCAGGGAAGTCCGGTGGGATCGCGCCCTCGGTGACGCGGAGCGGGACGGGGTCCGGGGTCTCGGCGCGCTGCGACCGGAAGAGGAGGTTGTAGTCCCAGAAGGCCGTGGACAGCGTGTCCGTCGTCGCTGCCACGGTGCTGGGCGTGGCGCCGGCCGTGGCGCGGATGACGCGGACGCGGTGGCTGGTGGTGGGACGTGGTGGCGAGGGTGGTGGTTCACGACGGCGTGCATGGTTGCGATCGTGCATATCGCCATGTTTGTGTTGGTCTCCTGCGGTCGTTGGCTCGTTGCGGTGATGTGGCTTTATTAGCGTTCGTTTGGGTTGCTTATGCTATCTTCAATGCAAGAACTTTAAATAGACACTTAAATAACAGAATAATGCTATATTAGAAAGCGTTTTTTTTAAGAGCATGACCTCTAATACAAACACTATTTATGAACATTTAGGTAATTGAAAAAAGCTTAATCGCTTCGACTCTTTACTAAACGGTAACGCTAACATAAAAACCAAAATTGATGGTCCATATTGACATAATGGTTATGATATTTTTTCCCCTCGCACAACACTCCTAACGTCTTATTCGAGATGACCTTACGGAAAATTCAGAAAAGTGAAGTTTTGTGCCTCGGTCTTTGGGAGCTTTGGAATTATTCGATATTTCTATGATTTACTCTTAAGTATAATTATTCCTCGCAAAGAAAGAATCTATGTATAATTAGAAACAAGCTCGATTTCGTGTTCGGAAGAATCGACGTTCATAATATAATCACAACTTCCGAAGATATACGTAGCACTTGGATTAGGAATTTGTAGTTCTGGGCGTTTTGGAGGGTTTTTGGTCAGGGAATCGTCGGCATTTCGGGAGTGGAATCCAATGGCTGTTTGTTGGCATAATCACTAATGCGGCTGTCTGCTCGTGCCGAACAAAGTAGCCTGTGTGTCTGTATTAATTATGAAATATGCTTTGTTATTACATGGCATACTGATTAAGGTTACAATAATCTTGACGAGGACAACAACTCCGACCACATCTGGAAGTAAAGCATCACTCAGTATCGTCGATCAGTTTCCGCGGGGCTGTTTAAGAACCCCCTGCCCACCGTTTTGTCTCCAGCCACTGTTCATCATGGCATACGACTAAAAACTCCATCGGGTAAGATGAGAAAACTGAAAGCAGAATTATTTGGCAGTAGGACGGTTTATCTGCACCATGTGGTTTCTGAATAGATGCTGAAAGGCACGCTTAATTTGTAAAGAACGTGATAACACTATCAAAACTGCAAAACTAATGACAGTGCAGGACTAAGCAACATATCTTCGTTTGACAGCACCCTACCCCCCTACCCACACTGATTACAACAACAGGGGAAATGGTAATTGGTAAAGGCAAATTTACCCATTTACCACAACCACTGACCAAAAAGAACGAATAGGACACACGCAGAGATTAAAATAAAATATCTGAAAAACGATACCAAGCCCAAAATGCCCCTTAGATGGGAAGCTATACCATCATACTGTAGCCGCAGACATTGAGTACGACGCAGAACAGCACAGGAGCTCAGTGCTCGACAGACAATAAACAGCACTAAAATTGAATACAATATCAGTCTCACACTCTCACACAAGAAAAGTAAATGGACAACATAATGGGGAATAGATTCTGCAACGACCAGCACAGGGTAAAGCTTTCCTCTTTATCTCGAAATATCCTCGTCCAACAGATCAGAAATGAATGATGTAGTAGTGAAAGAGTTCCCATAAATGCAGTATTTTATACTGAAAAGAAGGCATCTTACTTTAGATTAAGTGGAGTTTACTGTGCTCAGGCCATGGTGGTCGAAAGAAAAGAGAAGAAGTGTTGCCTGCAAAGTAGCCCAGGGCTCAACCATCTCAATTTCCTCCATCCTCATGGCTAGCGTAATAGACCTTGACCTTGACCTAGTGGTTGCCAAATCAAGTCCTTTTCTCCATCCACTTCGTTCACAGTTCAATCCATTACACTGCACCTACTTCTGCACCTGGCTTGATGCTTAAAAAGATTACGAGAACCTGGATCAAAGTAAGTTAAGTGTTAACTTGGAACTTCTCAGAAAGAATTCAAGCGGAAAGGATACAGCATCCGCGATTTCAATCAATGTATCAAAACATAAACTGGAAGTTGTAGACAAATGAACACCTATTTTTGGATCAATGCCACTCAGTTCAGACATAAATAGGTGAATGATAAAAGAATCTATGTCAGCCATTGAAAGCAGAATTAATTTTTTGTGATCTTTTTATGCTTACCATCAAAAGACAACACTAGCAAGTGTCCCACTGGACACATGGATTGAAAACAATAGACCAAGACGCAAGCAATATTAGCAATATATACTGTAGACAAATAACAGATGCACTTTTAATAGCTTATTTCTGAACTGTCATGTTCCGGTTTCCACAACCTAAACAGGTTCTGCAGTCCAGAGTTTCTTTCGTTTAAATTGTGATTGAAAAGAAACAGAATCTGAGGAAATACTGGTTAACAACATTTTGCAATTAAAAATGGACTGTATGCAGGTTATTCAATCAAATCAAGAATCAATCATGTAAAAATATGAATAATGTGAAAAAATAGCACTGAGGTAAAATTGAATGTAATAATGTAAAATATGCTGAGCAAATGTCAAGACTACAGGTGCATCCACTGCTAACAGTGAGACACATGACGAGGGATATAGCAAATTATAATAGTAGGGTGTCAAAAGATATGAATGTTGACTGTTTAGTGTGCTCTATGTTAAGTCAACACATAGATTATTTCATTGTACTAGTAAAATGACAGAGTGGAATAGATGGAAAAGTATTGGTGCTTGCTTGTTTTATTACTGGGAGCTTTCTTGACTAATCTGAATTACATGATGACTCACAGAATTTCATGACGTCAGCGGGAGATCAAAAGTTGGAATACAGTTTTGCAGGAAATTTCGATCCCTTGTTTCACAAAGTTGGAAATAATTTCCATTAAATATGTTTCAAAGAGATTTGCCAGTGTGACATAAGGAACAAAACAGGGGAAAGCGAAGCCCTTTTTGCTGAAGTAGTTTTTTTTGGTGGTGGTCTCTAAAATTCTTTATTTGGTAAGGTTGAATTCGTACAAATGTCACACATTGCATATTGACAAGACTACTCCATCTATATTCTTTTGGCTCTAAATATGTTTTGGGATGGTGAATCATCGCCTTTTTCACCACCTATTTTATCTCTGCTGCAGTGGGGCAGGTGATTAATTACTGAAGAAAATGTTTCTCTTTGTTCTTAATTTCATATACCATAAACATCACTGTAGACGAGGATGAGATACTCATCAAATTCTAAAGAACGTACTTGATTGGCCAGACCTCCAAGATAAGTAATTTTATCAAATGGGCAGAAGCAGTAAACGAAAATTAAGAGTAAGAGTAACATTTCATATCTTTTTAGCCACTGCAAGAATAAAACTCAACCCAGATAACTATGTGAACTTAAGAGAACTGCTAATATTAAGATAAAATATAACTGCTTTACTTGGAAGCTGGAACTGTGGACACAGTTGCCAAGTCAAGAGTGAAATTAGAATAGTGAAGGTTAGACCATGTATAATCTAAAATGGTTGCCAAAAAAAGTATGAGAAGTATTAAGGAAGAAGCACTTATGTGAAAGACAGAGTTGGCGTCATAGTTTCACACAAGAATGTTACAGTACATATAAAAATCATGAAACCCATCGCATCAAAATTAAAATAACTTGGCCAGCTTGGGTAAGAGGACCTAGTCATGGGCTCATGGCTTTATATCCTGTTTCCTTCAATTGTTCCATTACAGTTTGGCAACCAAGTGTCTGAAACAATACAATCTTTTCTAATCATATGATCAATCAATGGCTTGAAAGCAAAGGCCTGTTTCGCCAAACTGCACGGTTAATTAAAGCTTACTGAAATCACCAGCTACTCTTTTTCTTATTTGGGGGATGCATCTTCTCTCACTCAAGGAAAAAATAGCTTGCCTGTAGATCACATCAATTAAACAAGACATATGACAACTACATATGTTGCGCATCAATTCACAATCTTTGCAACCCAACCTCATGTAAACTGCAGTTGCAAAAAGGAGGATTCTACAGTCATGCAAACTACAGTACTACACTTAGGAGAGAAAAGGCACAGGTGCTATCATTCTTGCATTGCTAGACAAGTTTAATCCAAACCAAAGCCCAACAAAAGCTACTTCATTCGAAGAAAATTTAACCTCAATTGATTCAATTTATAGCACGAACCACACAATGTCACCATGTTTCTGAATCACTCGTCAACTATGTCACGAACAAATGGGTTGTGAACCACAACCAATGTTACTCTCTTACAAATGTGAGGAAGGTACCCTTATTGCAATCATCAGGCCCACATTGCCATAAATTACATGACAGTATAAGGAGAAGCACGAGAAAGTACCATGAAGGCATGAACCACCTTAGCCAGTGTGATCATGGTGCCAGTGCCCTCGTCTGTGAGATCTCGAGCAGCAGCGAGTGTGGGACACGCCCATCGATGATGCTTGCAGTGTGCACGCCCTGCGCGAGGGCTCGCACGCAGCACTCCACCTTCGGGATCATTCCACCAGCTACCTTCCCGTCAGATACCATCTGCCGCACCCCGGCGATATCAATCTCCTTCACCAGGCTCCCCAGGGTCATTACGGTCCGCCAGTATCCCTGACACATCCGTGAGCAGCAGCAAACTTCTCGGCACCCACCGCAGCAGCAATCTCACCGGCTGCCGTATCCGCGTTGATGTTGTAGGCCTGCCCGGTCTCGTCGGCGGCAACGGTGGCGATGACCGGGATGTGACCAGAGGCGATGATGGGGTGGAGGACTGTGGCGTCCACTCGCGCGACTTCGCCGACGAAGCCGAGGGCTGCGGCATTGGGGGAGGGGCGCGCCGTGATGAGGCGCGCGTCCTTGCCGCAGAGGCCGACGGCGGTGCCGCCCGGCGAGGTTGATGAGGGAGACGAGGTTCTTGTTGACCTTGCCGACGAGCACCATCTCGACGACCTCCATGGTGAGCGCGTCGGTCACGCGGAGGCCGTTGCGGAACTGCGGCTCCACGCCGACGCGGTGCAGCCAGGAGTTGATCTCGGGGCCGCCGCCGTGGACGAGCACGGGGCGGAGGCCGACGCAGGAGAGGAGGACAAGGTCGCGGATCACGGACGACTGGAGCTCGGAGACTTCATCGCGGCGCCGCCGTACTTGACCACCACGGTCTTGCCCTTAAATCGCTGGATGAAGGGGAGCGCCTCCGAGAGCACGTCCACGCGGCTCAGCGCCGTCGCCGCCGGCGAAGCAGCAGTCGTGGATGTGGCAGAGATGCGGAGGCGGCGGCGAGGGGCGGCGATTGTCTTGACGTGGTTGGGGCTGTGGGTGTGTTCAGAGAGCGGCGTGGATGCGAGTAGAGAGGAGGTTAGGTGGGGCTTCATGAGGAGCATGGCTGCGGCTGCGTGGCGTTCGTCGACTCGGGGGCCGGTGTTGGACGAAATGCCTAGCCGGAAGAGGGGTTTGTAGAGGCGCTAGGCAGGTTCGGGGGCGGCGCGTTTAGGCACTCGGGGGTTGGTGCGTGCGGCGGGCAGGGGAAGTGTTGGGTGACTTGGAGTAGGAGCGTGTGGTCGTGCCGCCGTGGGCAGGGTAAGTTCATCCTTCGCTACCGGGAAGGCTGCAACTAGGATTTGCCACATTTTGAGATGCAGTTTATGCGCGTTTGTACTCAGCATTTACCAGTTAAAGGTGTATTATTTTCCAATCCAATATGCACAGATTATCATAAAATTTAAGTATAGTTTCTTAAACGACCCTTTTCTCGATAAGATACTCAATATCCACTCTAAAGGATCAACCACAGTTCTTCTAAATCATGGTATTAAGAAGCTACACCGTTAAGATGTGAACAGAACTAACATTGCAAATCCAGAGTGTCAAACTGTAAACCGGTACAAGTGCTACTTCATACAGCTCATTCACAGCTGTATCCCTATCTATCAGTTCTATTGACATGCTAGAAAGTGATTTATGAAACCATGATTAAAAGTTAGTGTGATCTTCGAAGGCTGTTATCTAAGAGCTCTTTCTAATACTTCGTCAATAAGAATTATAGTGTGTGTGAGCATCTACGTGCTGTACTATATGTTTCTAAAATAAAGAATCATAGTTCTAGAAAAATTGTCAAAAAACAAGTAGTACCTGGCAAATAAGTTCAAAGTTCTTTTTAGCGAAAGTTGTTTTTGTTTTGTTCGGGTTATCTTGCTCCGGAAAACCTCTCAAATTTCTCTAAACCGAACCCTTTTCTCTTTCGACCTGTCCCTTATTTTTCTCAAATCAGTCTTTTTCTCCTATCTCAATATTCCCTTTGGCTAGTCGGCCTTCCCTTTAAGGCTACCACATCTCTTATCTCCCTCTGATCCTCTTGGGTTGTCTTTCCATCCCCAAGCAAGCCCACTCTCCGAGGAGCCCCCATACACCGCTTATAGCGATATTTAGAGAAGCATCGCCTATATGGAAGCACCGGTGGGCCAACCTAGATGAATGACCCATGCTCGCCACTTCGTGCATGCGTGTTACTTGAGCATGGGATCGAGTTGATTGATTACTTGTAGCGGACTCATATCTGAACATGAGTATTTTCTGTGAAATTCTGATATTAAAAAATTCATAATTTCTACATAAGCATTGAGTTTCACAATTTGTTTGAAATATCGTGTTCCCTACAGTTATTTCTTGAAACAAGACTTATTTATGCACAGAACAAATATAAGTGCTAATTGAACATTTCTGGACTCTTAGTGGAAAAATGTAAATAACAAATTATCAAAAATGTCTCCCATGCAGAATATAATATTTTTTAAATAAATGTTTGTATAGTTAAATAGAATTGTTCTTATAGCTCACAAAAAATGTTTCGTATAAAATAAAATTTTCTTGAAGGATGTTCTACCCTTTGTAGAAATGTTCTTGTATCTCAACAAAATGTTCACACTATTTTTGTGAAAAATGTTTCATTACTCAGAGAAAAATGTTGGGCTTTTTCAAAGAAAAAATGTTATAGCATTCATGAAAATGTTCTAGTAGCATTCAAAATATGTATGTTCGTGAAATTGTTCTAGAGTTTAAAGATGAAGGAAGTGAACTTGCGTGAATTTCAATGTTTTCATGCTCGAACAATATAAATAACATGTGGAACAAAAAATTTATTAGCAGAACATTTGTAAAAGAATGTAACCAAAAAATCATCGGAATACATCTGAGGTGGAGTCTTGTTTTGAGCCTCTCGTACCAAACACAAGGTGAACAACGGATTCATGAATCGAATAAGAAAAAACAAGAATAATAGGGTTTTCCTGAGCCTCCTATCTACGGGTTTGCCTTGAGAACATACACGTGAAAACAGATTGCGATACAAGTAAAAAGGAAGATAAGGAAGAGTGTGAAGCTTGACTCTTGAAACAATATCCAACTACCAGTAAACGAAGAGCATGAAAGAAGAACGAATGAAAAAGCCTAAAAAACCGTGACACGTATATTGAAACGAATGAAAGAAGCTAATTTTTTGACAAGGTACATTAAACCACGTCCTCTGGTTATTAAGAAGCGAGTTCAAGTATACCTAGCCAACTCAAGTCATGCCAACATTGTATCCTGTGATTGTCTGAACAACAATATCCCAAGGCTCTAGTGAAATGTTGTTGGGTCACCCACGCGGAGAGCGTGAGCGATGTATAGTGTTTCCGTACTCTCCCGCGAAAGCTCCTGCCTCCCGCCTTAAGCAGGAGCTAGCAGGCTGACGCGCACCTCCCAGACTTAGGGTGCGTTTGGTTGGAGGGCGAGGTGGGATGGGATGAGCCCATCCAATGGGATGGGATGAACTATTTTTTTGTTTGGTTCAGTGGATTAGAGTGGATTGGATGGACCGAAACCCATGTTTGGCTAAACTGGATGGATTCAATTGGGATGAGCCACTGACATGTGGGCCCCATACGTCAGTGGACCTCTCTCCACCTCTCTCCATCCCCTCTCTCCTCACCGGCAGGGGAGCACGGGCGGGGCGGAGGCCGGCGGGGTGGAAGCCGGGCGAGGCCGTGTGGGCGAGCTACGAGAGGGAGCGGAGGCTGGCGGGGTGGAGGCCGGGCGGCGGAGGCCCGGTGGGGCGAGCTCGGGCGGCGAGGCCGGCGTGCCGGGCGGGGCAGGAAGCCGGCGGGGCGAGCTCGGGCGGGAGCGGAGGCCGGCGGAGTGGAGGCCGGGCGGGGCGGAGGCCGGCGGGTGGAGCTCGTGCAGGGCGGAGGCCGGCGGGGCGAGCTCAGGCGGGGAGCGGCGGGGCGGAGGCGGAGCTCGCAAGGGAGGGGCGGAGGCGGAGCTCGCGCGGGCCGCGGGGAGCGGCGGGGCGGAGGCAGAGCTCGCCGCGGCCGGCGGGGAGCGGACGACGGAGGGCGGGGAGCGGCCGGCGAAGGATGAGCACATCCGGGTTTTTTTCTGAACATCTCTATCTAGCATATTAGAGGAATATTCCTCTGGGGTGGATATCCCTATCCACCCCATCCACCCAACCAAACACATCCCATCCCTCAAAAAATTAGATGGCCATCTCCCATCCCACCTCATCCACTCAATCAAACACACCCTTAATACGGCCTAAGCCCACGACTGAAGATGTGACTGAAACCTTCCACTGTTTCCTTTTCTTTTTCTCCACTCCTGTTCCTATTTTCATTCTTTCGCATGCGTGTTCTATTTTTCACTAGTCTTTCTTTCAGATGACGTGCTCCATCCTTTCTCTTCCTCTCTCTCTCACAACAATTTCTTCTCTCAGTTCAGTAATCACACACACTCAGATATGTCGATGGGAATCAGGACAAAGAACCAGAAGAATTAGTGGAACTGGCACACAGATGAACCCGCAAAATACAAGAAATAAACTAGATCGTTGCGATTTACAAAAATTAACAGGGCTGTTCCTAATACTATAAAGAATCAGTTGCAAGTGGAAAACCACAATTTGCTTAACAAAAGATTGCATGTTTTCTTGGAATTACAAACTTGCACCAAGAAAAAAATTCAAATCAAAATCTTGCAAATCTTTCCTCCATGGCTGGTCCCCCTTCTCCCTGCTTTCCTCCCATTGAAGTTCTTCGGTCTTAAACTTCACTAGGAAAGGTCAAAATCTAAGTGGAAAACAGCTTCAGTTCGGATGAGAAACATCAGAAAAATGAAGGATATGGTAAAAGGATCAGCATACTCCACAAATTTCATAATTCATTGTTATATTGTAGGAAAAAAATATTGTCTTCTAGTGGATCAATTGTTTTACAGGTAGTGAACAATCAATGGTACAAACTTGATTTCCTCGTCTACTAGATCAGAAATGCTCATGGCACGTCTGGCACATGGAGAAAAATGGTTGGTGCTGCTCACTTTTCTCATACCTGTTTTCCGAAAACAGATGTCCCCTGACAAAAACAATCCTCAGAGGGTAGATGTTTAATGACACGAAACTACAAATAGTTGTGATTTATCAAAGGTATTACTATCAGTCTACCAAAAATGGAGCACATCAAAGGTAGAACAAAACGAAAGTACTGATAGAACAATTCATGAGTATCAATGGAACAAAAAAAATGCTTATGCAATAATTCTAGACTATTGGTGTAGAAAGAATTATAATTAGGGAACAACTCGAAAGTGCTCATGGTCACTAATACTAGCGGAACAAAAACGTAAACCTAGTGGATTGAAATGAAAGTGCGCGGGAAAAAAAAAGGTACCCCTCAAATAATTCATGAGTATTGTGGAACAACATGAAATTTCACATGGAACATTTCATGACTACTTGTAAAACAAAAATTTAGAATAAGAGGAACAAAATAAGCTCACGGAATAATTTACGACTATTGCGGAACACTACAGAACATTTCATGACGGCTTGTGGAACAAAAACATAGAGCACGAGGAAAAAAAAAGAGTGACGATGGAATAATTTATCACTATAAAGGAACAACACAAAAGTACACATGAAACAATTCATGACTACTAGTAGAATAAATATTTAGAGTAGGTGGAGCAATCCAAAAGTGGTGGTGACGGAACAAGTCACAAATACCAAGCTGATGGCTGCTCGGCTTGCCCCTGAGCTGGACCGAATCATATCTACCACACAGAGCGCTTACATCAAAGGGAGAGGGATACAGGACAATTTTATGTTCACTCAGAACACGATCCGAATGATGAACAAAGCAACACCCCGGCCCTCTTCCTAAAGCTCGATATACAGAAGGCATTCGACTCAGTAAGCTGGGAATACATGTTAGAACTATTCACAGAACTAGGCTTCGGCAACAGATGGAGGAACTGGCTCTTCAACCTTCTAGCGACATCATCCTCTCGGATCATCATCAATGGAGAGAAAACCCACAGGATTTGGCACAGACGTGGAGTTCGACAGGGCGATCCACTCTCCCCCTCCTATTCATTCTAGCAATAGAGCCATTGCAGCTATTATTTCGCAAAGCTATGGAAAGTAACCTGATCAAACCCATCAGAGGTGTGCCAAATGAGCTTAGAATCTCTCTGTACGCAGATGACGCTGCAATCATTGCAAATCCAGATACAAGGGAAATGAATGTGATTCTACAATGCCTAAACGCTTTTGGAGCTGCTACTGGACTACACACGAATGTATTAAAGAGCAATGCATTCCCTATCAGTTGCCAGGCTATTGATCTTCAGCCGATCGCCCAGCTTTTCCCAGCTGAATTCAGAAACTTCCCATGCACTTACCTAGGCCTGCCGCTGCACACAGCTAAGCTGAGGAGAGCTGATTTCCAACCAGTGTTTGACAAGCTATCCGCGAAGCTAGCCGGCTGGAAAGGAAAATTACTCTCCAGGGCGGGCAGATTGACTCTGATCAAATCGGTCCTCTCGCCGTGCTTAGTCTACCTCCTCTCAGCGTTCAAGATTCAAAAATGGGCAATTAAGAAGGCCGAGAAAATCATGAGGTCGTTCCTCTGGAGGGGAGAAGAAAATTGCTCAGGTGGTCATTGTCTGATAAGTTGGAGACAGGTATGCAAACCAAAGGAGTTAGGGGGCCTTGGAATTAAAGACATACAGAGATTTGGATCAGCTCTCCGGCTTAGATGGCTATGGATGGAATGGAGTTCTATCCCGAAACCGTGGCATGGACAAGCAACTCCTTGCGACGATAATGACAGAAACCTGTTTGAAGCCTCAACTTCGATCACAGTTGGCAAAGGAGATAAAGCCAAATTTTGGACCTCCAGATGGATCAATGGAATGAAACCAAAGGATGAGGCGCCGGCTCTCTTTTCACTCATCTCAAGGAAAAGCAGAACCGTGGAATATGAGCTCCAGGATAATAGATGGTTGAAACCGCTTCGCAAAATCAACACAATTGAGCAAGCCCGTCAGTTTATCAAGCTATGGAATCTAATCGCCCAGGCACCAAGGAACATACACCAAGCAGACACCATTACCTGGCGTTGGTCAAGCTCAAAACAATACTCTGCAAATCAGCCTACAACATCCAGTTCGAGGGATCCATTCCATCGGTACAAAGCGAATTTATCTGGAAGGCAAAAGCGGAAAACAAATGCAAGATACATGCCTGGCTAACTCTCCAAAACAGGATTCTGACCGCAGACAGATTAGAAACCAGAGGTTGGCCTAACGGCACAATGTGCACACTCTGTGGAACCTGCACTGAAACTGCAATCCATATATCCTTGAAGTGTGCTTTCGCTAGACAGGTTTGGCGCAAGCTTGCGGCGCTAAACGGAGTGGAACACTCCCAGGTTCTAGATGACACAGATCAATCCCTACAATCATGGTGGCAATCCTGTGGAACAAATCTAACCCAAGAAGAGAAGAAGACAAGATATGGTATAGTGATATATGGTCTTTGGAGCCTCTGGAAAGAAAGGAATAGACGCCTATTTCAAAACCAATTCAGAACAACTGATGAAGTTGTGTCCCAGGCAATGGATAGCATCAAAGTTAGAAACAGAGCTTTCCAGCAATCTGAGAGAGAGAGAGAGAGGGGATCCAGCCTGAGTAATTCCTTAATAAGGATTAGCTGAGAACCTTGTACATATTTAATCTCTAAGCGTTGTAAACTTTGACTTCTTTCTTCTATAAGAAAGGCAGAGCTCCTGCCATTTTCTTCAAAAAAAACAAATACTACTGGAAAAAAAATACATCCCCAGATATTTTAGTGAAAGAAGAACATTATAAAGACATAGCATCCAGCATGCATTGAAACCTTTCACTATTAGTATACTTGGATATACATGAAAATCCAATATCAATAGCCAAAGCTTACTGATATGATTGAACACAAGACAGGACTTCCTGAATTACATGAACTAATAAAGAAAAAAAATCAAATCTCATGTTGTGCCGCAGAAAAAAGTAACCAATAAGGCAGCTGCCTAAGAAGATTGTTCAAAGAAAATTCTGACTACGAGAATACATACACTATTTCTGAGGCATCTATAAAATTTAGATACAAGAAATTGCGTCCATAAATTCAGATGGTCTTATTTTAGTATGCAAGAAATTACTTTCAACTGCTAGTGTCTGCATTCCAAACTGCTTCAAATTCTGTGTCTTATAATATTGTAGCACTGCAACAGTGTGAACAATCATTGTGTGCGCTAACTGTAAATGAAAGACAAGCCCAGAACCAGAAAGAAAAATTAGCATCACTAAAATTCGTTTCAAACGCAACAGCGAAAGCACAAATGCATTTGCATGGTGAGGAAATACTCCTTAACTAGATCTGTCTATAGTATAGTATGGCGATACAAACAATGAGTTAGCACAAACGCCAAGATCAACACATGGCCTGCTATAAAAATTCAACCACACGATCCAACCTGTAGGACCCCGAAGATCGAAATCACCACAGCCCTAGTACCAATGGAGAATATCAAAACACCCATTCGCTTTGTGGGAATATGGAGAATCAAAGCATGAACCTTGCAATAGTTGCAATACTTGATGAATATGGAAAAGAATCCGACCTCCAGGACAAAAACGGAATCGCCAAACCCTGGCACAGGTGAAAAAACCAAAATGAATTTAGATGAATGGAATGAATTAAACGAGGTTAAACCAAATTCCGGTGAAAAATTACAACACAAACCTTGGAATACCTGATGAAGTAACCAAAACCTTAGAACAAGTAGAGACGACCAAAACGAAATTAGAAGAGAAGAACAAAGCAAGGAATAAGATCAAAACCCGAGAACACCACAACTCCACATCGATCAAACCCTGACTCAGTCTGGTAACCGCCGGCGGAGAGAAAACCCCAGGAAAAGCCGAACTGTTTCCGGGAAGAAGAAACGCGACGTCACAAGATGTAAAGGGCGGGAAAAGGTAAATGGGCCGGGCCCTAGACAGAGTGGAGATACGCGGAGCTTTCTTATTTCCCGCAATGAGCAGGAAGTAGGAATTCCGCTCTCTTTCCCCCGGCCTCCTTTATTTTCCAGGCTGAGCCACTCAGGCCCATATCCGTTCAGCACCCCCAGCCCAACTAAATCTCCCATGTTGCGTGGGCTCATCTCTTCACTCAGCTAGAGAAATATTATATGCCTTTGTTTCACGCTGCAACTCGGTGCATCTTATTTGGCGGAGAAAAAACTGCTGAACTCTCCGGTCCCTTAGGCCATGTACAATGTAGGGTGCTTATAGACCGGTGCTTAAAGAGAGAGAGTAGCGTGGCGTCTCAAAAAAATATGTGACTTACAATGCAGAGTGCTTTATATGGGTGCTTAAGTTGCTTTAATATTCGTGTAGCACCTACTCTAACACATGTTGTCTCCAATGCAGCGCTGCATTGTGTGGAGTACTATTTGTGCTTTTTGGAGTACTATTTGCTAGGCACCGGTTGAAACACCTGTCACTTATGTCACCCTAAGCACCATCCTAGCACCGGGTACTTAACTTTGCTTCTGTCGTCCTTTCTAAACGCCTGTCTAAGCATCTCTCACAAAAAAAACCGGGTTTTTTTTCTGAGGCACCTGTCTAAGCACCTGCATTGTACAGGGTCTTAATCACACGGAAGATTAGAACGTTGCGGAACTGCATCTCTTTTTTCTTTTCCAATATCTCCTGTCCTCTCACCCCGGGACATGATACATACACATCCACTGTGTCTTGTAACTTCTGACTTTTGGCAAGGTGACGTTTCCATGTGTAAAAGCTGACTTCGATCTATAGCTAAGGTCGCATGGATACGTTTAACGACAGGTTGGTAGAAAAATCTACCTTTTCCTCTGCGTTTCCCCATCTTATCTCCATTCTTTCCTCTCATGCATGGGTGATGCTCTCCTCCTCGTCGATTCTCACGTGGTACGTTCCTGGACTGTTCGTCTGCGAGCTCCCTTTTGCTCATTCATGTACGTGTGGTGGCATACCGGAACGAGTACGTGCGGACAGCGGACGCACCTAGCGAAGGGTCACGCATCGTTAAAGTCGCTGCACTTTGGGAGGCATCATTCGTGTTTGAGACTTCGAGCACTCGGATGTAGGTTAGAGCTACAAGTGTCCCCTGCTCTCGGCCCCTTTCTGGGCTCATTCCTCGCGGAAAGTTGACGGATGTGCATGTGTTCACTGTTCAATTCTAGAGTTGATTTCAAGTAAGCCCAACAACAGGATGATTTCAGTGGTCCTTCCTTTGTGTTCAAGATATGTTTTCCCCCAAGCGACCGGTCTGGTATAACCCGATTTCTATTAACTGTGTTCAAGTTATTTGAAGGCGTCCTGTGCTGGCTACTCTCCAGCATTAATCCTACAGTAGCAACAATAATACATATACCAAAACTTCTCCAAAAGAAGAAAAAAGGTTGAACGTTGATTTCTGGATCAACCTGATTGAACGTGTAAAACTAGGCAGCTAGATACTAAAAGCCTGTTTGGTTGGACTGTGGCTGTTGACAAAGCTGCTGTTGGCTGGCTGTTTAGAAAAGCTACTGTGGCTATGGGAAAGTGACCATATGACTTTTGGTTTATCCAAACCATCTACAGTATTTTAGAAAATGAGCACTGAAGCTTCAGCACATTGCAAAAAGCTGGCAGAAGGCAGCTTTTCCAAACAGCTGAATTTGTACTGCAAAGCCCACAGCTACCATTGGCAAAAGCTGCTGAAAAGCTGACCGTTTGGTTGGGCTGCAGCTTTTTCCAGTGAAAAGCTGCTGAAAAGCCCAACCAAACACCCCCTAAGTCCCCTCTGCAAAGTTCAGAAAACAGCTTCATCTGTTTCTGCAGGACGTTGGAGCAATGCAATGCTTTGCGAAGTTTCGCTGACCACACATGGGAAGACATGTACTCTCGTGCACGTAACTGTGAACTGTAGTGCGGGCCGCACTCCCCCCTGCGAATCGCCGCAGTGCCGTGCCTACCTTCGACCACCCCCAGAACAAGACGAATTATTCTTGCCCAAACCGTCAACTTCAGTTTGGCTTTTTACTAGCTGGCTGCGCTGTCCCTAACAGTTCATTGTCAGATGGCCTTGCAACAGTAATACAGTATCACATCCACCACGCTAACCGCCGGCCGGTCTGCACGTAACCAGTAACCACGCACTATGGCTTAGGGTGGAATTTTAGTTCGAGGCTCAGGCCCAGGGAGACTCATAGGTCCAACAAGCCGAGTTTGAACCTCCTTCTCAACTTGTGAAGCTTGCCAAACCGAGTCCAAAAAGCTCACAAGTCGCTCGTTGGCTCGTAAGAGACGTTGGCAGAGGAGCCAGCAACTAACAGGGGTGGCGGCCATCGGGTGAGGGCACCGGGCCAGCGGGTGAGGGCTGTTGGTTCTTTGCCCTGGATCGATTCACACGACAAGAGAAAACTTGGCAGCAACAGAAGAAGAACACGCTCACGTTGGAAATTTACTTTTCTTTAGTTCTTCCTTGCTTTATATAGTCTTCACAATGCGACTTCGCGCCCAATACGACATGGAAACCATGTCGAACACGACGCCACCCTGACCTTACCACAACCGGTTCGGAATCAGGTTTAGACTTTCCTAACTCTTTCCTTTCCTAATGCAAATTCCTAACAGCTAGAGTCCGACGTATGCAATACGTCCAGACCTGCCAAAACCTTTCATACTTAACTCCTAACGTGACACACATATATATGCTAAATAACAACTAGGTTAATCATAACATTCACCTCCTTAACCTTGTTGTTTCTTCACCAGTTGGACTCTGATCTTCTCCCGCATCTCGTAGAATCTGGGCTTGGCGAGAGACTTGGTGAGAATGTCCGCAAGCTGGTCCTTCGTGCAAACGTGCTGTACTTCAATCAACCCTGTCTCCACACACTCCCAAATGTAATGGAAATGGATGTCAATATGTTTGCTTCTTTCGTGGTGTACCGGATTCTTGCAAAGGGAAATCACCGACTGATTATCGATTCTCAATTGAACCATTTGCACCTCCTTCTTGATAATGTCAACGAGTAATCTTCCGAGCCATACACCTTGAGATGCTGCTAAGCTAGCAGCAATGTATTTAGCTTCACAAGATGAAAGTGCCACCACTCTTTGCTTCTGTGAACACCAACTCATCGGATTTTCACCAAGGAAAAACACCATACCAGATGTGCTCTTCCTGTCATCTATATCTCCAGCCATGTTGCTGTCCGAGTAGCCTTGTAGCACCATCCCCTCTTCTTTCTCCTTGTAGATACACCCAAGCCCTAGGGTGCCTTTTACATACCACAATATTTGCTTCACCGCGGCTAAGTGCTCGGTGGTAGGGCTCTCCATGAACCTACTCACAATGCCCACTGAATAACAAAGATCAGGGCACGTGTGAAGAAGGTACCGTAGGCTGCCCACCATACTTCTATGCGTCGTCGTGTCAACTAGTGGGTTTGAGCTTGCCTTGCTCAATTTTGTACGTGGATCCATCGGGATTAAAGTTGAATTGCAATCTTTCATGCCGCACCTTTCAAGTAGCTTCTCTGCATATGATGTTTAGCACAAAGAGATTCTTCCCTCCTTCTGTGATACTTCAATTCCTAAATAATAGCTGAGCAGTCCCAAATCACTCATGCTAAATTTACTCTTCATCTGATTTTTGAAATTAGTAATCTCTTTATCACTATCACCTGTTATAATCAGATCGTCCACGTAAACACCCACCAGCAATACTTCGTTGTTTCCTCTCCTTTTGTACATGGCATGTTCTAATGGGCACCGATCAAATCCTAGTGAAAGCAAGGATTGATCTAGTTTCTCATTCCATGCCCGTGGAGCTTACCGTAAGCCATATAGCGCCTTGTGCAATCTGAAGACCTTTCCTTCTTCCCCTTTCTTTTCATAGCCCGGAGGTTGCGCCACATAAACTTCTTCACGCAAATCCCCGTTGAGAAATCCCGTCTTGACATCCATATGATGTACTTTCCATCCTTCTTGAGCTGCCATAGCTAGCAACAAACGGACCATTTCGAGACGTGCCACCGGTGCAAACACTTCATCAAAATCAATCCCATGTCTTTGAACATAACCCTTTGCCACTAATCTAGCTTTGTGCTTCACAATAGCTCCACTAGTATTCTTCTTCAATTTAAACACCCACTTGAGGCCAATGGGTTTAGAACCTGGTGGCAAAGTGGTTAATGTCCACGTACCGTTTCTTTGAATGGAGGATAGCTCTTCATCCATTGCTTGCTTCCAGCTTGCCTCCTGGCTTGCTTCTTCGTAGTAGCAGGCTCCTCCACACCTAGCATGCATAGGCCAGAGAGCTCCAAGTCAATCAGAGTTGTGGTGTCGTAGATCTCCTACAGCGGTCGGACACATCGAGGGCCCAATGAGCTCGCGTCCGATGCTATGTGTCACACCCTGAAATCCGAAAACCTGAAATTTAGGGCTAACAAAAACTTTTTGTGCTGAAGATATTATTCTCTAAAATAAACCCTAACTAAAACCCTGTCGCCTCTCTCGTAATCTTGTCATCATTGGGCACATATACCAGGTGGCCTCCTTTCCTCTTAACACACGTGGTCAGAAACTTTCTTTACGTCTACCCCTTCACCTGTCTCCACCTTGCAACCCCTCGACGTAAGGTAACCATCGCCTGTCTTCCACCCTATCGGGCTGTTCGCAATCCGTATATGTCGAGCGATGAGTTCCCACATGCATATACCTATAAATATGTGAGTGTTCCCTGTCGCCTTGTTAATGAGATATACAGGTATATCGATGGTACTCCTCAAAACCCTAAGTGTTCTGTGGCACTCCCCTACTGTCGGAGTATTATTCCGGCAATACTGAATATGGGGCGGCATGAGCACAGCAAATCCAGATGGGTGCACACGGGAGACAAGATTTAGACAGGTTCAGGCCCTCGCGGAGAGGTAATACCCTACGTCCTATGTTTGGTGGCTGGTATTGCTTGAATCCCGAGTGCCGCAAGCCCTCAAGAAGAGATCTTGAGGTTGCTAGGGCTATGTGTACGAGAAGATATGAAAGATGATCGAGGAGATCGTGAGAGAATACCGATCGAAAGGTCCCTACCCAGCCTTATATAGATGACCGGGGTAGGGTTACAAGAGGCCAGATCGGTTTACAGATTGGTTTCCTAATTAGTTACAACAGAATCCGGATATGCCGAGCAGGTATTAGTCCATGTCTTGTACTCCATGTTGATGAGGTCGGACTCCGAGTGGTCGGCCCGGCCCACCCTATGGCTAGAGGGCCAGATTCGCCCTCCTTGACAATACCCGGGTGCCATGTCATCATCAGTAGCCCCCGAGTCCTTCACAATCTGACTGCCATTGGCCAGCTTCCTTGGATAATTTTCCCGAGTGGCCTCTGCTTGCTCTCACCTTCTGATTGCTTGCAGGAAGATCATGAGGGACTAATAGTACTCCTGTGGAAAAGACAATAAAGAGCCAAGTAATATTCACCCGTAAGGTAGGAATATCATGGCAGATGAGCGAGAGTAGCGGGTAAATTCTGGTGGTATCCAGTCTATCCTGATGGACAGAGATCGGTTGATAGCCCAGCGGGGGACATACCATGAATCCCGACTGAATTTCTAAGTAGCACCTGGTTTCTCGAGTGGTTCGAGACCAGCTATTGTCCCCTGGAGGAATGCCTCCGAAATTCTCGTCAGAACCAGAGAAACAAGCCATGGTGCATAGGTTCCCGAGTGATGAAGCCTTACACCGGGTCATCCCACTGAATCCGGAAGTTCCAGATCCTGGAGCCTTCAAAACAGAGTTCTCGGAAAGGTTCAGGTGGAGAATCCAGTAGCTCTGAGTTGCTCGGCATCCGACTTGTGGCCTGCGAAAGGCACGCCATTACTGCCCTTCACTCGGGTGTATTCAAGTGATTGTGTTCCTGCTTGAGGCCAATCATTGAAACCCCTTCAAAACTGTAACGCCCGGTCCCGAATCTGTCGGTAGCCGGTTAGTGGCTTGCGAGAAACACGTTGCAGTTGCTATTTGTGGTGGGATATTCCGAATGGCTAATTTAACCCCGGAAGGCCAAGCGTCGGATCCCCTTTCAATTAAGCGGCACGAATCGCGGGTCGTGGATGCGGAAGAATCGCGACGTGGCCCGCCCATAATGCGTACCGGAATCTGACGGGGCGCATTGCTGGCGTGGAAAGTTCGCGTGCGTGCGGAAGTGGAGAAGCCGAACCGCTCAGTCCGTTCCCCTTTATACTCCGAAGAGGTCACGGGATCGGTCCACGCCTTCCAAAGCAATCTCACTTCCTTTGCCCCGAACCCTTCGTCTCCCTTTCGCCCGAATTGATTCGTGCACGCCGCTCCACCCAAAACCCTAACCCCCGCTCCGACCGCTTTGGATGCAAGCCCCGCATTGGGAAGCTAATCTGACCGAAGCCGAGGAAGACGCTTTGGTGTGGAAACTGTTGAACGAAGAAGATTCCCCCGCCGACTCGATGGCCCTGTGAATGAAGTCGACGGTGATGGAAGCGCGGTTGGAGACCCTCGTGCTGCTAGGGGTGCTGCCACTGAGGGAGTTGGTTGAGTGGCGCGCCGCCGCGGGGGAAACCATTCCCACTCCAAACACCGGCGAGCTGGTCATCCATAGCTCCTTCTTCGAGCGGGGGGTTCTCAGTGCCGGTTCACCCCTTTCTGCGGGGACTGCTCTACTTCTACGGGCTGGAGCTCCACGACCTCAACCCCAACAGCATGCTCCACGTCTCGTGCTTCATCACGCTCTGCGAGTGCTATCTCGGTATCCCGCCGCACTTCGCCCTGTGGAAGCATCTGTTCATGGTGAAGCCACAGCCGAGCAGAGACAACCCGGTAATAGTGGGGGGTGCCGGGTTCCAGCTAAGGTTCGAGGCGGCGAAGAGCTACCCGGCCACACCGATGCAGTCCTCAAACAAGGGTTGGCACTCCAACTGGTTCTACTGCGCCAATCCTGAGCCGTCGCTCCCGGCATTCGTGGGCCATCCTCTGGAGGTCAAGCCGAGCTGGTCCGAGCTGCCACTGGATAGGGAGCAGGACGGCATTGCGGTCCTGATGGCGCAGCTTGCCGAGGCGATCCAGTCTGGAGTCACCAGAGCAGTCGTCGTGGCAACCTTCGTCCGGTGGCAGGTGTAGCCTGCGAAGCTACGGGTGCACCCGATGTTCGAGTACGCCGGCGAGGACGACGCGACTTGGAAGTCCGCCGAAGGGCTCACGGAGGAGGAAGTTCAGAGCCGACTCGAGAAGCTCCTGGCTCAGGGGACGAGTCTGGACTTCTCCGGGCGGCCGCCGTCCTTCAGCCGAGCGAACCCCCCTAGTTAGGTAGGTAGTCGATGCCCCGACCTTTCTTATTTGGCTCTTTGCCGAGCCTCACTCGGGCTTTGTCTTTTTTGTCTTTGTAGGTTCTGTTCGACTTTTGTTCCAAAGCTCCCCTCCCGGAGGACGAGATATGGAACCAGCCGCGGTATGCCGACATCTCGAGTGGTGGGCCGCCGCTGCGGGGGGCGACCGGAGCATCCTCTTCCGGCGCCGGGTCTTCAAAGGGCGCCGGGTCTACAAAAGGCGCTGGATCTTCAAAGGGGAAAGCGCCGGCTACTGTGGTGCCCAGCCCTCCTCCGTCGAGCGCGCCGGCTCCGGAGGAAGAGGAAGAAGATGAAGACGTCCCGCTCCGCGTGATCAGGAGGCGAAGGCGCCGGTAGGTGCTACTCCGGAGGGACAAGGCGGCTCCGCTGCCAGTCCCTGCCCGGCGATGCCTACTGCGGCGGGCACCGCTTCATCGGGGCAGGGTGGTTCCTCCGCCCGTCCTGACCCGGTGGCACCGCCTGCCACGGGCGATGTTTCGGCGGAGCAGGGCGGCTCCTCTGCTGGCCCCGATCCGGTGGCGCTGGCTGCCGTCCCGAGAGGAATCCCTCAGGCGGCCGAAGATGATGTTCCCACTGGCCGGGGGGAAAAGAGAACCACCGACGCCGCCCTCGGGGATCAAGGCGGATCTACGACGTCGTCGACCCCGACTGCTGCCACGTCCGGGCGGCGAGCCTCGGGGCTTAAGAAGCGCGTCCCTGTCCCTCGATCTACCAAGTAAGTATTTCAGCGACTGCTCGCTTATCTGTGCTCTTCGGGACTGACGGGTCCGGGTTTCTCTTGTAGAGTGCAAAGGACAGGGGACGTCCTGAAGGCTCTGCCAAGTACCCCGGGATCCAGCCAAGGTGGGTGTGGCGCCCCCGGTTTTAAGGCCGGAAACGCTCCTGTGTTTACTGTACCGGTCCCTGGAACAGTAGCCGGTACGCACAAGAACTTGATAATGTCGTCATACATTACCGATTATTACAATACAATACTGTTTTAGAGTCATTACACAATATGGCCTATTGGCCGAATTCAAAGTCTTGCAGCGGAAATATAAGAAATACGTAGATAAACCCATCAATATGCCAACCTCACAGGCAACTGACTGGGGAAACGCCCTAGACCTCAAAGTCGGAATCTTCCTCGTCGGAGCAGTACTCCCCTTCTTCTTCTGGCCAAATCAACAAGCCAGGTGAGTACATTGAATGTACTCGCAAGCTATTCCCACAGGAAGGAGTATACGGAAAATAATTCATGCAGAGGATAAACAAGGAATAGCTCTACTCTAAGCTGATTAATGTGCGGCAAAATAAGTGCATAATTGAAATACTTGAATAGTAGATTCAAAAGCATTTAATAAAACTGTTTAAAGTAAAAAGAACAGAATCCTCCCGAGGTAGACCCGGCTACCTCCTTAAAATCCTCGAGACAGCTCAGACCATATTACCCTGGGCAACATGTCTAGCTTCTCGGTACCACACTCGACTGACACTATCCTGGATAACTCAGCGAGTGCCCCTGGCTCAGCCCGTGTATCCCGAATCACACGGCTAGCCTACTCCTCCGGCAATTCCTTGCTACCAGCCTGTAGCGTAAATTGCCCTCTGTGGACACATCATGCCCACGTCCTTAATCCCTTTCCCGGTTTTCGCAACCAAAACTTAGTCTAACCAGTGTGTGGCCTTGCCAGTTCATGTCCATAACCGAGGACGCGGCTATTCGAATAGTTTTTAACACTCTGCAGAGGTTGTACGGCTTTACCCACAAGATGTAATTACACCCCTTATGCCGAGCGCTAACAGATACACTGCACAGGGTGTATTGGCAGGGTGATTACAACGAGACCTTCGCCCGCTTCCATACCAGAGTTGGACCCGCTAGGTGAATACCCAAGTTTGCGTGTCCTGGACACCAAATTGGGGCTCTCCACCTTTGTGTCGTATCAGCACCTCCCGCCTGGCGTAGGTGGATCCTCTAGGACTTAAAACACCTAGCACTAACTCCCTACTTCCCACGGGTCCAAACCCTAATACTTGCCGGGGTACTAAGCCAAGTCCTTCCCATAAAGGACATGTGGACGTACGGTAATGGAACCGGTTTTAGCGGCACTTAGGCTCGGTCCTTAACTGATTCGAGTAGGACTCCATTCCCGACCCCATGACGTCCCGGACGATCATGGCTCCAACCAATGTTCTACATCCCCGAACACCACTTAACATTCCTACCCGAATCCAAATCATCTCCTCTTTTCTTTTGATTTTTGATAAACCTTTATTTGTGAAAGTCACCTCGGACAGCATATGCCATCCGAGGGTTTGTTTCCCCATATCCCAACGGGATGTTTAAAACTTGGTTTTTGACTATAGCAGGGCTAAGCATGGTTTAATACCTATAACCTTAATTATTCGACGGTCGAGAGTCGATCGCTGAATATACCTAGGGTTACAAGGGAGGATATTCGGACCTAGGTATTTTGCAACTAATGGGTATAACTACCTCTACATAAAATATCGATATTAACACATAGCATGCAGAGTTCGTAAACAAAATATTAATAACTTTGCATATATGGGATTTCGACATGATCGAGGTGGGAATGCTTGCCTGGCAGTTCCTGCTCTTGTTCCGGACGCGGGGGTGATGCCGGATCTTCCTGACGCACGTACGTCGCTCCGTCAACTACGCGCCGAAAGAACATCGAATAAGGGGAAAATCCAAATAACTCCAAATAAAACCAAATGACATGCATGCTCGAAAGGAAATCATGGTCAAGGAGTTGAATTAGGGTTTACGACTCTGAACGGTCGATTCCCATTTAATCCAAGGGTTTGTTACACTAAGTGGTGATTCCGATGCTCTAGGGTTTAGGTTTATGAGCATACTAACCATTCCGAGAGATGGGTATATGCAAGCGTATCACATAAAATGATAGTGCATTTAGTCGAGGGTAAACTCTCGCTAAGCTTTTTAAAATATGGACGCTCTTATCCAACTAGACTACGGAATGCCGCAGATATATTAGGGTCTTGCATAAAAATAGGACTTTTATAGAGTCGACATGCTTATATCTAAAGTATGTGCAGAATGGATTAAGGAAAAATAAAATACGATCTAATTTTATCCCTATTGCTAATGCATTCAAATACTAGTAAGAAATGATGCTTTTATCTCAATTTGTACTGATTTAAGACTAATAAATTTAATTATGGAAATGCATTTGAGCTAGGGCTGGACTTTATCTCTAATTTCTCAAAACCGAGGCAATGCTTGCAACAATTGGTTGGGAATAGGTTTAACAAATTAATTTGAGAAAGCTACGGTTCCAGTGATAGCTCGAATGGCGTTTCTATTGTGCTGAAACGGAACGGATGCATGTGCTTTTACTTGGTCAGGCGCAGGCTTCCGACCGGCCAAAACGAATGCGCCTTTACTCAAAGGAAACGGCAACTTGGCCGAGCCTTTTAACTACCTGGTCGGTCGGCCGTTCTTGTCTGCTTGGACTGAAACAGGGCTGGCGGCGGCTTCGGACAGGGCGGCGGCGAATGCGGGGCGGCGGCGGTTGAAGCAGCTCGGGAGGGCGGCTGGTCTTGCACGGCTCTCCGACCACGGTCAGTTCCAACGGTCCGGGTGGTTGGCAGGGCTTCGGTTTCGGCGTGGGTGAGGTCAGGTGTCCGAGCAGCACAATAACAGGGGAGTTCCAGCTTAGGCCTCTAGTGGGGATGGAGAAACGGGTTGGGAGGCGGCCGGTGGTTGAGATTTTTAGCGAGCCCTTGGCCGCAGCCCGGCTTGGAGGAGAAAAGGGGTTCGGAATTGGGTGTATTACAGGGGGTTCGAGCTCGGGCTTGAGGACATGGCGGCGGATTCGAGCTTGAGGGGGGGTGAGGTAGAGTTCGGGCTCTGGGCAGCTTGAGCTAAGGGAGGAAGATGATGGGCTTTGGAGGGAGGGGAAGTGCTCGGCGGTGGCTTGGTGCTGAGTGGAGCTCGGCCGGTGCTCCTTTTATAGGCCGGCGACGCGGGATACGTCGGGTCATTGACACTGCCGATGAACAGCTGGGCGTGGCGTGCTCCCGTGGTCTGCTCGGTCGGCGAGAAGTTCAAGGGAGGCCGGGGCAAGGTCGGGGTGAGCTCGGGCGGGGCCGGCGGCCAGACGTCGAGCGGCCCGAGTGCCACTGCTGCTGCGTCTGCTTGTGCCCGGTGATTGGACGGCGGGTGAGCTGGCCATGGCCTCTGTGCTTGCTCGGCTTGGGGATGGAACGGGACCTACTGTCCATGGCCAAGCTGATGGGAGGTAGGAGGAGGTCGATGACCGGCGAGCAGTGCTGCTACTGGCTAGCTTGGCGACGGGACGCACAGCTCAGAGTGAAACTAGGCCGAGGCAACGTGGAGCAAGGGCTACGGGAAGGGTGGTGAAATGATGCTGTGCATGGCTCTGTGTGCTAGTACTGGAAGAAAATGTAGTGTGCACGCAAGGTTTTGGGCATTCCAAGAGAAAAGGGACATGGCTGGGAGGTCCAAGCTCGCCACAGATTCTGAGGTGCACAGCTCCAAGCGACAGAGAAAATTAGGCACCGATCTGTACTATGCAAACTATGCATTCGTGAGTATCAGCGCCTGCATGCGATGGAATCCTTGTGCAGAAAAAGAAATGAGCTGGCCAGAGGAAAGTGCGTGGTTCTTGCCACTGATTCTGAGGAAACTCATTCGAGCGACAGAGAAAATTAGGCACCGATACGAATCGGATTCCCTCTCGGGACTTGCATGCCACTGTTAGGATTTAGAAATTCAACTGAGGGAGGTTTAGACATGTGCTGTCCGGGAAGAATAGAGGATATAGGTAATTTTGGGAGGATGGTAGAATATTCTACTAAGCTTTTGACAGGGTTGATTGGGGAACTATTATTCTACGACATAACTGGGTTAAATGTAATGCCAGATTGTCCCATAATTTATTCCAGCATTTATCGAGAAACCGAGAGGTGGTGGGTTTCCTGATTAGGGTTTTCCGACTGGAGTGCATGTGTGCGGGTGTTTATTGCATTGAATTTAATTAATGCAAACGACCTAATTTATATGCGATGACATGCTCGAAATTAGGGTTAGAAAAGCTGGGCGTGACAAACCTACCCCCCTTAAGACGAATCTCGTCCTCGAGATTCATCAGATTGGAATAGGTGAGGAAATTTGTCCCGTAGAAAATCTTCTCTTTCCCAGGTGGCTTCTTCCTCAGTGTGGTGATTCCATTGGATTTTGTAGAATTTGATATTCTTGTTCCTGGTCCTTCGTTCAGTGCTTTCCAAAATCTCAATTGGCTGCTCTTTGTATGTAAGGTCTTTTTCAATATCCAATTCTTGATATTGCACTTGCTTTGTCGGTGGTTCAATGCACTTCCTCAGCTGAGATACATGAAATACATTGTGGACTTCTGATAGTTCCGGAGGTAGTTCTAACTGATATGCTACCTGTCCTCTTCTTCCCTCTATCTTGAAGGGTCCGACGAATCGGGGTGCTAATTTCCCTTTTACGCTAAACCTCTGGGTTCCTTTAAGAGGTGTCACTCGTAGGTAGACGTAGTCTCCAGTCTTAAAGACAATGTCTCGCCTTTTGGAATCGGCATAGCTCTTTTGTCTTGATTGCGCTGTCTTAAGCCGTTCTTGAATAAACCTCACTCTTTCTTCAGCGTCTTGGAGAATATCTGGACCAAAGATTTTTCCTTCTCCGGTTTCAGACCAATTCAGGGGTGTTCGGCATTTCCGTCCATACAATGCCTCAAATGGTGACATTTGCAGGCTTGCTTGGTAACTATTATTGTATGAGAACTCGGCATATGGTAGGCTATCTTCCCAACTATCACCGTATGTTAAGGCACATGCTCTCAACATATCTTCCAAAATCTGGTTTACCCGTTCTGTCTGTCCATCTGTTTGTGGGTGATAGGCGGTGCTGAAATTCAATCGAGTTCCCATGGCTTCGTGCAGCTGTTCCCAAAATCTGGAGGTGAACTGAGTGCCTCGATCTGAGATTATTCGTTTGGGTACTCCGTGTAAGCTGACTATTCGGGCTAGATATAGCTTTGCCAATTGGTCTCCTCTGAACGTGGTTTTAACCGGTATGAAATGTGCTACCTTGGTTAACCGATCTACAATGACCCATATAGAGTCGTTCCCTTTTCTTGTTCTTGGGAGTCCTACGATGAAATCCATACCAACTTCATCCCATTTCCATTCGGGTACCTGGATTGGTTGCAGTAATCCTGCAGGTTTCTGATGCTCGGCTTTGACACGTTGGCATATGTCGCATCGGGCTATGAAACTTGCTACTTCACGTTTCATTCCATGCCACCAAAATTTCTCTTTTAAATCTTGATACATCTTTGTGCCTCCGGGATGTATAGAGTATCGGGATTCATGGGCTTCTCTTAAAATTAGCTCCTTGAGCTCTTCACAAGCGGGCACACATAACCTATTTCCAAACCACAGGGTGCCTTCTTCATCTTCCCTGAATTCTTTTGCTTTTCCAAGCCTTATTTTCTCCTTGATGCCTTCTATACTCTTATGTCCTTTTTGGGCATCCTTGATCTGTGTTGTGAGGGATGGGGTCACTTCTAGGTTAGCTACATATCCCTCATTGACCATTCCAAGATTAAGCTTCTCTAATTCCTTGCACAACTGGGGTTGGGTTGTTGGACTTAAGGTATTTAGTGTGGCTGGCTTCCGGCTAAGGGCATCGGCCACAACATTGGCTTTACCTGGGTGGTAGTGAACTCCAAGGTCGTAATCTTTGATTAACTCCAACCATCTTCTTTGTCTCATATTGAGGTCTGACTGGGTGAAGATATACTTTAAGCTTTTATGGTCGGTGTATATCTCACATCGGTTTCCAATGAGGTAATGCCGCCAAATTTTTAGGGCATGAACTACGGCAGCTAGTTCCAAATCATGGGTTGGGTAGTTCACCTCATGGGGTCGCAATTGTCTAGAAGCGTAAGCGACTACCTTTCCATCTTGCATAAGCACGCATCCAAGTCCGTGTCGGGATGCATCACAGTATATGTCAAAGTTCTTCTGAATGTCAGGTAGTGTTAATACTGGGGCTGATGTTAACCTTCGCTTCATTTCTTGGAAGCTATCTTCACATTTTGGCGTCCATTCGAACTTCTGATCTTTCTTCAACAACTGTGTCATGGGTCGGGCCAATTTTGAGAATCCTTCGATAAAACGGCGGTAGTATCCCGCCAAACCTAGGAAACTTCGAACTTCTGTTACAGTTCTTGGTGGTTTCCAGTCGAGAACATCGTTTACCTTACTTGGGTCTACAGCTATTCCTCCGGCGGATACTATGTGTCCGAGGAATCCAATCTCTTTCAGCCAAAATTCACATTTGCTGAACTTGGCGTATAGCTGGTGTTTCTTGAGGGTCTCCAATACAGTTCGTAGGTGCTGCTGATGTTCTTCATCGGATTTGGAATATATCAGGATATCATCTATGAATACCACTACAAACTTATCCAAATACTCCATGAATACTTTATTCATTAAGTTCATGAAATATGCCGGGGCATTGGTTAATCCAAAGGGCATGACGGTATATTCGTACAGCCCATATCGAGTTGTGAAGGCAGTCTTGGGTATATCCTGCTCCCGGATCTTAAGCTGGTGATATCCTGATCTCAAATCTATTTTGGAGAATACTTGGGCTCCGTTCATCTGATCAAACAAATCATCTATTCGTGGCAGTGGATATTTATTCTTGATGGTGACCTCATTCAGAGCTCTATAATCCACACACATGCGAAGGGTTTTGTCCTTCTTCTCAACAAATAGCACGGGTGATCCCCATGGTGATGCACTTGGTCGAATGAAACCCTTTTCTTCTAATTCTTCCAGTTGTTTCCTCAATTCCGTCAACATATCTACTGACATCCGATAAGGTCTCTTTGCTAGGGGTGCCGTCCCAGGTACTAACTCGATGACAAATTCTACATCTCGATCCGGTGGCATTCCGGGCAATTCCTCAGGAAATACTTCAGGGTATTCTTGTGCCACTGGGACTTGGGCTAATTCGGGTGCGGTTATGCTATTCAAAGTGCTGAGTTGATGAGAGGGTGACTGCGGAGTAAACTCAACTGTTTCTCCTTGGGTGTTGGTAAGGGTGACGGTTTTGGTTTCAAAATTTATATTGGCCTTGTGTTTAGGTAACCAATCCACTCCTAAAATCACATCTATATCTTCTGATCTTAGGACAATTAGGTTAGCCAAAAACTCTACCCCCCTTATGATAATGCTTACATTCTTGCAACAGAATTTAGCCCTAACCACTGATCCTGGGGTTCGGACTTTCATGGGTGTCTTCATTAGATGAACCTTAACTTGGTTGTTATCAACGAACCGCTTTGATATGAATGAATGCGAAGCTCCAGAATCAAATAAAACTGTTGCTTGAACGGAGTTAACAGGAAACATACCCATTACTACGTCGTGGGCGTCCTGGGCCTCTTCTGCATCAACATGGTTCACACGCCCTTTGCTGTAGTTCGGCGCTCCCTTGGATCCTTGGCTTCTGGTGGACACAGTGTATTCCTGACGCGGGCGCTGGTCGGCGTGTTCCTTTGCCTTCTTGGGACACTCACGGGCGAAGTGTCCAGGTTCTCCACATGAGTAACAATTGGTCCTTCCTGAGCTCTGGTTTGCACTTCCGGTGTGGTAGTTCCCAGTGTTTCCCCTTGGGTGGTTCTGGAAGTTGCGGGTACTGAATTGGGGTATGGTAGGAACGGCCTTGTACTGCGGAGGGGTTGAATACCTAGGCTTTGACTTCTTCTCGAAACGGGGTCGCTTATGTGGTTCTCCCGTCTCAATGGTCTTGACATTTTTGCGCTTCCGATTGTCCATTAGTCCGCGACGCTTGTCTTCTACATTCAGAGCAGTGTTGACCAAGTCCTGCAGTTCTGTGAATTTTTGGGAGGCCAGCTGGTACTGAAGAATTTGTTGTAGCCCATTCATAAATTTTTCCACCTGGGCACCTTCAGAAATCATCTCTTCCCCTGCATATCGGGCTAACTGGGTGAATTTATGCAGGTATTCCGTCACCGTCATTGTTCCTTGTTTAAGGTCAAGGAATTCTTTCTTCTTGATTCCCATTAAGCTCGCTGGGATGTGGTGTTTGCGGAACATGTCTCTGAACATATTCCAGGTAACTTCTTGGTTTCTCGGCTGGGTGCTACGGACTCTTTTCCACCATGCTGCGGCGGGTCCTTGGAGATATTGGGGAGCAAAGAGTACTTTCTCCCGGTCCTCACACTTGGCTACCTCTAACTTTTCCTCCATGACCAGTAACCAGTCGTCCGCATCTAAAGGTTCTGTTGAATAGGCGAAAACGGGTGGAGAGGTTCTCTGAAATTCTGCAAGCTTGTTCCCTTTACCAGATGAGTTGCCGCCTTGCATCATCTGTTGTAAGGCCGCGTTGGTGGCCAGACAGTTCTGTCCCAGCATTCTAAACATCTCGGCTGGGGTTGGTTCAGCTTGCGGGGGTTTTGGTAGAGAATGGACAGATTCAGAGCAGTTCGGTTCTGGGTTTTCTCCATTTCCTGGGGCAGGCGGGTGTCCTCCTTGTCCTGGGGCAGAAGGTTCTTTACGGTTACTTGCTTGGGGTTTACCTTTGCGTGCCCCGTGGTTCCGGGAGTTGACTGTCTCTTGGGAACGTGTTGGGAGCACGGGTGGTGGGGCATTTTCTCCTGCGTTTTCTCCTTTCTTCTGTGCGGCAGAGTTAACAGGTTTGTGGCTCATCTTCACGTATTAAACTGCATTAACACCAGTTGATTATCAGGTGATGGGATTTTATTAGCAAGGGGGTAAGAGGGAAAAGCGGGGTTCGGTGTGACGCCAGAACTGAAGACTAGAAGCTTCAATAAGATTTCAACAGTTGGGATGAACCAACCAAAAAGCAACTGGAAACAACGATAAAACTCACAATGATTTAACCATAAATGTGCCTAAGGGCACTGGTACAACACACATTCCTCAAGCTTAGGACACAGGGCTAAGCCCAATTACATTATCATGGCAACGGGCGTCTAACTTCTTGACTGCGCGGGAGCGACTACTCCACTCCCTACTCCTCTACTCCACTTGGTTCATGTCTAGGTTGGGTGGCTGAGTCAGGGGAATATCTCCATGGGCTTCCCCATCCTCGGAGGTCGTCGGGGTGTTCCGCGGGGTGTTGTGGTTCCCGTGGGGGTGCGAAACTCGGGTGGCAGCCGCATAGGCTGAAAACAGCCTGAAGTACTCAGCGGGCAGGGCAGACATGTTGTTGCCCCCTATCCGCATAGGTATCCCGGGGAATGGCGGGTTTTCTGGCACCGGCGCGTAAGCGGGTGCCGAGGCAGAGCCTCCGGAGCGGGGACGCGGCTGAGCAAAAGCGGCGGTCCGCTGCGACTGGACAAGGGTGTCGGTGAGCTGGACAAGGACTTCGGTCAGGGCAACGAGGTACTGGGTGAGATGCACCACGGCGACGTCCTGCTCTGACTGGGTGCTGGGGTAGATTATTTCTTCTCCCCAGGCACGGCTGGGAAAGAACCGAAAAGCTCTGCGGTTCATGTTCGGAATCATGTGGCGGAGTCGGAGAACAGCTTCCCACGCCGCCATCTGGACTGCTAAGTCGGGGTTGGGCATCGCCTTCCCAGCGAAGTTGAAGGATGCGACCTCCTGGTTGCCGGCTTGATACACGTGTACGTCAGCCCAGTACACGCTGGCTGCATTGGGTCCTTCTTCTTGATAAATATCATACTCGGGTCTTTGGGTGGCTCTAAGGGCTTTCTGGGCTACTGCCCATAGAATGTCCGTAATTCCAGACATCCCTGCGGCAGTGGTCTCGTCGAAGAGCACTCCGCGAGGCATTTCTATTTGGTGGAGCTCAACAAGAAGAGAGGATATCTAGGGTTTGAGGTAAGCAAAGAAGTGGCTCTTGGGGTGTGCGAAGGAGGGTAAGGGGTTTTTATAGCCGGGTGGAGCGGCTTTGGTCACAAGGGAAACAGGGTTCTTTGCTGTTGACGGGACGGTTATCGGCCTTCATAAATGCGGGTCAACTAACATGTCACTTCCCTACTTTGGAACTCGGGGTTTTGAATGACAGATAAGAGGGATTCGCGGGATAAGGGTAGAATGGTAAATGCTTGTGTACATAACAGGCCGACAGGCCATTTTATTTAAATAGTAGTGAGTCACGGTGTATCACCTACTGGTGAGGCGTGGCACACAGAATACACAGCAGTACAATACATTACACATACATCCATGATGGTCTACTACTAGCATACTTAGCGTCTACCTTATTTATTACAGGGTTCCTGGCTCATGGTGTTATGCGACTACGAGCCTCAACGCCTAGGACACTAGCTGGACCTCTACCTCTTCTCCAGCCGGGATCACTTCTTCCGGGTCTTCCTCCTCTGAGTCTGATACGGCGGTCTGAGCTGGGGGAGGACCGGGTATGATGGAGTGGGCATGGGAGGTTCCGGCGCTCGGAATGAACCGGCTGATGTAGGCCTGAGTGTTGCCGCAGCGACGTCTCTTCGGTGGAGGTGGCGGTGCAGTCTCGCCCACGACATGAATGTCGCGAGGCTCCGAAGGTGCTCCATGGGTGCTGGTGGTTGCCGGTGCAGTGGCTTGGTCCAGCAGCTCCTGTACACGCTGCAGCTCATCTCGTACTCGCTCCATCTCGACGAGTAGGCAGTGCAGAACGGAATCCTGAACCTCCACAAAGTTGGCCAGTCCCACTACGGCGGGGTCGTCCTCATTGTCCGGTGGAGTGTAGTGGCGAAGGGTCCCGTCCAGTGGATACTGTGGGTAGTACATCATAGTCCTGAAATAGCCTATCTCCGGGATCTCGTAACGGAGGTGCACCAACGCCTTGTATGCGGCTAGCTGGATGGCCTGACCATAGGACCAGCTGCGAGGTCCGGTGATGACGTAGACTCGGGGGTCATCGGGGCTTGTCTTGAATATGAAGGCTCTGGCCCAATACTCTGTGATGGTATCCGATATCTTCTCCCGGTACATGTGGTACTCCGGTACGGCCATGCCTCCGACGATGCGTCCAAGTGCCTCTCGAAGAAGCTGCGAAAATCCTCCGCCGGTGGCAGCACAAGTCTCTCCATAGCGCTCGATCGTCATCTGTGTAAAATTTTAAAATCAAGACAGGGTGAGTTTAGATTTGTTCAGAAATTCCTACCAAGATAAGATAAGTATTGGAGGAGAAGAGAATACCAGAATGTCAGTCTAATAAGCTTTAATTTTTGGAAACTAGTTTTTATCCTACTTTTTGTCTAACGGCCATGCTAGGGTTTTTCTACAGTCAGTATGGCTCTGATACCAAGCTGTGGCGCCCCCGGTTTTAAGGCCGGAAACGCTCCTGTGTTTACTGTACCGGTCCCTGGAACAGTAGCCGGTACGCACAAGAACTTGATAATGTCGTCATACATTACCGATTATTACAATACAATACTGTTTTAGAGTCATTACACAATATGGCCTATTGGCCGAATTCAAAGTCTTGCAGCGGAAATATAAGAAATACGTAGATAAACCCATCAATATGCCAACCTCACAGGCAACTGACTGGGGGAAACGCCCTAGACCTCAAAGTCGGAATCTTCCTCGTCGGAGCAGTACTCCCCTTCTTCTTCTGGCCAAATCAACAAGCCAGGTGAGTACATTGAATGTACTCGCAAGCTATTCCCACAGGAAGGAGTATACGGAAAATAATTCATGCAGAGGATAAACAAGGAATAGCTCTACTCTAAGCTGATTAATGTGCGGCAAAATAAGTGCATAATTGAAATACTTGAATAGTAGATTCAAAAGCAATTTAATAAAACTGTTTAAAGTAAAAAGAACAGAATCCTCCCGAGGTAGACCCGGCTACCTCCTTAAAATCCTCGAGACAGCTCAGACCATATTACCCTGGGCAACATGTCTAGCTTCTCGGTACCACACTCGACTGACACTATCCTGGATAACTCAGCGAGTGCCCCTGGCTCAGCCCGTGTATCCCGAATCACACGGCTAGCCTACTCCTCCGGCAATTCCTTGCTACCAGCCTGTAGCGTAAATTGCCCTCTGTGGACACATCATGCCCACGTCCTTAATCCCTTTCCCGGTTTTCGCAACCAAAACTTAGTCTAACCAGTGTGTGGCCTTGCCAGTTCATGTCCATAACCGAGGACGCGGCTATTCGAATAGTTTTTAACACTCTGCAGAGGTTGTACGGCTTTACCCACAAGATGTAATTACACCCCTTATGCCGAGCGCTAACAGATACACTGCACAGGGTGTATTGGCAGGGTGATTACAACGAGACCTTCGCCCGCTTCCATACCAGAGTTGGACCCGCTAGGTGAATACCCAAGTTTGCGTGTCCTGGACACCAAATTGGGGCTCTCCACCTTTGTGTCGTATCAGCACCTCCCGCCTGGCGTAGGTGGATCCTCTAGGACTTAAAACACCTAGCACTAACTCCCTACTTCCCACGGGTCCAAACCCTAATACTTGCCGGGGTACTAAGCCAAGTCCTTCCCATAAAGGACATGTGGACGTACGGTAATGGAACCGGTTTAGCGGCACTTAGGCTCGGTCCTTAACTGATTCGAGTAGGACTCCATTCCCGACCCCATGACGTCCCGGACGATCATGGCTCCAACCAATGTTCTACATCCCCGAACACCACTTAACATTCCTACCCGAATCCAAATCATCTCCTCTTTTCTTTTGATTTTTGATAAACCTTTATTTGTGAAAGTCACCTCGGACAGCATATGCCATCCGAGGGTTTGTTTCCCCATATCCCAACGGGATGTTTAAAACTTGGTTTTTGACTATAGCAGGGCTAAGCATGGTTAATACCTATAACCTTAATTATTCGACGGTCGAGAGTCGATCGCTGAATATACCTAGGGTTACAAGGGAGGATATTCGGACCTAGGTATTTTGCAACTAATGGGTATAACTACCTCTACATAAAATATCGATATTAACACATAGCATGCAGAGTTCGTAAACAAAATATTAATAACTTTGCATATATGGGATTTCGACATGATCGAGGTGGGAATGCTTGCCTGGCAGTTCCTGCTCTTGTTCCGGACGCGGGGGTGATGCCGGATCTTCCTGACGCACGTACGTCGCTCCGTCAACTACGCGCCGAAAGAACATCGAATAAGGGGAAAATCCAAATAACTCCAAATAAAACCAAATGACATGCATGCTCGAAAGGAAATCATGGTCAAGGAGTTGAATTAGGGTTTACGACTCTGAACGGTCGATTCCCATTTAATCCAAGGGTTTGTTACACTAAGTGGTGATTCCGATGCTCTAGGGTTTAGGTTTATGAGCATACTAACCATTCCGAGAGATGGGTATATGCAAGCGTATCACATAAAATGATAGTGCATTTAGTCGAGGGTAAACTCTCGCTAAGCTTTTTAAAATATGGACGCTCTTATCCAACTAGACTACGGAATGCCGCAGATATATTAGGGTCTTGCATAAAAATAGGACTTTTATAGAGTCGACATGCTTATATCTAAAGTATGTGCAGAATGGATTAAGGAAAAATAAAATACGATCTAATTTTATCCCTATTGCTAATGCATTCAAATACTAGTAAGAAATGATGCTTTTATCTCAATTTGTACTGATTTAAGACTAATAAATTTAATTATGGAAATGCATTTGAGCTAGGGCTGGACTTTATCTCTAATTTCTCAAAACCGAGGCAATGCTTGCAACAATTGGTTGGGAATAGGTTTAACAAATTAATTTGAGAAAGCTACGGTTCCAGTGATAGCTCGAATGGCGTTTCTATTGTGCTGAAACGGAACGGATGCATGTGCTTTTACTTGGTCAGGCGCAGGCTTCCGACCGGCCAAAACGAATGCGCCTTTACTCAAAGGAAACGGCAACTTGGCCGAGCCTTTTAACTACCTGGTCGGTCGGCCGTTCTTGTCTGCTTGGACTGAAACAGGGCTGGCGGCGGCTTCGGACAGGGCGGCGGCGAATGCGGGGCGGCGGCGGTTGAAGCAGCTCGGGAGGGCGGCTGGTCTTGCACGGCTCTCCGACCACGGTCAGTTCCAACGGTCCGGGTGGTTGGCAGGGCTTCGGTTTCGGCGTGGGTGAGGTCAGGTGTCCGAGCAGCACAATAACAGGGGAGTTCCAGCTTAGGCCTCTAGTGGGGATGGAGAAACGGGTTGGGAGGCGGCCGGTGGTTGAGATTTTTAGCGAGCCCTTGGCCGCAGCCCGGCTTGGAGGAGAAAAGGGGTTCGGAATTGGGTGTATTACAGGGGGTTCGAGCTCGGGCTTGAGGACATGGCGGCGGATTCGAGCTTGAGGGGGGGTGAGGTAGAGTTCGGGCTCTGGGCAGCTTGAGCTAAGGGAGGAAGATGATGGGCTTTGGAGGGAGGGGAAGTGCTCGGCGGTGGCTTGGTGCTGAGTGGAGCTCGGCCGGTGCTCCTTTTATAGGCCGGCGACGCGGGATACGTCGGGTCATTGACACTGCCGATGAACAGCTGGGCGTGGCGTGCTCCCGTGGTCTGCTCGGTCGGCGAGAAGTTCAAGGGAGGCCGGGGCAAGGTCGGGGTGAGCTCGGGCGGGGCCGGCGGCCAGACGTCGAGCGGCCCGAGTGCCACTGCTGCTGCGTCTGCTTGTGCCCGGTGATTGGACGGCGGGTGAGCTGGCCATGGCCTCTGTGCTTGCTCGGCTTGGGGATGGAACGGGACCTACTGTCCATGGCCAAGCTGATGGGAGGTAGGAGGAGGTCGATGACCGGCGAGCAGTGCTGCTACTGGCTAGCTTGGCGACGGGACGCACAGCTCAGAGTGAAACTAGGCCGAGGCAACGTGGAGCAAGGGCTACGGGAAGGGTGGTGAAATGATGCTGTGCATGGCTCTGTGTGCTAGTACTGGAAGAAAATGTAGTGTGCACGCAAGGTTTTGGGCATTCCAAGAGAAAAGGGACATGGCTGGGAGGTCCAAGCTCGCCACAGATTCTGAGGTGCACAGCTCCAAGCGACAGAGAAAATTAGGCACCGATCTGTACTATGCAAACTATGCATTCGTGAGTATCAGCGCCTGCATGCGATGGAATCCTTGTGCAGAAAAAGAAATGAGCTGGCCAGAGGAAAGTGCGTGGTTCTTGCCACTGATTCTGAGGAAACTCATTCGAGCGACAGAGAAAATTAGGCACCGATACGAATCGGATTCCCTCTCGGGACTTGCATGCCACTGTTAGGATTTAGAAATTCAACTGAGGGAGGTTTAGACATGTGCTGTCCGGGAAGAATAGAGGATATAGGTAATTTTGGGAGGATGGTAGAATATTCTACTAAGCTTTTGACAGGGTTGATTGGGGAACTATTATTCTACGACATAACTGGGTTAAATGTAATGCCAGATTGTCCCATAATTTATTCCAGCATTTATCGAGAAACCGAGAGGTGGTGGGTTTCCTGATTAGGGTTTTCCGACTGGAGTGCGTGTGTGCGGGTGTTTATTGCATTGAATTTAATTAATGCAAACGACCTAATTTATATGCGATGACATGCTCGAAATTAGGGTTAGAAAAGCTGGGCGTGACAGTGGGGACCTGCCGGGGTCGGATGCCCGGCCCTCGTCACCTCCGCGTGCGGCCACGTCTTCGCCTCCCCGACCGTCTCCTGAGCGGGCTGGTGCACAGCCTGCCTCGCCTGCCGCTCCTCAGGTGGAGGAGCCCTCTGCAGGAACGTCGGCTCAGGGTGTGCCTGGGGACGCCGGCCCGAGCTCGGAAGTGCCGGGAGGGGCAAGCCCAGGTTCAGCTGGAGCCGCCCCGCAGGACCGCAGAGGGCAATCTCAAGTTGCCATCTACGGTCGAGGAGTTCAGCGCTGCTCCGCCTTCCCCGGCCGTCCTCCGAGCTGGTGCTCCGGCCGCTCCGGGTCCGGCAATCGGACCCCGCGCGGCCGCCCTGACCATCCGGGAGATCGATGACGTTCGGGAGGAGGAGGAGTGGAGCGACGTGACGGACGTCGCCACTCAACTCGGCGAGATGCTCCCGGCCCTGATGAAGACGATGAAGGAGGGAGCCAACCTGCTAAACGGCAGGTTGCGCCCGTTGATGCAGGTGAGTCATCTCTGTTTTTAATGAGTGTGTCCGTAGGGAGTAGCCCCCCGGGCCTCTGTCCGACTAAGGTAGTCGGGCGGGGGACCCTTATCTTTTTTCGTAGTTTTCACTCTGGGTGCACGAACAGTGCACCCAGAGGGTGTAGCCCCCGAGCCTGCGTTCGACTAGGATAGTCGGGCGGAGGGTCCTTTGCTTTTCTTGTAGATTTGACTCTGGGTGCACGAACAGTGCACCCGGAGGGTGTAGCCCCCGAGCCTCCGCTGGGTCCGTGGGACCGAGTGGAGGGTCTTGCTAATTTTCCCGGGTGGCTTGATTTCTGTGGCTTCTTTTTTTTTGTAGAAACTGAATCGCCGGTCGCAAGACAAGACCGCCTTCCTTCAGGACCGGCTGCCAGTCCTTGACCGACTCGACCTGCGGAAGGCCGAGTGGGATAAACTGGCTGCGAGCCGCCAGGCGGCGAGGACATGGCCCGCAAGCGTGGGGCTGAAATTACTGCTCTGCAGGCGGGCCTTTCCCAGGAGATCGCCCGAACCAAAGGTGAGGAGTCCGACTTGCGTTGGTTGTCCTTTTCGCCTCTTGGCGTACTGATGTGTTGTCTTCTGCAGCCGCTGAAGATGAGGCCGCGAAGCTCCGGGCGGAGCTTGAGGGGATGAAGGCCCCGTGTCCGGGAGCTCGGCTCCGTTGAGGACAGGGCCTCCAAGCTCCAGGAGATGCTCACGGCGGAAAAGGCCCGCGTGGAGCATCTGGAGAAAGAGGCTGCCGCCATGGATGGCAGCCTGAGGCGAGCTCTGGAGGCGGCCGAAGTGGCGAACAAGAGGGCCGCTGACTCTCGGGAGGCTGCCGAGGCGGCAGATAAGAGGAATGCGGACTCCGAGATCGGTAAGCCTTTTACTCGGGTCTCTCCGTAGGTCAGGGCCAGGTGGTCGTTTCGCTCATGTTCCTGCTCTGTCTTTGTAGCTTTTCAAGCTCGCCTCAAGAAGACCCGCGAGTTGGCCGAGTCACTGCAGGCGGCGGGTCGGACGGCTTGCGGCGCCATCTGGGAAGAGGAACCGGCCCCAGACTCCATAGAAGCGGTCGCGGAGCGCCTTCGCAAGCGCCCGACCAAGTGAAGAGGCTGGAGGCGGAAGCTTCGCGGTCGGGAGCCGTGGTAGCCCTGGCGGTGGCGAGGTCCCACTACCCGCTGCTCGATATGCAGGCGATCAGGGGAGGGGATACGCCGCTGACGTTCCGGACGAAGATATTCCGGAGATGATGAACATCGTCGAGACCACGACGAACTCCCTTATGGACCGCGCCGGCCTGTAAAAAAGACAGTTGTAGGTGAACTGCTCGAGAGGAATCGAGTGTTTTTTTTGGATAATGAACGTTTGCATGTAAAGTACTCGGGAATTCCGAGTAATCTTTAATCATGCTTTTGATCAAGTTTTTTATTTTTCCTTCGCAAGAAGATTCGTTCGTGTGTATGTGAATCTTTCGTTTTTGCTCTTGCCGACCCGTTGTAGCCTCCTTTGCAGAGATTAGCCGTGGGCTTTTGTCCCGTGTAGCATAAGGTTGTGGCGTAAACCGGCGATCGGAGTCAAAGAGTTGGCGTCGGATTACACACAGTACTAGAATGGTTTGCGTACATGAGGAAACCCGAGTGCACCTGAGTGCACCCGGAGGGTGTGATCCCGAGTGTCCACTATGCGTTAGCCGTTGGCGTGCATAGTAGGTCACTCGGGGACTGCAAAACTTGTTTCATGCGAGTGAAAAGAGAAAAGTTTATTCATATATCCGAGCTGTCGGAATAAAAGTTTAAGCATAGAAGCGACGTAGCTGTTCGATGTTCCATGCGTTGGTGAAGATGTTGCCGTCGCTGTCCTTCAGTCGGTAAGCCCCCGGGCGCAGCACCTCGGCGATCACGTACGGACCCTCCCAGGGTGGCGAGAGTTTGTGCTGGTCTTTGCTGGATTGGACTCGGCGCAGGACCAAGTCACCAACGTTGAATGAACGGCCGCGCACATGTCTACTGTGGTAGCGCCGTAATCCCTGCTGGTACTTTGCCGATCGAAGGAATGCGACTTCGCGTGCTTCTTCGAGCTGATCGAGGGCGTCTTGTCTTGCTTCCTCTGACTCGGCCTCGTTGTAGGCACGGATGCGCGGAGATCCGTATTCTAAGTCAGTCGGGAGGACGGCCTCGGCACCGTATACCATGAAGAAAGGTGTGTAACCGGTGGATCGGTTTGGTGTAGTTCGCAGGCTCCAGAGTACCGAGGGCAGCTCGGCCGCCCATTTGCCCACGAACTTCTTCAGGCGCTGGAAGATCCGAGGTTTGATGCCCTTGCATGATCAGGCCATTGGACCGCTCAACCTGCCCGTTAGTGCGTGGGTGAGCCACGGCGGCGAAGTTAAGGCCAATGTTGTAGTCGTCGCAGAAATCGGAGGAAGGCTCGACCAGTGAACTGAGTGCCGTTGTCTGTGATAATGCAGTTGGGGATGCCGAAACGGAAAATGATATCCCGGAAGAATTCGACGGCCTTTTCTGCAGTTATCGTGGCAACTGGCTTGGCTTCAATCCATTTGGTGAACTTGTCGACTGCGACGAAAAGGTGTGTATAGCCCCCGGGACGCCTTCTTGAGAGGGCCCACCATGTCTAGACCCCAGACGGCGAAAGGCCAGGTGATCGGAATAGGTTGGAGTGCCTGAGCCGGCAAGTGTGTCTGCCGGGCGAAGTATTGGCATCCTTCGCAAGTGCGGACGATGTGGGCGGCGTCCGAAACGGCAGTCGGCCAGTAAAAACCTTGTCTGAAGGCTTTACCGACGAGCGACTTGGGCGCCGCGTGGTGTCCGCAGACTCCCGAGTGAATATCCCGTAGTAGTTGCTGTCCTTGGTCTTGGGGAATGCACCGCTGGAGGATTCCAGAGGTGCTTTTCTTGTAGAGCTCACCTTCAATCACGACGTAAGCTTTGGCGCGGCGGGTGAGGCGCGCGCTTCTGTCGGGTCCGATGGGAGAGTCTCTCGCAGGAGGTAGTCGAGGAAAAGGCGTAGTCCAGTCGGGAGTGACGACTAGGACCTCTGGTGAGGACTGTTGAGCGCCGTCGGATTCCTGACCTTGTGGTTCTTCGGCCTCGGGTGCCGTTTCCGCCTTGATGGAGGGGGTGTGCAGCTCCTGGAGGAATACTCCAGTCGGGACGACATCCCGACTGGACCCCAGCTTGGCGAGTGCATCCGCGGCCTCGTTGTCTCGGCGTAGGACATGCGTAATCTCGAGGCCGTCGAACTTGGCTTTCGAGCTTGCGCACCTCTTGGCAGTAGGCTTCCATGGAGGGGTCTCTGCATGACCAGTCCTTCATGACTACTAATATGTCTAGGTTTACAAGGGTCGGATTTTCAAACCTAAGTCACATGCAACTATAGGGTATAACTAGATCTACATAGAATATCGTTGATATCCACATAGCATGCAAGTTTCGCAAACAAAATAATTAATTTCACACATATGGGATTCAACATGATCAAAGTGGGAATGCTTGCCTGGTATAACTGGCCCGTGTCTTGGACTTGTCCCTGGCATGACCACGGTTCGAAATCCTCCACGTTTTTCGTCGTAACGTTGGAACTACACGTTAAAAGGGCATCGTATAAATCACAGTGCGAGCAAAAGTCCAAATAACACCAATGGCAACATCAGAAGAATCAACTCACACACTCAGGGTGCTTTTGATTGGTCATTTGAGTCTACAGAATCTTTAGAAAATTAGCATGCGCCTTACGCCAACTTAGGAGAAGTACCGACTCTAAGCATATGGCTGAATTAGAGGTTCCTTAGTTTCCTTATACTATTCCGCACGCACTTTGTGTTTCGGATTCACTTGAAAATGGTAGGTAAAATGTAACATTTTAAAAGGCCTATTGAAGTTTGCTTAGTAGGTCTTGATGAGCATGTTAAAAGATATTAGGGTTGCAGGACTTTGGGCATGTTAGGGTTTCTTCGCCAGTTGTTTCTAACCTCGCAACAACTTAACAGTTTATTAAATCTCTAGGACCAAACATGTCTCAAAAGTTCGTAAGCTTAGATAAACTTCCTGGAAGAACATTATAACCTTTTCTTTAGAGCTTTTAAGGTAGATGCCTATATCACATGCTCCATAGTTCTTAAAGCAACTTCTAGGAACTTTAAAAATGTATATGAATTCAAAGGATGAACTATGTTTGAAAGTATATTAGGGAATAATTTTAAATGCCCCCGACTACTTTTCTAAAATATAAGTTCCTCATATCATGAATCACTCCTGGTTTCCCTTTGAGATTTCAAATTACTACAAAAATCCCAAAGGGGTATGGATAGAAATATTATGAATCTTACGAATTTTGGGAGACACAATGAGTTAATTTGAGTAAGTATCTTGGGAGAAGCTAATGTCTGTAGGTTAGCTATATAGTGGTTGAGGCTAGTTTCTGTTTTATGGATGGTGTTATCGGCATAGAAGAGGGATACGCTTTAACATCAGAGGAAACGGCTTTGTCAAAGAGCAGACTGTTTCTGGAGACGAAAGAAATGTGATTTGCGCTTTCCTAACAGGGAGACGGGTTTGGCATAGTGCGCTTCCATTCAATGGGCTACTGACGGTGGTGACTCAGGAATAGCTACGGGAGCAGAGGGGCAGAGAAACTAAGGAGCAAGCGGATTCGGCAGGGTGGCTCGGAGTGAAACTCCAGTGAGATGGGGTTCTCGCTGCCTCCGATGTTCACAGGCTCCTTGGCCTGAGCTGCTCGGGCGTAGCGGCTTCCCTGACGAGCTCGGAATCTACAAGGGAGGGGAACCCAGGGGTAGTACCGGAGAGCTCGGGAGCTATACTGAGCGAAGCGGAGACGGCGCGTGGAGATCGGAGGAGGGGCTACGCACCGCTTTGGAGCTGCTGGTCGCTCCGCTATACTGGCTCTGTCCCTGAGCCCGAGGTGGATGTAGTGGCTGCACGGCGATGCGCCCCGCCGGGAGCGGCGGCGGTGCTTGAGCTCTGCGGCGATGGTGTGCCGGAGGGAAGGAGGAGAGGCTCGTCGGCCACGGCGGCGACTCCGGAGTTCTTCGGTGGTTCGGGAGCTGCTCCGGCAACAAGCGGTGACGGCCCGGCTCAACTTACCGAAGAAGGAGGGGGGTGATGCGAAAGCTTAGGCGAGCTTGCCGGCGGCAACGGTTGGTAGAGGAAAAAGGGGCGCTAGAGTTGGTGCCGTAGATGCCACTGGTAGCGGCGTCGGGTAGGCCTCGCCGGTGGCGGTGGTGAGTTCAGTAACTCCAGCGGCGGCGAGCATTAAGGGGCAGAGCAAAAGCTGAGGGTGAGCCTCAGGAGGACCGGAGGGAGCTCGAGTGGCTCGGCCTTGAGCTCGAGGATGGGCAGCGTGGGGAGGTCTCTCAGGCGGTGTAGCTGGAAGTAGAAGCATGCGGTCTCTATCTAAGTGGTGGCAACTGCACCTGCTAGCGACGGGTGGTGGCTGATGGGATTCGTAGCATAGAAAACAAAAATTTTCCTACGAGATGCAAACGAAAACCTAGATCCAATCTAGAAAACCAAGATCCAATCTAGAAGAAGCTTGCAACGAGAGACAGATCATATCTACATACCCTCGACGAACACGTCAACGCAGCGGAGAATTTGACCGTTGTCGATGAAGCCCGCAGCCTCCCGCAGCTAGGTTATACCTCCCAGCCGCGAGAGGGATCTTCTCGTGTTCCAATCCGATCAAGCACCGCAACGAGCGGCACCTCCGAGATGTGCACACGTACGGCTCGATGACGTCTCCTCCTTCTTGATCCAGCAAGGTGAGGTGGAGAGGTAGATGAGATCTCCAGCAGCACGACGGTGTGGTGGTGGATGTGGTGGAGAAATTCCTGCAGGGCTTCGCCTAAGCAGCTGCGGGAGAGGAGTAGATGGGAGAGAGGGAGGGGCTGGCAGCTAGGGTTCAAGGGGGGCTGCGCCCAGCCCTCCCCCCCTTTATATAGGCTCGGTACTGTTCACGTGAACAGTACGTGAACAGTAACTTGCCTCCCAAGTTCCCCTTTTTCCTTTATCTTTAGATCTCCTATTTTTAAGGGATATCGATCTTATCCATCTAGGAAGGGGGGGTACTGTTCACGCGACACTATTCACGTGTGTACTGTTCATGCAGTACCCTTGGTCCATGTGGACCCCTCCGGGATAAGTGGGCCCTACTCTAGAACCCTCCGGAACCTTCTAGAACTTCTCCGGAACTCTGCCGGAAAAATCCCGAACCTTTCCGAAACCCTAAAAATACTTTCCCATATATGAAATTGTATCTCCGGACCATTCCGGAGCTCCTCGTGACGTCCTGGATCCCATCCGAGACTCCGAACAAAATTTCGGTCTCACCATATTAATATCTCATTCTCTACCCTAGCATCAACGAACCTTAAGTGTGTGACCCTACGGGTTCGGGAATATGCGGACATGATCGAGACACCTCTCCGATCAATAATCAATAGCGGGACCATGGATGTCCATATTGATTCCCACATATTCAACGAATATCATTTATCGGTTGAACCACGATGTCGAATGTTCCATTCCTTTGTCTCACGATATTTTACTTGCCCGAGATTTGATCGTCGGTATCACCATACCTAGTTCAATCTCGTTTCCTGGTAAGTACTCTTTACTCGTTCCGTAATACAACATCCTCTGTGACTAACTCCTTAGTCCCTTGCTTGCAAGCGATATCGAATGTGCATTACCGAGTGGGCCCAGAGAATATCTCTCCGTCACGTGGATGGACAAATCCCACTCTTGATACATGCAACCCAACAAGTACTTTCCGAGATACCTGAAAGACACCTTTATGATCACCCTGTTACGGCGTGATGGTTGATGCCCTCAAAGCATTCTTCCGGTACTAGGGAGTGGCATTATCTCATGGTCGAAGGACTAGAACATTTAACATATGATAGCTGAAGCAAATAAAACTTAGTGACACGATCAAATTGCTACGCTCAACTTGGGTCTATCCATCACATCATTCTCCTAATGATATGACCTTGTTATTAATTAACAACTCATGTTCATGGTTAGGAAACCTTAACCATCAATTAATCAACAAGCTAGTGTTAGAGGATCACTAGGGACACGGTGTTGTTTATATAACCACACAAGTAATAATGTTTCCAATTAATACAATTATAGCATGGAGAATAAACTTTATCATGAACTTGAAATATGACAAATAACAACTTTATTTATTGCCTCTAGGGCATATTTCCAACAGTCTCCCACTTGCACTAGAGTCAATAATCTAGTTTACATTGGTAAAGGTCTAACACCCATGGACTCCTGGTGCTGATCATGTTTTGCTCGTGGAAGAGGTTTAGTCAACGGGTCCGCCACATTCAGATCCGTATGTACTTTGCAAATCTTTATGTCACCTTCTTTGACATACTCACGAATGGTGTGAAAGCGGCGCTTGATGTGCTTGGAATTCTTGTGAGACCTTGGCTCTTTGGCGTTCGCTATGGCACCAGTGTTGTCACAGTAGATAGCCATAGGGTCTAACGCGCTAGGAACCACACCAAGTTCAATCATGAACTCTCTCATCCAGACACCTTCCTGTGCTGCTTCAGCAGCAGCCACATACTCCGCTTCAGTTGTAGATGCCGCGATGACGCTCTGCTTCGAGCTTCTCCAGCTCACTGCTGCACCATTCAAAATGAATACATATCCTGATTGAGATTTAGAGTCATCTATGTCTGTGTTGAAGCTAGCATCGACGTAACCCTTTACGACAAGCTCTTCATCACCACCATAGACTAGAAACATGTCCTTAGTCCTCTTCAGGTACTTAAGGATATTCTTAACTGCTGTCCAGTGTTCCACTCCTGGATCACTCTGGTATCTGCTCGTCAAACTAAGAGCATGGGACACATCCGGTCTAGTACACAGCATGGCATACATGATAGAGCCTATGGCCGAGGCATAGGGGATATTACTCATCTTTTCTCTATCTTCTGCCGTAGCCGGACACTGAGCCTTGCTCAATATCTTACCTTGCAACATGGGCAAGAACCCTTTCTTTGACTCATCCATTCTGAACTTCTTCAGAACCTTGTCAAGGTATGTGCTTTGATTAAGTGCTATCAGGCGTTTTGACCTATCTCTATAGATCTTAATGCCTAATATGTAAGCAGCTTCACCAAGGTCTTTCATTGAAAAATTCTTATTCAAATAACCTTTTACACTTTCAAGAAGTTCTATATCATTTCCAATCAATAATATGTCATCCACATATAATACCAGAAATGCTACAGAGCTCCCACTCACTTTCTTGTAAATACAAGCCTCCTTGTAATTTTGGACAAATCCAAAACCTTTGATCACCTCATCAAATCGAAGGTTCCAACTCCGGGATGCTTGCTTCAGTCCATAGATGGAACGCTGAAGTTTGCATACTTTACCAGCATCCTTAGGATCGACAAAACCTTCGGGTTGCACCATGTACAACTCTTCCTCAATGTTACCATTAAGGAACGCAGTTTTGACATCCATCTGCCAAATTTCATAATCGAAAAATGCAGCAATTGCTAGTAGAATCCGAACAGACTTTAGCATCGCTACCGGTGAGAAGGTCTCATCGTAGTCAACTCCTTGAATTTGTCGAAACCCTTTTGCGACAAGTCGAGCTTTATAGACGGTCACATTACCATCAGCGTCTGTTTTCTTCTTAAAGATCCATTTGTTCTCAACGGCCCTCCGACCATCAGGGAGGTCAACCAAAGTCCACACTTGGTTATCATACATGGATCCCATTTCGGATTTCATGGCGTCTAGCCATTTCTTGGAGTCTGGGCCCATCATCGCTTCCTCATAGTTCGCGGGTTCGTCGTTGTCCAACAACAAGACATTCATGACAGGATTACCGTACCATTCAGGAGCGGTACGTGTCCTAGTCGACCTGCGAAGTTCAGTAGCAGCCTCGTTTGAAGTTTCATGATCATCATCATTAGCTTCCTCTCTAGGTGGTGAAGGCTGCACTGGAACATCTTCCGTCGCTGCGCCACTCTCCAATTCGAGAGAAGGTTCATCAACCTCGTTCAGCTCTACTTTCCTCCCACTCACTTCTTTCGAGAGAAACTCCTTCTCAAGAAAGGATCCATTCTTGGCAACAAAGACTTTGCCCTCGGATCTGTGATAGAAGGTATACCCAATTGTTTCTTTAGGGTATCCTATGAAGACACATTTTTCCGCTTTGGTTTCGAGCTTATCAGGCTGTAACTTCTTTACATAAGCATCGCATCCCCAAACTTTAAGAAACGATATCTTAGGCTTTTTACCATACCATAACTCATATGGAGTCGTTTCAACGGATTTTGATGGAGCCCTATTTAAAGTGAATGCGGCTGTCTCTAATGCATAACCCCAAAACGATAGTGGCAGATCGGTAAGAGACATCATAGACCGCACCATATCCAATAGAGTGCGATTACGACGTTCGGACACACCATTGCGCTGTGGTGTTCCTGCTGGCGTGAGTTGTTGAACAATTCCACACTTCTTCAAATGCATACCAAACTCGTAACTCAAATATTCACCTCCACGATCAGATCGTAGAAACTTAATTTTCTTGTTACGATGATTTTCTACTTCACTCTGAAATTCTTTGAACTTTTCAAACGTTTCAGACTTGTGTTTCATTAAGTAAATATACCCATATCTACTTAAATCATCCGTGAAGGTTAGGAAATAACGATATCCACCGCGCGTAGAAGAACTCATTGGTCCACACACATCAGTATGTATGATTTCCAACAATTCACTTGCCCGCTCCATTGTTCCAGAGAACGGGGTTCTAGTCATCTTGCCCATAAGGCATGGTTCACATGTATCAAATGATTCAAAGTCAAGTGATTCCAGAAGTCCATTAGAATGAAGCTTCTTCATGCGATCTACACCAATATGACCTAAACGGCAGTGCCACAAGTATGTGGTATTATCACTATTTACTTTGCATCTTTTGGCATCAATATTATGAACATGTGTGTCACTACAATCGAGATTTAACAAGAATAAACCATTCACAATGGGTGCATGACCATAAAAGATATTACTCATATAAATAGAACAACCATTATTCTCAGACTTAAATGAATAACCGTCTCGCAATAAACAAGATCCAGATATAATGTTCATGCTTAACGCAGGCACCAAATAACAATTATTGAGGTTTAAAACTAATCCCGAAGGTAGACGTAGAGGGAGCGTGCCGACGGCGATCACATCAACCTTGGAGCCATTTCCAACGCGCATCGTCACCTCATCCCTTGCTAGTCTTCGTTTATTCTGCAGCTCCTGTTTCGAGTTACAAATATTAGCAACCGAACCAGTATCAAATACCCAGGCACTACTACGAGTACTAGTAAGGTAAACATCAATAACATGTATATCAAATATACCTTTCTTCTTGATGTTGCCAGCCTTCAAATCTGCCAAGTACTTGGGGCAGTTACGCTTCCAGTGGCCACTCTCCTTGCAATGGAAGCACTCAGTGTCAGGTTTAGGGCCAGCCTTGGGTTTCTTCGCGGGAGTGGCAACTTTCTTGCCACCCTTCTTGAAGTTTCCCTTCTTGCCCTTCTTCTTGAAACTGGTGGTCTTATTGACCATCAACACTTGATGTTCCTTCTTGATTTCCACCTCAGCAGCTTTCAGCATCGCGAACAGTTCGGGAAGCGTCTTCTGCATGCCTTGCATATTATAGTTCATCACAAAGCTCTTGTAGCTTGGTGGCAGTGACTGGAGAACCCTGTCAATCCCCAACTGATTGGGAATGACTACACCCAACTGACTTAGGCGATCGGCGTACCCAGACATTTTGAGTACGTGCTCACTGACGGAGCTGTTCTCCTCCATCTTACAGTTAAAGAACTTCTCAGAGGCTTCATAGCTCTCCACACGGGCATGAGTCTGAAATATCACTTTCAGTTCCTCAATCATCTCATATGCCCCGTGTTTCTCAAAACGTTTTTGGAGATCAGGTTCTAAACCGTACAGAATGGCGCACTGAACTATCGTGTGGTCATCTTTGCGAGATTGATAGACATTCCTGACATCCTCAGGAGCGTCATTAGCAGGGGCCTGACCCAGCGTTGCATCAAGGACATAAGCCTTCTGTGCAGCAGTGAGGATGATCCTCAGATTGCGGTACCAGTCCGCGAAGTTGCTTCCATTGGATTTCAGTTTCTCTTTCTCTAGGAACGCATTAAAATTGAGCGACGGAGCTACGGGGCGAGCCATTGATCTACAACATATTTGCAAAGGCATTTAGACTATGTTCATGATAATTAGTTCAAATTAATCAAATTACTAATGAACTCCCACTAAACTCAACATCCCTCAAGTTGTTTAGTGATACATGATCCAAATCCACTATCCCAAGTCCGATCATCACGTGAGATGGGGTAATTTCAATGGTGAACATCAACATGTTGATCATATCATCCATATGACTCATGTTTAACCTTTCGGTTCGATGTGTTCCGAGGCCATGTCTGTACATGCTAGGCTCGTCAAGCTAACCAAAGTATTTCCGCATGTGTAACACTGGCTTACACCCGTTGTATGTGAGCGTAGAGTTTATCACACCCGATCATCACGAGGTGCTTCAAAACGACGAACTTTCGCAACGGTGCATACTAAGGGAGAACACATTTTATCTTGATATTAGTGTGAGGGATCATCTTATAATGCTACCGCCGTACTAAGCAAAATAAGATGCATAAAAAGGATAAACATCACATGCAAGAATAATGTGACATGGTATAGCCTTTTCTTCTTTTGCGCCTTTGATCTCCATCTCCAACGCACCGGCACGATCTCCATCATCACCAGCATGACGCCTAACTCCTTGGGCGTCGCACATGATAGTCACCACCACGTGTTGCAACTACAACTGTTGCTACCACTAGCGATAAAGTAATGCAATTACATGGCGTTTGGAGTTGACACGCAGGTCATACAATAAATATTAAAGACAACCATGTGGCTCCTGCCGGTTGCCGTACTCATCGACATGCAAGCCGTGAAATATTACAAAACATGATCATCTCATACATCACATATATCACATCACATCTTGGCTATACCACATCACATGCCCCCTGCAAAAACAAGTTAGACGCCTCTACTTATTGTTTGCAAGTTTTACGTGGCTTCTAGGGGTTGTATACAAGAACCGTTCTTACCTACGCAAAGCCACAACGTGGATTCAATTATTGCTATAAACTTTTCCAAGCCTCCCGTTGCAAATTAGATTTCACTATAGCAAGAGAGACAGACACCCGCCAGCTGCTTATGCAATACAAGTTGCATGTCGAGCGCAGAACCGGTCTCATGTGCGAGGACATGTAAAGTTGGTCCGGGCCGCTTCATCTTGCTATCCCGCAAAATCCAAAGTGCACGAAAAGAGGTAGCAACAAGAGAATCAACGCCCACAATCCAATTGTGTTCTACTCGTACAAAGCATCTACGCATAGATCTAGCTCTGATACCACTGATGGGATTCGTAGCATAGAAAACAAAAATTTTCCTACGAGATGCAAACGAAAACCTAGATCCAATCTAGAAAACCAAGATCCAATCTAGAAGAAGCTTGCAACGAGAGACAGATCATATCTACATACCCTCGACGAACACGTCAACGCAGCGGAGAATTTGACCGTTGTCGATGAAGCCCGCAGCCTCCCGCAGCTAGGTTATACCTCCCAGCCGCGAGAGGGATCTTCTCGTGTTCCAATCCGATCAAGCACCGCAACGAGCGGCACCTCCGAGATGTGCACACGTACGGCTCGATGACGTCTCCTCCTTCTTGATCCAGCAAGGTGAGGTGGAGAGGTAGATGAGATCTCCAGCAGCACGACGGTGTGGTGGTGGATGTGGTGGAGAAATTCCTGCAGGGCTTCGCCTAAGCAGCTGCGGGAGAGGAGTAGATGGGAGAGAGGGAGGGGCTGGCAGCTAGGGTTCAAGGGGGGCTGCGCCCAGCCCTCCCCCCCCTTTATATAGGCTCGGTACTGTTCACGTGAACAGTACGTGAACAGTAACTTGCCTCCCAAGTTCCCCTTTTTCCTTTATCTTTAGATCTCCTATTTTTAAGGGATATCGATCTTATCCATCTAGGAAGGGGGGGTACTGTTCACGCGACACTATTCACGTGTGTACTGTTCATGCAGTACCCTTGGTCCATGTGGACCCCTCCGGGATAAGTGGGCCCTACTCTAGAACCCTCCGGAACCTTCTAGAACTTCTCCGGAACTCTGCCGGAAAAATCCCGAACCTTTCCGAAACCCTAAAAATACTTTCCCATATATGAAATTGTATCTCCGGACCATTCCGGAGCTCCTCGTGACGTCCTGGATCCCATCCGAGACTCCGAACAAAATTTCGGTCTCACCATATTAATATCTCATTCTCTACCCTAGCATCAACGAACCTTAAGTGTGTGACCCTACGGGTTCGGGAATATGCGGACATGATCGAGACACCTCTCCGATCAATAATCAATAGCGGGACCATGGATGTCCATATTGATTCCCACATATTCAACGAATATCATTTATCGGTTGAACCACGATGTCGAATGTTCCATTCCTTTGTCTCACGATATTTTACTTGCCCGAGATTTGATCGTCGGTATCACCATACCTAGTTCAATCTCGTTTCCTGGTAAGTACTCTTTACTCGTTCCGTAATACAACATCCTCTGTGACTAACTCCTTAGTCCCTTGCTTGCAAGCGATATCGAATGTGCATTACCGAGTGGGCCCAGAGAATATCTCTCCGTCACGTGGATGGACAAATCCCACTCTTGATACATGCAACCCAACAAGTACTTTCCGAGATACCTGAAAGACACCTTTATGATCACCCTGTTACGGCGTGATGGTTGATGCCCTCAAAGCATTCTTCCGGTACTAGGGAGTGGCATTATCTCATGGTCGAAGGACTAGAACATTTAACATATGATAGCTGAAGCAAATAAAACTTAGTGACACGATCAAATTGCTACGCTCAACTTGGGTCTATCCATCACATCATTCTCCTAATGATATGACCTTGTTATTAATTAACAACTCATGTTCATGGTTAGGAAACCTTAACCATCAATTAATCAACAAGCTAGTGTTAGAGGATCACTAGGGACACGGTGTTGTTTATATAACCACACAAGTAATAATGTTTCCAATTAATACAATTATAGCATGGAGAATAAACTTTATCATGAACTTGAAATATGACAAATAACAACTTTATTTATTGCCTCTAGGGCATATTTCCAACAGTGGCATGAGCAGCTTGGGGAAGAAGCAGCTCGGTTCTACTTGAGGCAGGGGAGCTCGGGCATAAGAGAAATGGAAGCTTGGGCTGGCTTACGGTTGTTGCGCTTGCTGGCGGTGGCAGGTGCTCGAGGTGGTGCGGCGTTTGGAGCGGTAGACGCTGACACCGGTGTCTACCGGAGCGCGGCGGCAACGGCAGAGCTACGCTTGGCTTGGGCGGCAACGCGATGTGGGGAAGAAGGAGCGTGAGGAGGGATGCCGGTGCTGGTACTTGGGTTGCCAGGGGAAGAAAAGGGGAAGTTGGGGAGAAGCTCGGGAATAGGTGCGAGTAGGCGGCGCTTAATATGGCAATGCCGGTGAGGAGCTCGGGTCCAGTTTGTAGGGGGAGTACGAGGTAGAGCTGCTCTCTGCTTGGGCAGAATTGAGATGAACAAGGAAGTGAGGAGCTCGGCTGGTTTGTGCTGGAACTCGGAAGGACCATGGAAAGAGAGGAGGTGGGAACTGAGTGAGTTGAGAGAATAGATAGGATCGGCTCAGGTTAAATGGGCAGGGGAAGAGGAGCATGTGCATGGTATCATGCCGCGGCAGGCGGCATGGCTTGGGAGCCGAGTTGCATTGAAGGAATTAGGCGCCGCTTACTGTTGGCACAGGTGAAGGTGCAGCTGCTCAGGTGCTTGTTTTTAAGGAGAAGAGGGAGTAGGGAATAAGGAAAAAGGAAGAGCACGCACATGGGTTCCAGAATGAAGCTACGCAGTGACGAAAGAGTAAAGAAGGGAGATGGGTAGCTGTGGTCGTTGCTGTGCCGTGGCAGGCAACGTGGCCTGAAGTCCCTACTGGTGCTGCTGATGCGTCAGGGAGCACATGCCAAGGATGCATCGTGCATGCGCTGGTTATAGGCGCGCAGAGAAAAAGATTGGTGAGCTAGCCAAGGGTAGCTGCTGGGGCTATAGAGCAACAGAAGGAGAAAGGCACCGACTTGTGCATTGGCAAGGGTGGTGTAAATGTTTGGTTGACACGAGGAGAATATTGGTGAGCGGGTACTGCTGGAATTTACTTCAATTCGGGCCTGCCATAGCTGGGAAGGAAGCAGGGCCTATGCACATATGCACCTACGCATGCAGCATTCATACACGTATATGTGTATATGTTCCAAGAGTTAGTTCATGGGGAAGACGTGGTAGGAGTATGAGTTAGCGCTGCCTATTTGCTCGCAAGCAAGTGCATAAGCGGTCTTGCTGACTCTATTTTATAAAGAAGGTTTGTTTCGGAAGTCCGGCCGTTAAGACCAATAAGATGCGAGAAAAGGCTAATCCCAACTATAAGCTAGATTAGAATGCATTTTATTTCGAAAGGTTTTAAGTAGCCAAGAGTCGGAAGAACTCATATATCCAAGAAATATACTATTATTAAACTTTTTTATTTATTTTGGTTTGGGAATATACTCGGGGCTAAACAGATCAGACTAGAACATAAGTGCAGAGCATTTGGGTTTCCCAGGAAAACAAGGATAATGTGAGGGTCAACCTCTCAAGTATCCGAGCTTACCAGATCATACAGCTATAAGGGAGAAGATTTGCTAAAAGCATTGGAGGGGTATACTGGGTGCATGAATGGCCTTGTTATTCATGGTAGGGTGGACCCCAGATCAAACATTGAAATGGGACAGAGATGTATAAGTATATATACAAATGTTTTAAATAGGTGACCTTGGAGCCGAAGGTAGGTGATGATGACATGGTACCCGGGTATTGTCAAGGAGGGCGAATCCGGCCCTCTGATCATAGGGTGGGCCGGGCCGACCACTCGGAGTCCGACTTCTACACGGGGGCGCCTCATTAACGTGGAGTACAAGACATGGACTAATATCTGCCCAGCATATCCGGATTCTGTTGTAACTAATCAAGAAACCAATCTGTAAACCGATCTAGCCTCTTGTAACCCTACCCCGGTCATCTATATAAGGTTGGGTAGGGACCTTCCGATCGGTATTCTCTCACGATCTCCTCGATCATCTTTCATATCTTCTCGTACACATAGCCCTAGCCGTGCCCCAGTACCTGCGATGGTCCGAGTCCGTAATCTCCTTCGGCCGCTCGGATCACCCTGACTACATCCCTCACCCGGGAAGGTTTTCCCTGGTGGTGGACCCAATCGTCTGTGGCGTCCGCCTCACCAAGGTCCTCATGGATGGAGGGAGTGGTCTGAACATTCTCTACGTCAAGACTCTTGACGACATGAAAATCTCCCGCTCGGAGATCAAACCCACTGGCGCCCCCTTTCACGGGGTCGTGCCGGAGAAGATGGCGAGTCCACTCGGGCAGGTCAGCCTGCCCGTCACTTTTGGTACTCCCGACAACTGCCGGACCCAGACCCTCACCTTTGAGGTCATCGAATACGATCCTGGGGCGTCCCTGCTACGCTAAATTCATGGCTGTCCCCAGCTATGTCTACCTAAAGCTCAAGATGCCGGGCCCCCACGGGGTAATAACAGTACGAAGCAGTTTCCAGCACGCTTACACGTGCGACCTGGAGAATTGCAACCTCGTCGCGGCCCAAATCGCTGCAGCCGAGCTTGACAACCTCAAGTCGGCCGTGGTTGAGGAAGCACCCCCGGCCAAGAAGGCCTCAGCATCAACATCTTTCTAGTCGGCACGGGACACCAAGTCGATCCAACTCGACCCGGAAGACTCCTCCAAGACGATGTAGATCGGGACTACACTCAGCGACAAATAGGAAAGCGTGCTCGTCGGCTTCCTGCGCAACAACCGGGACATCTTCGCATGGACATCCTCTGACATGCCCGGGGCTCCGAGGGAGGCTGCCGAGCACTTTCTAAACGTTCGGTCGGATGCTAAGCCGGTCAAACAGCGCTTACGCCGTTTCGCTGAGGATAGACGTCAAGCAATAGGAGAAGAGTTAGCCAAACTTTTAGCAACTGGCTTTATTAAAGAAGTGTATCATCCCGACTGGCTTGCGAACCCAGTTCTTGTTCGCAAAAAGAATGAAAAGTGGAGGATGTGCGTTGATTACACTAGCCTTAACAAGGCATGCCCCAAAGATCCTTTCACTCTTCCCCGCATCGACCAAGTGATTGATTCCACGACCGGTTGCAAAATTTTGTGCTTTCTCGACGCTTACTCGGGCTATCATCAGATCAAGATGAAGGAGGATGACGAGATCAAGACATCTTTTATCACTTCCTTCGGGGCTTTCTGCTACGTATCCATGCCTTTCGGCCTGAAGAATGCCGGTGCCACGTACCAACGGTGCATGCAGTGCTGCCTTCAGTCGCAAATTGGCAGAAACCTGCTAGCCTATGTCGATGATGTGGTGATCAAGTCCGAGAAAAAAGAAGACCTCCTAAATGACCTGGAGGAAACTTTCTCCAACCTTAGGAGATTCAGCATGAAGCTCAACCCCGAAAAATACGTATTCGGGGTCCCTTCGGGTAAGCTACTCGGTTTCATCGTTTCCGAACGAGGAATCGAGGTCAACCCGGAGAAGATCGACACCATCATTAAGATGGGCCCCCCAAAGGGCCTCAAGGATATTCAACGACTAACCGGGTGCATGGCGGCCCTCAGCCGATTCATATTCTGACTCGGCGAGAAGGCCTTGCCCCTCTACAAGCTCCTGAAGAAGTCGGACAACTTCACGTGGACATCCGAGGCCCAGGATGCCCTGGACGGGTTGAAGAGGCTACTGACCACGTCGCCAATACTGGCCGCCCCGATGCCCAATGAGCCGTTGCTCCTATACATCGTGGCAACCACCCAGGTGGTCAGTACAGTTTTGGTTGTCGAACGCCCAGAGCCCGGCCACATCTAGAAGGTTCAGCGCCCAGTCTACTTCATCAGTGAAGTGTTGTCCGAGCCCAAGGCGTGATACCCACAGATACAGAAGATCATCTACGCGGTGTTCATCACATCTCGAAAGTTAGTCCACTACTTTCAAGAGCACCCGATCACGGTGGTCAGCTCCTTTCCGATTTTCAACGTCATCAACAATCGCGACTCCACGGGGAGGATCGTTAAATGGGCAATGGAACTCATGGCATTCGGCATAGTTTACGCCCCCCGCACAGCCATCAAGTCCCGGGCTCTCGTTGACTTTGTGGCCGAGTGGACGGAAGTCCAGTCTCCGCCCTCTATCGTCGACCTCAAACACTAGACGCTCTACTTCGATAGCTCACTGATGCTCCAGGGAGCGAGGGCTAGCATCGTACTTATCTCTCCGAAAGGAGAACGCTTCAAGTATGTGTTGCAGATCCACTTCCCCGCATCTAACAATGTCGCCAAATATGAAGCTTTACTTCACGGACTTAGCACTGCCGCTTCACTCGGGATTCGTCGCCTCCTGGCCCGCGGAGATTCCGAACTGGTGGTCCGGCTTGGTATTCGACCGATAATAGTAATAAGGATATAGGCATTAGCCATGCTTAGACCTGCTATAGATAAAAACTAAATTTTCGTTTGGTTTAGACGAACTCCTTTGGGACATGGGAATAAAACCCTCGGATAGTATGTGCTTTCCGAGGTGACTGTTTCGAAAGAAATGTTTGCCAAAACCCCAAATAAAACGAAGGATGATTTTAATTCGGGTGAGAATGGTAAGGGCAGCCCGGGGCTGTAAAGTACCAGGAGGTAGCGTGGTCGTCGAGGACGAATATGGAGTCTTGCTCGAATCAATCAAGGACCGAGTCTAAGTGCCGCTAAACCAGTTCCTCACCGTACATCCACATGGCCTTTATGGGAAGGACTTGGCTTACTAGAGCATGGACCCGTGGGAAGTAGGGAAGTATGTGACTAGGCGGTTAAAGTCCTAGAGATCTACTACCGCTGGACGTTTGGGTGTTGATTCGACACAAAGGTGGGGAGTCCCATTTTTGGTCCGGGATGCAAAAGTTGGGTTACCCATCTAGCGGGTCCAGCTCTAGTATGGAAGCGGGTGAAAGGTCTCGTTGCGATAACCCTGCCAGCACACCTCGTGAAGTGTGCCCACTGGTACCTGGCAACAAGGGGGACTTGCATCTTGTGGGTAAAGCCGTACAACCTCTGCAGAGTGTTAAAAACTATTCGAATAACCGCGTTCTTGGTTATGGACATAAACTGGTAAGGCCACACATTGGTTAGACTGAGATTTGTTTGCGAAAACCTAGGAAAGGGACTAAGGACGTGGGCATGATGTGTCTACAGAGTGCAATTTATGCTACACGGCAGGTAGCAAGGAATTGCAGGAGAAGGAGGCTAGCCGCACTACCCGGGGTAGTATGGGCTGGAGTCATGAGTAAAGCAGTGAAAGACGGAGCTATCACTCGGAGATGAGAAAAGGAGGTAGCGGAGTCTACCTCGAGTGTTGTTTTGTTACTTGAATTATTCTAGTTTTCAAAACTACTTTGGAATCTACTATTCTCGTATCTAAATTGAAAACTTACATTTTCGCACAACATGCAACTTAGAATAAGAGCTACTCCTTTGAATTATACCTTGCAGGAAATATTGCTGTAATATTCCCCTGCGGGAATAGCTTGCGAATACATTCAATGTACTCACCTGGCTTGTTGATTTGGCCAGACGAAGGAGACATCAATTCCGAAGATAAGATTACGATCGCGAAAGCTAGGGCGTAACCCCAGTCAGTTGCCTGTCGGGTATGGCATATTGATGGACTACATCACCGCTTGTTTTTCACTACAAGTTTATAGCCGTTGGGCTACATGTATCTGACTATTGACCTTGACGGTCCATTTACATATTGTATTATGATATGCGTGTGTATGACAATGATATATAGGTCAACTTGTGTGTACCGGCTACTGATCCAGGGACCGGTGCAATAATCACAAGGGAGTATCCAGCCTTAAAACCGGGTACGCCACACTGTGCTTGGAGTAACTGGACCAGGCATTGCTGCACCTGGTGATGCCGGTGGAGTCGATTCCACCGTTTCATCGCTGGTCTTGCCATAGCCTTGATCATCGGTGTCGGCTTGATCGTCGGTCTGACCGTGGCTGTCATGGTCGGAATGATCATGTTCGCCATGGTCACCGTCGCCCGGTACGTCGTTCTGGACATCATTGGTTCCTGCATCATCATAAGTTGGATAATGTACAACAAAAGTTGCACCGTTAGTCTCTTCTCTTGAGGATTCCCAACTCCATGCTTTTTCTTCCTCGAACACAACGTCCCGTGACACGAGGAGCTGTTTTGAGCGAGGATCATACATACGGTAGCCCTTCGTGTTTGTATCATACCCAATGAATACCATCTCGGTACTTCAATCATCAAGTTTGGCAAGATGAGGAGCTACCCTTTTCACATGTCCCATACAACCGAATACTCTAAGGTGAGAGACACTCAGTTTTCTTCCATAGAGCGCTTCGTATGGAGTCTTGTCGAGCACACTCTTGGTTGGTGCTCGGTTGAGGATGTACACCGCCGTCGTAACAGCCTCACCCCAAAATGCCCCGGGTACACGATTGCTCTTCAACAAACTCCTTGCCGTACCAACAACCGTCTGGTTTCTTCGTTCAACAACACCGTTCTGCTGAGGAGTATACGGTGCTGTCAACCATTGCTTGATCCCAAGCTCTTCACAATATTCGTTGAATTCGTTGGACGTAAACTCCCCACCGCGGTCCGTTCTAAGCGAATGTACCTTGAGCTGTAACTCTGTCTCAGCTGCAGCCTTGAGTCTTCTGAACGCATCAAACGTTTCGTCTTTGCTGTGGATCAAAGCAATCCACATGTATCTTGAGAAATCATCCACGATTAGTAGAAAATACTTCTTACCACTGTGGGTTGACGGAGAGATAGGCCCACACAAATCGGCGTGGAGATGCTCGAGTGGTTCCGTTGCACGGTAGCTGGCCTCGGTAGGCAAGGGGCACCTGTGCTGCTTGCCAATCAAACACCTATCGCAGACACGCTCAACATGATCTATCAATGGCATCCCCTGTACCATATCCTTCTGTGCAAGTTTCCTTAGCGCATGGAAGTTAACGTGGCCGAATCTCGCATGCCATAGCCACGGATCTTCCTTAAGTCTTGTCAGCAAACACTCGGGTATTGCTGGATCAATGTTGAGTATATACATGCGGTTCTTTGTCCTCTTCACTCGTGCCAGCAACCTTCAGCTCTTGTCTGAAATAGACATGACTCCATCTTCTATTTCCACCTTGCATCCGTTCTTGTCGAGTTGCCCAATACTGATGATGTTGCTTTTAAGTCTTGGGATGTAGTATACGTTTGTGAGTACACGATGCTCCCGTGTGAGGCACTCGATCAGTACCGAACCTCGCCCATCTATCTCTACCATGGATCCATCTCCGAATTTGACTGACCCTTTGATGGACATGTCGAGTTCGGCAAATTTTTCTTTGCATCCCGTCATATGATTGCTAGCTCCAGTGTCCAAGTAATAAGCCTTATTTTGTGCCCTTTTAATTTAGGCACAACTTTCTTCTCATGCAACAGCACCTCCTGAGACTTGATTTCATCCTTGGTTTGAGCTAGTTCACACACTTCAGCCATAAGCAACGTTGGCTCATCATCTCCTTGCTTCTCTGCCAAATTTGCCCTTTATTTCTTCTTAGGTTTACGACATTCATTTGCAAAGTGACCAACTTCATTACATTGAAACACTTCACCTTCGTTTTGTCGTAATCTCGGGGTCTCCTCTCATCGATGAAGTGATCTGCATCGCCTCGATCGCCACCTTGTGATCTGCCATGGCCACGACCACGACTCGTTCCACCGCGACCAGGTCCTCGTCCTCCGAAACTTGAAACTTCTCCCTTCTTCTTTTCTTTGGCCATCTGCGCCGTCCACTCGGCGCGCGAGAACATAAGTTTTCTCCCTCTTCCTCCATTTGGCATCGCATCTTCACGTTTTCTTCGTGCGTCCTTAACCTTCCAACAGCTTCGGCGGCTGACATCTTCGTGATGTCGCCAAACTGTTCAATCGTACCGATAATCTTAGGCAAACTTTGGATTGGCCGAAGCAAAAATCCTCTCGACAACTTCTGTGTTAGAGATTTTCGTTCCGAGCGATCGGATCTCACCCACCAAGTTCGTGATCTTGAGAGAGTATTCACCGATCGTTTCGGTTTTGTTCAGCGTCATCTGATCAAGCTGCCGTTTCAGCACACGCGCTCGTGCTGTCTTGACCTTGTCTTCACCGATCTGCATATCCCGGAGTGTCGTCCACGCTTTCTTCGCCGTCTCTAATTCAGCAAGTGTCATGAGAACAAAATCCGGGACGGACTGCGAGATAGTTGCCATTGCGCCTTGGTCTTGAGCATCGTCGGCAACATCATCGCCTTCCACGGCATCCCGCACGCCGAGAATACGTAGAATAATCTTCATCTTTACGGCCCAAATGCCGTAGTTGGTTTCATTGAGCATCGGATATTGAATTGGCACCGTCGTTCGTTGCACCATCTTCATCTTGCTGCCGCCGCCAGTTTCTAGCTCGTTGTCCCCAGCCATCCTTGCTTCTTCTTCCAACGCCGTGAGTACGTCGAAAAGATCCAGGCTCTGATACCACTTGTTGGTTCTTTGCGTTGGATCGATTCACACGACAAGAGAAAACTTGGCAGCAACAGAAGAAGAACACGCTCACGTTGAAAATTTTCTTAACGTGCAAATCGACTTGCACTTTTCTTTAGTTCTTCCTTGCTTTATATAGAGTCTTCACAACGCGACTTCGCGCCCCACACGACATGGAAACCATGTCGAACACGACGCCACCCTGACCTTACCACAACCGGTTCGGAATCAGGTTTAGACTTTCCTAACTCTTTTCTTTCCTAATGCAAACTCCTAACAGCTAGAGTCCGACGTATGCAATACGTCCAGACCTGCCAAAACCTTTCATACTTAACTCCTAACGTGACACACATATATATGCTAAATAACAACTAGGTTAATCATAACAAGGGCGAGTGCAGCCGAGGAGATACCTATTTTTTCTGGGTCTAGAATCAGTAATTATTATGATTGACTAGGTTTGAAATTGCTTTTCGTTCTCATAGTTACGAAACAGGAAGAAAGATGCGGCAGCATCGGCAGCGAAAGAGGTCGAGGATGAGGGCACATGCGGGGCTGGCGGGCGAGGGCACCGGCGGTAGAGGAGCCGCGAAGACGAAGAAAGGTGAGGATAAGGGCACGGGGCGTAGTGGAGGAGCAGTAGCGGTGGCGGAGACGGACGTGCGCGTGCAGTCGCCAATAGCCGATCGGGTCATTCGCGTAAGGAACTGGGGAACTGAAGTCTGAGCAAGCGAGGGGCTTGGCTAATTGACTTGGTGGCTTCTTGGCCTATTGGCGTATTGGTCCAACTCCTAAGACCCGGATCGTGAGACTGACTCGAGCCGACGGTGATCAGCTCAATTCCTAGCTCACAGGACGTGATGAGCCCCTCGGCTCGTCTTCACGCGAGCTTTTACGAGCCAAGCTGAGAGCTCGCGGAAGCCGGCACGGCTCGTTCCAGCCTTAGCAATGGCAGTGCAGGAGAGCAGCGGCGGAACAGCCGAAAATGCGATTACCCGGCAGTACCCCGCTCGATCGCACGGCTATGCGGCCACGCCCACGCCCACGCGAGCTATCGGCTGTTCATCGCGCGCACGCAACCGCTGGCGGTGCTAACGTGGTGGCCGGGGACACCGGTTCTTAAACTCCGGCCCCCAAGAGACCCCCGACCCAACCATACAACGAGCGACTAGCGCTGCTAACCACGCGTGGTGCGCGCGGCGCGGAAACTGTTTGCCGACGTCGTCCTGATAAACCTCCTTCTCCCTTGGCCTGGCCGGTCGGGCGTGCACGCTCGTTGCCGGCAATCGCACTTGCCCACCTGGTCGTGGCAAGCTTGGTAGGGTTGGGACTTGGGACTCCCCTGCCGCGCGCGGCGTGTGCGACTGCATTATGCACCATGCGTCTTCCTAGGTATGCATGATGGGTTTTGGTTGGCGGATTCGTTGGAGTCGCATTCATGCATGCTGCATTTTATGCATGCAGCAGAAAAGGATTGTATCATTGTACGGCGGAATTCGCATGAGCGGCTTACGGCAGGACCGGAGGCGTCGGACTGTCAGAGTCGTACGTGCCAGTTCTGATGCGGACAGCTAACCGGCACCCTTGGGTCACAGTGTTACTGGTGGAATACAGCGCGCCACATGTTTCAGCCCGATCGGATCAAGTGTGTCTTGGCTTCCATTGATTCTCCATTTCTTTGGTCATCTTAGAAGCATTGCCGCTAGCTCTGTTAGTAACTTAGTACCATGTAGATAGGCATGTGCCACTTAATAATCAACAGACTTATCTGATAGAGGATGTTGATCGGATGGTACACTTAGTGGTAGTTGCAACCAGTCTAAAAACAGGACGATTATCATCTATTCGCGTATAGAATATGACCTCCGTGCAGTGACAGAAAATACTGTAGTTGTATGTAATGCACTAAACAACGAGATTCCTCCAAAACCTACGGCAATTAATTCTCCTTACCCCGGCCATGGCCCGTGGAACTTGCATGGCCAGTGCTCCTACCTACTTAGCACTTGTTCGTGCATTGAATCTAATTCCTGCACGCATGGAAGACGCGGCTTCCTATGGGAATGTGCTGCAGTACCCGGAGTCATGGCATTAGCTGCTTGGAACATGGGTTCAGGACCACAAAACAGTCAAGTACGTTATAGAGTTTGGAACTTTGGATCGATGGTCCAGGCCCCGGATCAAGGGATCCGGCCTAGATGTGGTTCTAGCCTCAAACAGGACAGACCGCATCATACATAACGACGTGTAATTAATTGTACTCATGAGAGCTCCAGCACTGAGTTTACCCGCAGGAGGGAATCTGGGAGTAATTTAGACGATAGCTTTACACACCATTTTCTGATGAACCGTGACTGCCTCACTAGTGCGCTAGCTGTAGTTTCGTTCCTTTGTTTGGCCGGGCGTTCCCCTGAACGGCCGGTCCGTGTCTTCCTGTTGCTCTGGGCAATGCGAATTCAGTGTTGGTGAAACTTGGTGGTCCCCTCGGGCTCCTTTTGCTCTCTCTTTTTTTTGCTAGTTGCGTCTCTCTGCTTTGCCGTTAATGATTATGACTTTATGCTGATTCGGAGGATGCCATCCATCATCTATCTTCTATTTATTTATTTATTTTATTGTGTTATATACTAAATGTACAACACAATAAAGAAAAAATATACTACAAATTCTTTAAAAAGTACTCCTAAAACATCTGACTATTAATCTAGTGGACCCTCATATTATTAGTGGACCATGATCGATAGGTCTTCATAACGATACGTAAACAAATCACAGCCGATAGATCTTCATAACTGTACTTAAACGCATCACGATCCATATATCTTCATAACCGTACCTAAACATATCACAGCCGATCGATCTTCATAACTGTATCTAAATAGATCACAACCGATAAAATGTCATAACTTTACGTGAACATCACCCGGCTATTGATCTGATGGACCCTTCTTATTAATTGATCACAATTGATAGATCGTCATATTTGTTCATAAACATTATCCGACATTGATCTAGTGTATATTAATTATTAATAGCCCATGACCGATAGGTATTCTTAATTTACACATCATAAGAAAGCTACCTAAGCTGCGTATTGATATCAAGGACCAGCCATATGAACATTAGCTCCACGTACTGACCTAATATCACATATAAATAATCAGATAATCATGATTCAAACTTTAATTCTACGTGATCTTAATATCATGTACAAATAACCTACTGGCTCAGTACAATGACTGGTCGGCCGGCTTTTCATTTGACCTTTATCTTTCCTATAATTACCTTATATCACGTACAAGTCTAAAATCTAAAGATGATTAGACACGTTCCCGCGCAATTACATGGGACACCATGCTAGTTAGATACTAGAAATACAAAACAACAGAAAAAATAGAGATTAACTAGAAATTTCCACAACAAAGCAAAATATCCGTCCATTAATCTGGTGGGCCATCTTTTTATTAGAGGATCACGACTTATAGGTCTTTATAACTGTACTTTAAAGGATCACAAAACTGTACCTAAAAAGATCACGGGCGATGGATCATCATAGCCATAAACATATCACGACCGATAGATCATCATAGCTATAAACAGATGACAACCATTAGATCATTATAACGTATCTAGATAGATCACCACCGCTAGATCTTCATAACTGTATCTAAACATATCATAATTAATAAATCTTCATAACTGTACCTAAACATATCACAGCCAACGATAGATCATTATAATTGTACCTAGACATATCACGGCCGATAGATCTTTGTAATTGTACCTATACATTACCATTAATTTAATGTAGTTAATTATTAATATCCTCTTGATTTAAAATATCATAAGTTCAAAACAAATGTTACATAAGTTTTAAGCCTACAAACAAATCTGATAACAACGACCGTTAATATGAACATTAACTTCATGTACTGATCTAATATCACATACAAATAATCAGCTAATCGTGATTTGAACTTTAATTTCACATGATTGAATATCATTAATGAACAACCTATCGGCTCAGTACAATGACTAGCCGACCAGCTTGCTGTATGAACTTTTATCTTTCACATACTTATCTTATATCATATACAAGTCCAAAAAAATAAAGTTGGATGTTTCTATACAATTACACGGTATATCTTTGCATGCAACTGTTGATCAAATTGATGGTGCATATCTAGCATCTTCTTTCTATGCATGGATTGTCTCGTCCCCAAGGTACGGGAAAAGGATTGACAAAGAAAGAGCACAGGTAGGTAGGCTCCTACGTAGCAATATAAATTTCTGTTGTCGTGCTACCCGTCAGTCTAGAGAGTACATAAATAATTTTTCCCAAGCTTGACCGTGCAATTACCCGTCAGTCTGTAATCATGCGTACCTGGACCAGTAAATCAAAACCCGGCAAGTGTTGAAGCAGGACTGCATCCCTCCCGTCAACCAAATCCTAATGTCCCCCTCTTCTTTTCTCCCGTATCTTTTCGTGAAGTTTCATCCCCTCTTTCTTTTCGCTCGCTCTCCTTTTCTCTTTACTCCGGCCTCAATAGTGTACTGTTCTTGTCTAAAGAACCTCGCAGCCCATTGGCCGCATAACTCATGGCCGGTGTCTAATCACCGCATGCACGAACACCTTTGCTCCACGTCCGATTGTCCTGTTGCCGCTTTAATTATTCACCGTGTCTCCTGTAGTTGCCGCCCATCGAGTCCTTTCAGGCGGTGGGTGAGACGTTCTCGTCCCCGTCCCTACATGTTAACACGTTCACAGGCCACATATACGATACATCTCCTTCCGAACATGAGCGTCATGTTGATTACTAGTGGCAGGTTGATATTAATAGGATCTGGCCACGCTGCAGGACACATTTCCCTCTCTGTTCACTCTCTAGCTAGCCCATCGGAGTATCTATGAAAATTTTAAAGCCTGGACAATACTATAAGTGAAAACTTCTAGAATATTAATTTTTCATGCAAATCATTATATAATTTTACTCGAGGTACGGTATCACGTCGTTGACAAGTCTGAACAGTTACTCGGACTGCAGGGACGTTAGATCCACACCTAGATCAGCTAGCCTGCTGCACTAGCCTCGTCGACGATCTGTCCGGCTGCAAAAGGAAGCTCGTATCTTAATTACTGTGATGGAGATGGCCGGCCTAATTGTGTCTCTGTCTGATTCCGTTCGTTGAGATGTATATATCAGTTTATCATTAGCTATCACCATAAGGGATATATAGTTTATGGCGTGTATTCTACGACTGAGTCGCCCTATGAATAAACACCAACTCACTCGTAGCACTTGGCGACTTCGTATTGCTTGCCTGCATCCATGCAGCACGCGTGCGTGCATGGCATGACCGAGTGGAGACGTTGAGCTGCTCGACTGCGACCTGCTGCGGCCGGACGTACGTATCTGGAGCCTAGTAAATGGAGTGTTCTATGTGCTGCCGAACACCTGTCCTGCTAATCACGTTGTTTTCTGCATGGCGCGCGACTAATTAAGTTGATCTGCCCTGTGTTTTGGTTAAAATTAAGGAACCTGCCCTCGGATAACATACTTATATGGCAGCCTGCAAATTAGAACCTTTGTCGTTTCGTCTATATACTTGTTCGTATACTTGCATACGAATACTAAACAGGATGGGCATAATTGATCAGGACCATGCCATAGCTAAGTCAGCAACTAAAACAATTCGTTAGCGCTTACGCATATATTGAAACAGTTGGTGTAAACCTAACCGGCCTGATCGATGCGCCTATTGTTAACTCTAACTTTAATTGCGACATGATTTGTGCGGACAATCCTGGACTAAGTCGTTCTCAGATATCATTATACACGAGTGTCAGGCTCCAGCTAGCTGTACGTAGATTTTGGCAAACAGTTTCGTTTCCGACATGACGCGCATGTAATGTGCTAGTTGACTTGGAGGCAATGCAAAAATATCAACATCGGAAAATGATCGCATCAGAAAGGAGACACCGATATTTATCTCCATGAGCACTGCTTTGACGTCGAACTGTTCGATCGATCGACGGCTCGATCGTATTTGCTAGCTGGGTCATCGCGTGGCTTTTCGGTGGCGATCAAATATTCAATGCGATCGAGAGGTTGGTTGCGCGATGGCCATCAGCGTGACAATCACCCCTGGTGAAACAGCCTCCATGCATGGGAGACCAAATTTTATTCCGGTGATGACGCATTTGGCGTCGACATGGCAACAGAAGAAAAGGCGACTAGTGATAAAATGTCTTTTCTTTTAGTTTTAACCAGTTGGCCCTTAGTTTCCCTTTTTCTTTCGTGTGTACTACTTCATAGAATCGGCTAGGTGAAAACGTGAATCTCTGAAGAAGTAGGCAAAAGGAGTGACCACGCTATGGCAACAAGACGTGTCTTAATCGACGTGATAGTGACGCACCGGAAAATATTTTTTTTACATATAGAACGTCATTGGAAGCTTAAGTATCACGACAACCGGTGCATGTACACATTAGTTCAAATGTGGATACAGATTTGAGTAGTACGTACTAGTATGTAGCACCGTTAGCAAGTTAAGTTACTGAACACGTAAGGACAGGCTTGGGAGGTAAAGAAACGGAAGAACAAACGAACGGCTTTGAGAGGATAACGATTCAGTATTAGGTGGATAAAATACACGAGGTTAGGCATGAAAAACAACACCTATGTGTAGCACTACGAGAAGAGTGCAATGTTGAGTTTCTTCTTCTGTGCTGGATTGGGTGGTTGGCTGCTAATGTGGTACTCAAAATTTAATATCTGGCTGCTAATTCAGATGGTTCAAATCCGTGCACACAACAGGCATGGGCGGAGCCGGGTTAATGCAAGGGTATGCGTTGCATGCTTAAGTACAGTTTTTCTATTCATAGTAGGATGTCTATATATTATCTATGTTGTCTAAAATTCTCTAAAATTCGTATATGACACTTTAATGGTTATTTTGCGTTTATACTCTTTTATTTTGTGAGTTTAATGATTTTCTTGATTACTTTAGAGAGAAATGAGAGAGTATGCTTTTGTGCATCATTTATTTATGATTTTTATGTATGAACAAAAAAAATCAAGAGCACAATATTTGTTCATGATCACGAAAATATTTGGTTCATGAATGTGGAAAAAACATTTTATTCTTAATTATTTCGTTTATGAACATGACAAAAAATCATTAACACAATATTTTTTGTTTGAATACGAACACTATCAGATAAACTTAATCCGTACCGAATGTTACTAAGTATTGCAATAATTTTATCGATTATGAATTAGTTGGGTGCTTTCATGCTCAGGGGAGATAAGATAGTGAATGAATAGATGAAGAGAGTGGAAGATTTGAGAATGAGAAGGGATGGATTAGGGATCTTTACAGAACGAAAGGGGTTACATAGTAAAAGATTGATAAAGTTAGATGTTAAAAAAAAGTTAATACAAAATTTAAAGCAACTATGAGCGGAATTTTGTTTCTCTTGCATACTCATTGGTTTTTGCCAAAAAAAAGTTATATACGTCAATATATGGGTGTAGTATATGTATTAGTGTATTTGTAGCAAGCTTTCTAATGTCCAGCTCATCTTTTTGGGTTCCTTCCTAGGCCAACTTGGTTTCACGCTTCCTCCTTGGCCCATGACTTCCTCAGCAGCGTTGTCTCCCAACCTGTGTCGATCACGTACGTACTAGGACGCGCATCGCATTGCGCAGCGCCGCAGGTGAGCCCTAAAAAGCCGACGCAGTGATGCGTCGAGCCGGAGCTGCCGATGCCCGACGCCATCCGTCCATCACGTACTCACGTAAACGCTGGCTTGCCGCGGGGCGTCGCCGTCTGGCCTCCGCGGGTCCCGAGTTGTACTCGCCGTCCTTTGTGTCGTCCTATTCCTGCGGGAGTGAATAAAATTTCTTTAATCCGCACCACACACTTTTAATATTGGCTCCGCCACTAACAACAAACCTCAAACTTTAAACACGTCCGTCAAGTCTATGTTGTGGTAAATATAATCCTCCTATGAATCGGTCTATTAAATCCTACGTGACTCTATGTAACATAAAATTAAATAAGAAGTTAGCAAATTAACAAGATAATTAGTGAAGTCAAAGTATAGCAAATTAACAAGATAATTAATGAAGTCAAAGTAACTCACAGAGGAGCTCACTAAGAGGTAAATAAGAGAGCTTGGTCTACTATGAATCATGCACCATCATACCTCCCTAATTCACCATGAATTCATAGACGAAGTTTTACTCTGCTATCCCTCTCTCACTCCCTTTTTATGGTTATTTATCGTGAGCCTCTTGTATGTATAAACCCCTCAAGAGGATGTAAAGTCTATTACAAACATGAGAAGCTAAGGGGGAGAGGCGTAGAACTTCAAGTCCCGAACAGAGAGCTCTAGACGCGTCCGCTAGTCAATTCTTGAACGAGGCTTCTATCCCGATATAGAACTAGATTGTGCTTCATGAAGTGGTTGAACCTATTGAAAAAACATTGAAATATCTCATTGTATCGATTGTACGGTGATTTTTTTATAAAATATCGTACACGGTCTAATATTACTAGGAAAAAGTCATACACGGTCTAATCTTAAGGCTATCGATATTCTCTCTGATATTGTTTCGACAAGGACACCATATTATTTATTTATTTGCCTTATGTGCATGCCACGTACATTAACCAACTACCCCAGGGTAAGATGGATCATCAAACAAACGGGTCATGAGCGCATAGTGCTGGCTGCTGCCAATACTGGACGCGCGCGACGCATGTAGCGCATAGTGCTGGCTGCTGCCAATACTGGACGCGCGCGACGCATGTAGATGACAGACACACAGGCCTTTTTATTCCGAGGACACGCTGTCTGAGCCATCAATTCTCTGTAGCCGATCGACGCGGTCCGTACAGCGGCAGCAGGAGCAGCGCCGTTGCTCCCAGGCCATCCTATCCATCCCGGCCTCTTTAAATTCCCGTCCGTCGTGCAATGACCACCCCCGGCGCAGTCGGCAAGTGCCCTGCTGTACGGTTTTGACGTCCGTACAGGCTATAACCTTTGGCCTCTTTCGTTCTTTGGCTGTTGCCAGCCATACATTCAGCTGATAGGGCTAGATGCTCTTTATTACCCGTGGCTAATTTGACGTACCGCCTAGTTTGACTGCGGCAGCTGTATGTGGCCATCTGCTGCTGCTGCCTGCTTGGTTCAAACCACACTGATACTATGCCATATAATGAGTTCTTTGACCCTTTTTGCGTGGTGGCAATTGCATCCATCCCTAATAATTGGACGAGACACAATGCAGTGAGCAAGAAGATTCACAGCTCCCTGCACGAAGATATATCCAGGGGATCAGGGATGGTGTACAGTTGTGCACCAACCAGGCAATAAACAGGCAGGCACTGCCCGTCTCCACGGTCAAAGCCCCAGCTCCCAAGAATTCGAAGAGAGACGCCACCTGCGTCCTGGCTCTCTTCACAGGAGATGCGTACGTAGCTGTGTTCCACTTCCACATAGCGAGGGAGCCGTACTGCGTGGCTGCCATGACTATCGCAATGCCTGAAGATGAGCTGATACTACCACTGCACTTGACAGCCTGGAACCCAAGCATCTGGTCTCTCGACAGTTGGACCTCATTAGCCCCCACGACGAGCTTGTCGTAGTACGGGACACCTGGCGTCCGCCTACGCCTCGCTGCAGCGGGTGTCAGAATACTGTATCGAGAAAACCGTACGTCATGTCCCTGGAGGGATGTACAGAGGAATCAACACATATCTGTAGAATGTACAAGAGCTCCACTTGCCGCCACATGGAAAGTTGATTAATCAAACAAACAATAAGCAAAAATAATAATTATGTGAAGTCACAAGCGAACTTTGTTAAGCTTGGTCATTCTAAGTCAGGCACAAGCATTTTTCTCACTTTATTTCATTGCCAGGAGAGAAAGCAAGATTGTGAAACACTAAAACATCGAAGAGTGCAAGGAGTGATTTGTTGGGGAAAATAAAAAGGAAAGAAAAGATTTCAGGTTCTGTACGTAACGTGTCCAATACTCCAAGGTAACTGGCAGCACAGGTCGATCAGGGTCCGGCATGATCTTTATTCTGCCCTTTTCGGGATGGCATGTGACTTTCTCATCACTATTGCTTGGAGAGCAGAACAGTAGAACAACATCAATCCATGTTGCGGGCTGTCGTGCCGCCATTGCTTCACAGAATCTACCTTTCCATGCATCTAAAGAGCTATTAGTACTAATACGGGAGTATACATGTTGCATAAAAAAAAGGAGTAGAGACATGATCACATGAACTCCAATTGATTTTTGGAAAGTACAACTCATGCTAGTGCCACAATTCGTGTAGGCAAGACAACAGACTTTCGCTTGACTCAAGTGTCGTGGTTAGGAGAATCCGACAGCTCCTGACCGCCCAGTTCATAATCACCTCGAAGATCGCCAACCTTACGTGCACACGTACTGTGTACCGTGCATGGATTCGAGCAAGCCTTTTGGGATTGGAGAAACGGGAATTAATTAGGGTGTTGCTAATCACGAATACTGCGACCCAAATAAAGCAACTACTCTAGTACTAGTACTACTAGTAGTACTATACCGCCTTAATTTCCGAGTAAGCAAGGTGCGCTCACCGGGTAGAGGACATATTTTTGTCCTCGGAGGACGACTCAGGCCTCTTAACTAAACCAAAAGGGTCACGCAATCGATCGCTTTTTTTTTCGGTTGAAAAGAGGTCACGCCATCAATCCGCAAGGCTCATCCTTGAGGCAACAAACAAAAGGGCAGGGATTAAAGAAAGGTGCAATGGCAGGACAAGTTAGATATCTAGTACTAGTACTTCTCTCTGATCTTGAGTTAACCCCGGAGCAAGTTCTCGTTCGTCACTTAACCCGGTGGACCAAAGCAGCCATCCAACTAAACTGGCGGAATAGTCCTCCTTCCACCACAAGGTTCGTCATCTTTGCACGAGAGACAACCGGCAGCGCCCGCAAGTGGCACGTACGCAGGCCTCGCGAGCGCGGCCACATTTGCGCTTAGCTTTGCACAGCTTGCTTGCATGTACTTTTCCTGGCCCTGCGCTGCTGTGCCTGTGCATGCTGCCACCGCCCCTGCACGAGATGGCGCCGCCTGGCTACGCACCACGCGCGCTCGTCCTGTTCGGGCAGTAGGTTACGCGTGCGCGGCCTGCGCAACCACTCCTCCCTCCGCCTAAGCTAGCTCTCGGTCCCGGTGCAGGTTTTTGGACCTTCCCCTACGCGCGCTGCCTGTCCTCGCGCTTTTGCTCGGAATCCGTAGCCCGCGACCGGACGACGGCGACCTGACCGGACACCGGGATCCGTAGCCGCGCCGCCGCGGGCTTCGGGTCATGCGTGTCTTGACGAGACCGTCCGCGTTAACTTTCTCTTAACCGGGAAGCCGCTTTTTCACGCGGCGACACCACACGTCGCTTTCCCGGCCTTTATGCGTTCGCGCTCGCGCTCGCACTCGCACTCGCCCTGGACGGAACACGTCACCGGGTTGCAGTGCAGCTTTGAAGCGCTGTGCAGTGCAGGACCAAGGAAACCATCAATCATTAGTGCGGTTTCTGCGGTCCGGTGCCCGGTGAAGGAGCTGACTTACATGGCCCTCACGAATCTTAATAACCGTGGCTCGGAAGGCCAGTCATAGCCAATAATATTTGGATCAGAAGGGTCAAATCGAATGCGTAAATATCGCTCTCCATTTGGCCCAAATCTTGCGAGATCACCTTTTTACCACTAATCAAGATAACCAGAAAAAGGATAAAAGATACGATGCTTGTTAATTATACATATTCTTGTCCCCCAAATCAAGCAAGAAAAGAAAAAGAAACTAACTTTAAAAATGCTCGCCTCCTAAATTTTGTAAAGAAAGGTAAAAACGCAGCAAGGAAAAAACAAAATAAAACCTACTAGAAAAGAAGAAGAAAAAGCACAGCAGAGGGGTGAAGATAATAAGAAAATAAAAGAAAAGGGAGCATTTACAAGTCTCCGATCGATGTACTAATACCGAATTAGTAAGCCATGCACGAAGTAACTGAATGGCGATTGCTCCAAGAACTCACGCAGCAGCATTGATCAGTACTCCCACAGCAGCGGCTCCTCAAGGCGGAACACGCCCCCGCCGGCCACGTCGTCGTCGACGGCCCACGACGACGCGCACGCGAGACCCGACGAAGACTCGTATCTGAGGTCCAGGAGCAGGTCGGGGAGGTCGAACAGCGCGTCGTCCGGGTCCGGCTCGGCATGCGGCGGAGGCGGTTGCGGCGAGGCGGCGCTGGCGTCGGAGCTGCTGCTGTCGGGGCTCTTGGCATTGGCGCCGCAGGGGAAGTCGGCGGCGGCGGCGAGTATCGCGGCCGCCTGGACGTCCTTGGGCGCCGCGGTGGCCGGGCGCGGGAGGAGGTGCGCGATGTCCGGGAAGTTGAGCGGCGCGGCGCGGCCCTTGATGGCGAGCGTCGCCACGTCGTGCGCGCGCGCGGCCATCTCCGCGGTGGTGAAGGTGCCCAGCCAGATACGCGACTTCTTGCGGGGCTCCCTTATCTCGGACACCCACTTCCCCCAGTTCCGCATGCGCACCCCGTGGTAAGTCGGGTGCCTGCCGTCCTTGCGCGGCCGCTTATTGGCCGCGACGGAGGAGTACGATGACGAGGAGGAGGAGGAGGAGGAGGTGGCGGCGTGGGAGGTCGGGGAGCTGGGCTCGTGGGTATCGTCCATGGCTGCGGCGGCGGTGGAGTAGTAGGGGGGCAGGGGAGTGTTCTGTGGAAGCCGGAGGAGAATAGGGGGTGGGGGTGGTTTTATGGTGCTGCCTGGCAGAGGCGACGTGGCAAAATGGCTGGGACAAAACATGGGACGGGATTAAGTTTGAACCTGCGTGAGAAAGATCTCACTCGGTTTCGGGCTATCTACACTGTACTACCTATTAAGGCCCCGTTTAGGAGACCTGAAAATATATACTTTTATAATATATTTACAAAGGTATTTTATAAGCTTCCTAAAAAACTCTTATATATAAGTGTAAATATATATTCTTATAAATTTCTGTTTGGGTACAAAGGGTAATCTCAACTTACAAGACTGTAATTCTAATTCTTATAACATGCTAAACAAACGACGTAATCCGGCCAAATTGTCATGCAGCAACGTACATAGCACAAACAGTGGATCAAAGGCAAACGAAAACAAAAGATGTCATTATCACTAGTACTTGCACAAGAAACAGATCACCATGATGTTGTCTCGTTGTCTTGTTATTTTTCTTGTGTTCCCTGCCTGTATCAACTCACCTGTTCAAACAAGTGTGTTTAATTAAAAAGAGCATACTTCCAAATGAATATATCATGGTTTCATTTCTCACAGTACGGTCATTTCCAAATGATCATTAGCTATAAAATTTCCATCCATTGCTAACCCAGTAGATATGTATAGCTATACATTACATAAGACCTTAGATTCTTTCCAGGGGGCTCGGGCGGGCCCGGGAGAGGCCCGGTGGGGCCTGGTGGGGCTCGGGAGCGGCCCAGGTGGGGCTGGAGGGGCTCGGGAGGCCCAGGAGGGGCCCAGAACGCGTGTGCGAGGCTCAGGACGCGTTTTGGAAGGTTTTTTAAGCCAAATTTCGGGATTAAATCTATTTTTTGCTCCAATTCGAAGTGGATTCCAAATTTTAGAAGGAAAGAGACTCGGAATATGAGTCCGGCTTGGATTTGAGGGTCCAAGGACTGCTATAAAAGTAGGGGTTAGGGGAGGCTTCAAGACACGAGATCTCAAGAGTTGAAGTCTACAAGCAACCTCGAGAGCACAAGTTCTAAAGAGGAGAAGAGCTCGGGTTTAGAAAGGAGTGCTTGAAGGAGGAGATCGGTGCGACATCGATCGAGCAAGGAGCGGGAGATCAGGTCGGATTCGCGGATCTCTTCGGGAAAGGCGACATGTCATCGTCAACAAGGTTCGAGGTGACGAAGTTTTACGGCTCCAACAATTTTGTCTTGTTGCAGACAACGGTCAAAGATTTGTTGGCGCAACAAGGTTGCTCAAAAGTCTTGTAGGCTGTCAAGCCAAACAAGATGGAGGATGATGCGTGGGAGGAGCTAAAAGTCAGGGCAGCCGGGATCATACGGCTGAGCCTGTCAGATACAGTGATGTATCCCGTGATGGATGAGGTTTCGCCAAAACGAATATGGGAAAAGCTGGAGGCTCAATATATGTCCAAGTCTCTGACCAACAAGCTGTATCTGAAGCAAACGTTATACGGGCTAAAGATGTAGGAAGGGTCGGATCTTGCGGTCTTCAATCAAGTGGTGATGGATTGATGATGACATGGCACCTGGGTATCATCAAGGAGAACGGATCCGACCCTCTGGCCATAGGGTGGGTCGGACCGACTACTCGGAGGACTTCTACACGGGGGCGCATCATCGACTTGGAGTACAAGATAGGGATAAGCACAAGTCTGGCAATCCCGGATTCTGTTGTAACTAATTAGTAAACCAATCTGTAAACCGATCCGGACCCTTGTAATCCTACCCTGATCGTCTATATAAGGCCGGGTAGGGACCTCCCAATCGGTATCTTCCCTTCCCGGGAGGGGTTACCTTATCGTCCAGGATCCTTACCGGGTAAGCTGTACCTTCCTATAGTCTTGGGATTCTGTATACGGATACCCCTAATATGCGGGATACCGTACTATTCATCATCAAGCCCCCCATCAGTACGTGAAGTGAGGTCATGATGGTTTTGTTAGAAATCTGCCCTTGTCGGGAACGAAACTCCGAATAGGCGATCCGAGTAATTCTTGTCGGCGACTTCTCCGAGTAGGTTCAATCCCTACCGAGTAGTCGTGGAAACCTTATCGGAATAGTTCTTCGGAAAATCCAGAACACTTTTCCGGTCTGATCTGATCCGTTGATCACGGACACGCGTTCGCCTGGCATATTTCTAGGAAACGGATCCATCGTGGCGGAAATTTCGCGTGGTGATGAAGAATCTTTTCTTCTCTCTGCATCGTGGTGCCGTTAGTATGCGCTGAACCACGGCGCGCTCGTCTGGGTCGTGGGTTGTCAGACCCTCTTTTTCCCGTGAAGCGCCCTATAAGCGGAAAAAGCAACTGCCCGCATTAAATGCGATGGAACTGATCGTGCCGAAAACCGTGCTCGGCTTCGGCGAAAGTTTAAATCTTTAGGAGTCCAAGAATCGGGGTCTTTGCGCGCATCGTCTCTTTGCCTCCTAGCCTTCCTGCTCCCCTTCATCCCTCTTCCTCGCGCTCCTGCCAAAACCCTCGCCTCCATCCTCGTTTGGTCAATCGACGAAGATGGGCAAGAAGAACGTCGCGAAGGGGTCTCCCGATCGCACAAAGGAGTGGGGAAAGGCGCGGAGGAGAAGGCCATCGCCATTCCTCCTTTCGAGGCCTCGGTGATGGACTCCCCCGCCTTGGAGAAGCTTGTGGCGGATGAGGTAATCCTCCCGGCGGTTTTTGTGCCTTTCCGGGAGGCCGTGAAGGAGACGGTCCCCACCCCCTGACACGGAGTGGACCGTCGTCTTCGCGGACTTCTTCAGGTGTGGATTTCAATTCCCACCTTCGTCGTTCTTCCTCCTCGCGCTCCAGTTTTACCAGATCGAGTTGATTCATCTCAACCCGAACTCGGTCCTAATGCTGGCGGTCTTCGCGCACCTATGCGAAGCCTACCTCGGCATTAGGCCGAGCCTGGAGCTCTGGAGGTACTTCTACAACCTCCGCCGGGTGAAGGGCAGCGGTGCAGGAGTCGTCGGCGGCGCCGGATTCCGTCTCCGAGAAGGGAGGAAGGATGCCTACATCGCCTCCTCCTGGAAATCTTCGTGGTCGGGCTGGCATGCTCGATGGTTCTACTGCCAGCCCCCAGCGAATTCTGGGATCTCCTACCGCGGACTCGCCCCCCTTCAGAACAAGAGCTGGGGAGAGGCCCCGAAGGAGACTAGGCACCTCACGGCGCTCGTCCACGACATCGCCAATCTCGCCGCCAAAGGTTTGACGGCGTGGGATGTCGCGGAGGATTTCCTTCGACGCCGGATAAGCCCTCTTCGGTCGAGGGTCGCGGCGGCCTGGGTGATCCCGCAGAATCAAGACCCGACAAGGGACTTCGACACGGGTAAGTACTACGACCTCCTCCGCGCCAATTCAATTGTCAAGACTTCTCACATACTTCTGCCTTGTCGCGCCATGCAGAGTTGTCCTCGGAGGAGCTTCAGAGTAGGTTGAACAACCTATTCGAGCAGTCCCCCCCAAGGAGGGCGTACGGACGTGCCCCTGCCCCTTCTGAAGCAGAGTCCGGATGGCCGACAGGAAGTGTTCTCGGTGAGTTATCCATCTTATCTCCTTGTCTAACTTGGGCTTGTCCGAGTAGCCTTACTGAAAGCCATCGGACTTCTTCTCCCACAGCGCGCAGGCCGCGGGGGCCCCGACTCGGAGGCTGAAAGAGCTGGCGCTCCCGTCGAGGACGATGAAATCGAAATGTTTGACACGCCCCGCCATCCTCCGAGACGAGGGAGGGAGGTCCTTCCGCAGCCGAGGCGGGGGCGGAGATCATCTCGACGAGTTCTCCCGCCCGGGATCCTCAGCCGCAGGTTTGAGCTCTTGCCCGACTACTCTTTTTCCATATTCTTTCCCGAATGGAGATCATAAGGAAGGATGTGTCGGGCAGCCCGAAGCGAGCAGCCCCCTCGCCAAGGAAACCAACTCCCCCTCCCACGACTGCTCTTGGGGAGGAGACCGTGGCGGACAAGGGGAAGGCGCCGCTGGCTTCCGGCAAGCGAAGTTCGGGTGCCTTGGCAGGAAACCTACTTCAACGGGGAAGCGCCCGAGGTTAGTTTTTCTTTTGCCGCCCTTTTCTTTTGATTCGCCTTGCTGAAGACTTGACTTGATGGTTTTTGGTGACTAGGTTATCGATCCTTCCTGCCAAGACCTCGACTAAGGCGGACGTCGAGCAGGAGCCCCCGGCACCGAAACCGGCACCGGCCCCTGTCGAGCAGCGGGCCCCTGCGCCGGAGTTGTCGCCGGCCTCTACTGAGCAGCCGCAGCCCCCGGCGCTGGAGTCGGAGCCGCCCCTGGTCGAGCAGGTCGTGCCTCCGGATTCTTCGGCGCCGGAGAGTCTTGGCCTTTCCTCCTTGCTGCAGGTAAAGCACGGGAAATCAGTGATAAGGTAATTTGACTTTGCTTTGTACTAACCTGTTCTTTTTCAGCTCGCTATCTCCCGGGCGGCTCCACTCGAGAAGGCCCAAGCGGAGCTGGACTTGGCGCGCGTCGAGTCGAGGAAGAGCCTTGAGGAGGCCGGGAAATGGCGGGCGGAGAGCGAGGCGCTGCGGAAGCGCCTTGAAGACTCCGAGAAGCAGCAGGGCGGCCGTTGAGGCCGATCTGAAGGCGCGCCTCTCGGAAGCGGAGTCTACCCTGCAAAGGAGTCAGTCCTACGCGGGGAAGCTGGAGGGAGACCTCGATGGGGCCTTGAACGCGCTCGAGAAGGCGCTGGGCGAAGTCGGCGTCGTGGTCCCGCCGGGTCTTGCTCCGGCCGCCCGCCTGGCGGATCTGACGGCGTCTGTCTCCCGGCTGAAGCCCACCGTCGAGAAGCTTCTCGAGGACGAGCTTCGGCAAGGTGTACACGATGCCCTGGCCTTTGCTCTGGCTCTCCTGAAGCGCCGGCATTCGGACTTGTCCTTGGAGGCGCTTGCTGCTGATCTACCGGAGGACGAGGAGGAGGAGCTTCTCGAGGCGGTGCAGGGAGCGGCGGATGCCTTCGGGGATCGGGTCCAGGCGCCGGGCCTAGAGTAGGATTCTGTAATAACATACTTTTACACCAATACAGTGGTTAGTAACTGTGCGATAACTTGTGTGTTTTTTGGCTTTTGAAACCCTTGTCTATTCTGCTTATGCGAAACCTTGTCGGGTGCGAGCGTAGACTTTAGTCGGAACCAGCGCCCTTTGCCTCCCTTCGGTGCAGGTGCACGAATAGTGCCGTAGGCCGTTCTCGCTGCGATCGACCAGACCTTAGGTTTAGTCGGATGAAGGGCTCCGTGGCTCCTCGTCATCAGTAAACGCGATAAGGGGTCTTTCGTACAGCTTGTCGTGGCCATGGCGGCACCTCCGTGTTCCTTTGTTGAGGGGAGACTTCGGTTGTTTGGCTAGTAAATTCTACACTTGCTCGATCAATAAAGTTTCACTCTACCCGAGGTATCTTCTGCTCCAAGTAGTCGACGACGAGGATAAGCGTACGGGTTCCGTTGATCTAGTCGTACTCGCACTTTCTTCCCTTCCTTTACTCGGGATTGGGGGACATTGCTACGGAACTAGGGGAGCTTAGTCAACCAGGCCTTAGGTTTGGTCAGGTGGGGGGCTCAGTGGCTCCCCTGTCACCTGCAAACGCGTTAAGGGGTTTTCCTCGCATCCCTGACAGTTGCAGCGCAGGACCCTTTTTCCTTTGTGCAGGTCGAGGAAGTCGGTACTCGTACTCGTGTTTCGACTTTACCGTATTCTTATCCAGCCCCCGACTGACTGTTCGAGAGATATCTCGGATAGGCAGCCTGAATTAATACTGAAAAACATTGAACTAGAGACTTGATATTATTTAAAGAAAACTGTGTCTTTTACAGGCTACTGTAAGAAAAATAACTCTAAGGAAACTAAGAAAAACTAGGCCGTCCCCTCCTCCTTTAGCTTGTCGCCGGTTGCCCCAGAGACTCCCGTCCTCTTGTCGTGACCCGCTGACGGAACTTTTGTTGAGTGCGCGTGCTGGGCGGCGGCGCCCGGAGCGTCTTATCATCGACTTGTTCGTAGCTTGACGATCTTTGAGGATGGAGCTGGTGCAACTTTGGACTCTGCCGATGAGGAGGCGACGGTTGTACGATCTTACCGAAGGTAGTTGTACTAGACTCTCTAATGGACGTGACCTTCCTACCACTGACGCGAGCGACCCGGATCGGGCGACTTCTCCCGAGGAGCCGTTGTCCTGTTTAGGGGAAGGCCCTGTTTTCCCCCTGTTCCACCTAGTCGTGGAACTCTTTCTCCGATTTGGAGGGGGTACTTTCCGACGCCGTCGCTCGTAGTCGTGGAGGTGGTCTTGACAGCGTGGAGACTGGAGGCGTTACGCTGGCGTCTTGGTTAGAGGGTAGGTGCTGCTCTGCGAGGTCGAGGCTGCGCTTGTCGCAGAGGAGTGCTTCTCTGGGGGAACTCCTTATCGTGAGGACACCTTTTGGGCCGGGCATCTTTATGCACTGGTAGGCGTAGTGCGTAGCTGCCATGAACTTGGCCAGAGTAGGGCGCCCCAAGATAGCGTTGTATGCTGTCTCGAAGTCGACTACGTCGAACAGGATTTTCTCTGTTCGAAAGTTCTCCGGTGTACCGAAGGTAACCGGGAGCGTGACTTGCCCGATCGGCGTGGCCGATGAGCCCGGGACGATACCGTGGAAAGCGTGCGTCACCGTCTGAACAGAAGATCGGGGCACTTGCATGGCGTCGAAGGCGTTAGCGAATAGGATATTGAGGGAACTCCCTCCGTCTATCAGCACGCGGCCCACTCGGCAGTTGTTGATCGTTGGCTCGACCACAATAGGGTACCGTCCCGGTCGAGCGCAATTTTCGGGGCAATCGGTCTGGTCGAAAGAGATCGTGACCTCAGACCACTTGACCGCTCGATGGACCCGCGGGACACTCGCGAGAACTTCTCAGGCGATCGCCTTATACTGCCTCTTGGATTCATAAGAGGTTGAGCCCCCGAATATGTGCTCGATCGCTCTAACATGCCCCTGGAAAGGCTCAGGAGTGGAATCATCGTCGTCGGAAGTCGTTTCCCGACTGTTATTTGCGACCTGAGGGTCCTCCTCGCGGAACCTCTCTCTTTCTTCCCGAAGGTACTTCTTGAAGATGCGACACTGTCGGAGATCATGCGAGTCGGTCTGGTGAAAAGTCACACCAGGGCTTAGAGGACTTGTCGGAGGGTATGGCAGGTTTATCCTTGGAGCGCTGGCCGCCAGGTGCGCTTCTCGGAGACCTCGGCCATTACCTCGTCGGATCTGATCCTTTTTCTCCTTGTTCCCTCCGGAGGGCTTCTTCTTGCGCTTGGTCTTGCGCGACTCGCCCCTCGACTGGAGGGGAGAACTGGTCGACTCACCCCGCTGTTGCTTGATATAGCGCAGGGTCTCCTCCGCACAAGCGGCCTTTCTCGGCCAGATCCATGAGCTGCCTGGTGGTTTTTCGGTGGCCGCATGATCAAATCGTACGTGCACATCTCATTTCTGCTGCCTCGAGTGAAGGCGCGTATGACGTCTGAGTCGGTTATCTCTGGGATAGTGTTGCGGACAGCACTAAACCTTTTGGTGAACTCTCGGAAGGTCTCGTCTGGTCGTTGGACGACAAGGAATAGATCGTCGACCCGACCAGGTCTTGGGAAGGTACCCTGGAAGTTCCCGAGTAGCATGTCGCATAGCTGTCCCCACGAACAGATCGTTCCTGGGGGTAGATTCGTCAACCATGTCCTAGCGGCTCCTCTGAGAGCGGTAGGAAGATAGTTGGCCATGACCTTCTCGTCCCCGCCGGCTGCCTCGATCGCGGTGGTGTAGATCTGAAGGAACTCCACGGGGATTCGTGGTTCCGTCGTACGATTCTAGCGAGCCGGGTTTGAAACGAGAAGGCCAACGTACCTGACGGAGTTCCTGGGATAGCGCCTGGCATCCGCTGAAGGAGCCCCGATAAGGTGCAGTCTCGCCGCTATTCGAGGTCGAAGACCGGCCCCGAGCATTGGCGTTTTGTGCGTGGTCTCTTCGAGAAGGTTGCTGCTCCTGCTGGCGCCTCTGGCGGCGGCGCTTGTCGAGCTGTTCTCGGAGGTCAACAGGTGGCTCCTCCTGAGGAGGCCTGTTCCTGGGGTGTCGTCCCTCCCGATCGCGTTCTTCTGGCGGAGGAGGGGTGTCCACCCGAGTAGAGCTACGGGCCACCGACTGGGCTCGAGAAGACTCGGCCTGGTTTCTGAGTCTCTTGGAGGTCAGCCCCCAGCCGTTGCAGCCACTGCACGCCCGCAGTGTCGAGAGATCCGCCACGGGAGGCTGTGAAAGCAGATTGCGCACTTCCGCAAGTCTTCGAGCAGTTCGGGACACGTACTCCCTTGTTCCCGGAGGGGATCTTTCCACAGCGGCAGGCAGGTCTCCGTTCCGGCGAGGAGTTCTCTCCTCGGCGGCGGGTAGGCCCCCATTCATGTGGGAGGCAGCTATTAAATTGTGCTGCTGTGAGCCCCCGGGCAGATTCTGATCTTCGAGGTCTTCTCGACCATCGTCGATCGCGAGTACCATTCGAGGTCCTTGGCTGGACGATGTGTACTCGTATTCTATCACGTTGTCCTCATCGGACGCGACGTGGGTAAGATCTTGATCGTTTTCACGATCAGAGTTTGCAGGAGAAACCCCAACCATGGGGCTGGTCGTTCCTGCCGGGAAGTCGTCGTTCAAGACCAGCTCCCCGCTGAAGGCCCTGGCGCACTCGGTTCTGAAGTGATCTGCTTCGCCATCCGAGTCCTCTCCAGGGGCGTACTCTCCGAAATCCACTCGATCCGTGACCGGGTACGGGTCCATAGGGCCAAAGTTGTCGTAGAAACCCTGGTCCGAGTACCCAGTACGGGGCGAGATTGCGATCGGTTTTCCTGCCGAGTTTGCTTCTTCCTCCTCGATCAAAGCTGGCGAGGGATGTGCAAACGGCGCTGGGATCTGATCGCGCTTAGTTGCGCGTCCTGCCGACTCTGATTCTTCCTGGACGGCTTGGTCCGGAGAGGTCCCCACGGTCGGCGCCATCTGTCGACGATCGGTGAATCGGCAATCTTACGGTATTCGTGGAATGAGGATTACTGGGGGGTAGGGACCTCTAGGGCCCAAGTGCCAGGAGCTCTGACAGCAGGGGACAGCCGTTTTTATACAGGTTCGGGCCTCCCTCAGGATAATAACCCTACGTCCTGTTGCTATATATTGATGGAGAACACGCTTACAATGGGGGTGTATGTTAGTGGCTACCCTAGGCCTAATCGTAGACTAATCTATCCTAAACCGCCGGGCTCGACTCCTTCGAGACAGCGGGTCTTCTAGGGCTTCGCCTCCTGGTTCTGTGACTAGATTGATCTGCTGGACCTTGTAGAATCTCTCCAACCTATCCGGACCTGTCCTCCCCTATGGGACTGCTGATCCTTATATAGGGGGTTCCCAGGGTCGTACTGGACGTGGACTTACGCCCGAGTAGGACTCTGGCTTCCTTGAACGTCGGGATTAACTTCCTAATTTAAGGGGAGTCTTCCCTTCCCGGGAGGGGTTACCTTATCGTCCAGGGATCCTTACCGGGTAAGCTGTACCTTCCTATAGTCCTGGGATTCTGTATACGGATACCCCTAATATGCGGGATACCGTACTATTCATCATCAAGACCTGTCATGATAATTTTTCAGACATCTGGGTCCATTGCAGTAAGGTGCATTTGCATCTTCCGCTTCCAAAAAGCATAGTTAGTGCCATCAAATATGGGAACTCTACCCTCGTAGTTCGACATCCCTTAACTCTGGCTGTTAAGCCAATATGAGGAACGAGGCTTTGATACCACTTGAAAGGATCTCGGGAGTCGACTAGAGGGGGGTGAATAGGTCGGCTCTAGAAATTTAAAACCTAATGGGCTTTGCTTCAAATAAATAGGCCAATCCTACCAAGATGCAAGCAACTGACTCAAGCAACTGACTCTCAGGTAGATGACTCAGGTAAAATCAAGCAGAGCGGAGCAGAGACAACTATGTGTCAACTGAGTCTCAGGTGAGTGACTCAGTTGTGTGCAACAGATAGACAGAATAGTAAAGGAGACAACCTGCTATTAGTGTCAACTGAGTCTCAGGTGGGAAACTCAGTTGAGTGCAGTAGAGTGTGTACTATATATAACAGCACAAGTAAAAGCAAACCATATGAATGAACAAATAGACACAGATGTTTGTTTTACCGAAGTTCCCACTCTTTGCAAAGTGGTACGTTTTCGTTGAGAAAGCTGCTTTCACAGCCGGCACTGAAACGTGCTCTTTCCTCGTTCACTTATCTTGTGTGGAATCCTTTTGATCTTACCGCAGCAAGACAGGCAGACCCAAATCGCCTTCACAAACGCTTGGAGGCAGCCACACAAGACTTGGCTTGCTCACCAACGACTCCAACTTCCCGGTCTTGGAGCAGACGAACACCAAGAGCTCTCTCAGTCTCTTGGAGGAACCAGTACCATGAACTCTCTCAGTTCTGAAGCACTCAAGATGTAAAGCAACTCTCTCTCACGGTGGATGCACGCAGGCAACGCTCTCTCGGAGACTAAGAGCTCTTTCTTGCAACAGCAGGGTGCTTGCTATGGTAGAGGTAAAGGTTGAGGTCGAAACCTCCCCAGGTTCCCTATTTATAGAGTCCCTGACAGCTAGCCGTTACCCTCATGCCACGTCAGACAAAGAGCCACCAGACAAACCTATCTGAGACTCAGCTAACATACACTTGGTAACCTACTAGCCACGGCTGAGCTACCCACCTGAGTGTTAGATGCCAAACTCAGGTGGACTCGGTTGCCTCAGGCAGCACCTGAGCACAACACAGGCCGGCTCACTACAAGCCTTAAACTGATTCAGGAGGACAATGGACTCACCACTGCCACTGACCAGCTCGCTCAGAATCTTGGCACTGGTTCCAAGCTAACAACTGAAGATGACAACCCTTTGAAGACGCACAGCAAACCCCCTGACGCAGATCCACTAGTTTCCTAGCTCCTCCAAGTCTTATCCAGCTTGCAGTCACGGTCCTTGAACTCTATCAAGCCACCATCACCTCGCTTGCCCTCGAGCACAGCCTCGGCTTCCTCGCAACTGAGCCTCAGGAGACTAGCTCAGCTAGGCCTTATGACCTTCACGGTTCCTTGCTCTCTTTTTTGGCCTCATCATCAGTCAGATGTTGTCTTGATCGATCACCTGTTCATCTAAACTCCTGTTCACACTCGTTGTAAACGTTAGATACAGGTGAGGGTTGCCATTAACCATCAAAACCAAACCTTGGGGCTAGATAATCATCCTTCCACTCTCCTTGGGACTGGATGCACTTTCACCGGAAGACTCATCCAAGACGACGCAGATCGGGACTGCACTCAGCGACAAATAGGAAAGCGCGCTAGTCGGCTTCCTGCGTAACAACTGGGACATCTTCGCGTGGACATCCTCCGACATGCCCGGAGTTCCTTGAGAGGCTGCCGAGCATTCTTTGAACGTTCGTCCGGATGCTAAGCCGGTCAAACAGCGCTTACACCATTTCGCTGAGGATAGACGTCAGGCAATAGAAGAAGAGTTAGCCAAGCTTTTAGCAGCCAGCTTTATTAAAGAAGTGTATCATCCCGACTGGCTTGCGAACCCAGTTCTTGTTCGCAAAAAGAATGGAAAGTGGAGGATGTGCATTGATTACACTAGCCTTAACAAGGCATGTCCCAAAGATCCCTTCACTCTTCCTCGCATCGACCAAGTGATTGATTCCACGGCCGGTTGTGAAATCTTGTGCTTTCTCGACGCTTACTCGGGCTATCATCAGATTAAGATGAAGAAGGATGATGAGATCAAGACGTCCTTCATCACTCCTTTCAGGGCTTTCTGCTACGTATCCATGCCTTTCGGCCTGAAGAATGCTGGCGCTACGTACCAACGGTGCATGCAGCGCTGCCTTCAGTCACAAATTGGTAGAAACGTGCAAGCCTACGTCGACGATGTGGTGATCAAGTCCGAGAAAAAAGAAGACCTCCTAAACGACTTGGAAGAAACCTTCTCCAACCTTAGGAGATTCAGCATGATGCTCAACCCTGAAAAATGCGTATTCGAGGTCCCTTCGAGCAAGCTACTCGGTTTTATCGTTTCCGAACGAGGAATCGAACTTAATCCGGAGAAGATCGATGCCATCATCAAGATGGGCCCTCCAAAGGGCCTCAAAGATGTTCAACAACTAACAGGGTGCAAGGCGGCCCTCAGCCGATTCATCTCCAGACTCGGTGAGAAGGCCCTGCCCCTCTACAAGCTCCTGAAGAAGTCGGACAACTTCACATGGACATCCGAGGCCTAGGATGCCCTGGACGGGCTAAAGAGGCTCCTGACCACGTCTCCAATACTGGCCGCCCCGATGCCTAGCGAGCTGTTGCTCCTTTACATCGCGGTGACCACCCAGGTGGTCAGCACAGTTTTGGTCGTCGAACACCCCGAGCCCGGCCACATCCAGAAGGTCCAGCGCCCGGTCTACTTCATTAGTGAAGTACTGTCCCAGTCCAAGGCATGATACCCACAGATATAGAAGATCTTGGAAGTTGGTCCACTACTTCCAAGGGCACCCGGTCACGGTGGTCAGTTCCTTCCCGATTTCCGACGTCATCAACAATCGCGACGCTATGGAGAGGATCGCTAAATGTGCAATGGAACTAATGGCATTCACCATAGTTTACGCCCCCCGTATGGCCATCAAGTCCCAGGCTCTTGCCGACTTTGTGGTCGAGTGGACAGAAGTCCAGACTCCGTCCTCTATCATCGACCTCGAACACTGGATGCTCTACTTCGATGATTCGCTGATGCTCCAGGGCGCGGGGGTTGGCATCGTGCTCATCTCTCCAAAAGGAGAGCGCCTCAAGTATGTGTTGCAGATCCACTTCCCGGTATCTAACAATGTCGCCGAATACGAAGCTTTACTTCATGGACTTCGCATTGCCGCTTCACTCGGGATTCGCTGCCTACTGGCCACGGAGACTCCAAATTGGTGGTCCGGCAGGTCATGAAGGACTGGTCATGCAGAGACCCCTCCATGGAAGCCTACTGCCAAGAGGTGCGCAAGCTCGAACCCAAGTTCGACGGCCTCGAGATTACACCTGTCCTACGCCGAGACAACGAAGCCGCGGATGCACTCGCCAAGCTGGGGTCTAGTCGGGATGTCGTCCCGACTGGAGTATTCCTCCAGGGGCTGCATACCCCCTCCATGAAGGCGGAAACGGCACCCGAGGCCGAAGAACCACAAGTGCAGGAATCCGATGTTTTCCAGCAATCTTCACCAGAGGTCTTAGTTGTCAATCCTGACTGGACTACGCCTTTCCTCGATTACCTCCTGCGAGAAACTCTCCCGTCGGACCAGACAGAAGCGCGGCGCCTCACCCGCCGTGCCAAAGCTTACGTCGTGATTTAAGGAAGGCTCTACAAGAAAAGCACATCTGGAATTCACCAGCGAAGCATTCCCCAAGACCAAGGACAGCAACTACTATGGGATATTCACTCGGGAGTCTGCGGACACCACGCGGCGCCTAACTCACTCGTCGGTAAAGCCTTCATGCAAGGTTTCTACTGGCCGACTGCCGTTTCGGACGCCGCCCACATCGTCCGCGCTTGTGAATGGTGCAATATTTCACCCGGCAGACACACTTGCCGGGTCAGGCACTCCAACCTATTCCGATCACCTGGCCTTTCGCCATCTGGGGTCTGGACATGGTGGGCCCTCTCAAGAAGGCTCCCGGAGGCTATACGCACCTTTTCGTCACAGTCGACAAGTTCACCAAATGGATTGAAGCCAAACCGGTTGCCACGATAACTGCAGAAAAGGCCGTCGAGTTCTTTCGAGACATTGTTTTCTGTTTTGGGGTCCCCAACAGCATTATCACAGACAATGGCACTCAGTTCACTGGTCATGCCTTTCTCCGATTTTGCGATGACTACAACATTGGCCTTAACTTCGCCGCCGTGGCTCACCCACGCGCGAACGGGCAGGTTGAGCGGTCCAATGGCCTGATTATGCAAGGTATCAAATCTCGAATCTTCCAGTGCCTGAAGAAGTTCGTGGGCAAATGGGCGGCCGAGTTGCCCTCGGTACTCTAGAGCATGCGAACTACACCAAACCGATCCACCGGCTACACACCTTTCTTCATGGTATACGGTGCCGAGGCCGTCCTCCGAACTGACTTAGAATACGGATCTCAGCGCATCCGCGCCTACAACGAGGCTGAGTCAGAGGAAGCAAGACAGGACGCCCTCGATCAGCTTGAAGAAGCACGCGAAGTCGCATTCCTTCGATCGGCAAAGTACCAGCAAGGCTTATGGCGCTACCACAGTAGACATGTGTGCGGCCGTTCATTCAACGTTGGTGGCTTGTTCCTACGCCGAGTCCAATCCAGCAAAGACCAGCACAAACTCTCACCACCCTGGGAGGGCCCGTACGTGATTGCTGAGGTGCTGCGCCCGGGGGCTTACCGACTGAAGGATAGCGACGGCAACATCTTCACCAATGCATGGAACATCGAATAGCTACGTCGCTTCTATGCTTAAACCTTTTATTCTGACAGCTCGGATATATGAATACACTTTCTTCATTCGCTCCACATGGAACAAGTTTTGCAGTCCCCGAGTGACCTGCTATGCACGACAGCGGCTAACGCATTGCGGACACTTGGTGATCACACCCTCTGGGTGCACTCAGGCGCACTCGAGGTTTTTTCACGTACGCAAACCATTCTAGTACTGTGTGTAATCCGACGCTAACTCTTTGACTCCGATCGCCGGTTTACGCCACAACCTTACGCTACACGAGACAAAAGCCCACGGCTAATCTCTGCAGAGGAGGCTACAACGGGTCGGCAAGAGCACAAACGAAAGATTCACATACACACGAACGAATCTCCTTGCGAAGGAAAATTAAAAAAACTTGACCAAACGCATAATCAAAGATTACTTGGAATTCCCGAGTACTTTACATGCAAAAGTTCGTTACCAAAAAACACTCGGTCCCCTTGAGCAGTTCACCTACAACTGTCTTTTTTACAGGCCGACGCGGTCCATAAGGGAGTACGCCGTGGTCTCGACGATGTTCATCATCTCCGGAATATCTTCGTCCGGAACATCAGCGGCGTACCCCTCCCTGATCGCTTGCATATCGAGCAGCGGGTAGTGGGACCTCGCCACCGCCAGGGCCACCACGGCTCCCGACCACGAAGCTTCCACCTCCAGCCTCTTCACCTGGTCAGGCGCTTGCCGAAGGCGCTCCGTGACCGCTTCCATGCAGTCTGGGGCCGGTTCTTCCTCCCAGATGGCGCCGCAAGCCGTCCGACCCGCCGCCTGCAATGACTCGGTCAACTCGCGGGTTTTCTTAAGACGAGCTTGAAAGGCTACAAAGGCAGAGCAAGAACATGAGCAAAACAACCAACGGGCCCTGACCAACTAAAAGGCCCGACTAAAAGGCTTACCGATCTCGGAGTCCGCAGTTCTCTTATCTGCCACCTCGGCAGCCTCCAGAGAGTCAGCGGCCCTCTTGTTCTCCACTTCGGCCGCCTTCAGAGCTCGCCTCAGGCTGACATCCATGGCAGCAGCCTCTTTCTCCAGATGCTCCACGCGAGTCTTTTCCGCCGTGAGCATCTCCTGGAGCTTGGAGGCCCTGTCCTCAACGGAGTCGAGCTCCCGGACACGGGCCTTCAATCCTTCAAGCTCCGCCCTGAGCTTCGTAGCCTCATCTTCAGCGGCTGCAGAAGACAACATATCAGCACGCCAAGAGGCAAAAAACAACCAACGCAAGTCGGACTCGTCACCTTTGGTTTGGGCGATCTCCTGGGAAAGTCCCGCCTGCAGGGCAGTAATTTTAGCCCCGCGCTTGCGGGCCATGTCCTCCACCGGCTGGTAGCTCGTGGCCAGTTTATCCCACTCGGCCTTCCGCAGGTCGAGTCCGTCAAGAACTGGCAGCCGATCCTGAAGGAAGGCGGTCTTGTCTTGCGACCGACGATTCAGTTTTTGCAAAGAAGAAACCACAGAAATCAAGCCACCCGGGAAAATTAACAAGACCCTCCACTCGGTCCCACGGACCCAGCGGAGGCTCGGGGGCTACACCCTCCGGTGCACTGTTCGCGCACCCAGAGTCAAATCTACAAGGAAAGTATGAGACCCTCCGCCCGACTATCCTAGTCAGACGCAGGCTCGGGGGCTACACCCGTTCGTGCACCCAGAGCAAAAACTACGGAAAAGAAAAGGGTCCCCTGTCCGACTGTCTTAGTCGGGCAGAGGGCCGGGGGGGGGGAGCGACTCCCCACGGACACACCCATCAAAAAACAGAAACGACTTACTTGCATCAACGGACGTAACCTGCCGTTCAGCAGGTTGGCCCCCTCCTTCATCGTCTTCATCAGGGCCGGGAGCATCTCGCCAAGTTGAGTGGCGACGTCCGTCGCGTCATTCCACTCCTCCTCCTCCCGGACGTTGTCAATTTCCCGGATGGCCAAGGTCGGCCACGCAGGGTCCGATTGCCGGATCTGGAGCGGCCGGAGCGCCAGCTCGGAGGACTGTCAGGGAGGCGGAGCGGCGCTAAACTCCTCAACCGTAGACAGCAACTTGAGATTGCCTCTGCGGTCCCGCGGGACGGCTCCAGTTGAACCTGGGTTTGTCCCTCCCGGCACTTCCTAGCTCGGGCTGGCGTCCCTAGGCATACCCTGGGCCGACGTTCCGGCAGAGGGCTCCTCCACCTGAGGAGCGGCAGGCGAGGCAGATCGTGCACCAGCCCGCTCAGGAGACGGTCGGGGAGGCAAAGATATGGCCGCCTGCGGAGGCGACGAGGGCCGAGCATCCGACCCTGACAGGTCCCCACCTCGGCTGGACCCCGGGGCGCTCGACGGTGCCTTCGGGACGTCCCCCGTCCTTTGCGCCCTACAAAAGAAACCCGGACCCGTTAGTTCCGAAAAGCATAGATAAGCGAACAAGTCACTGAAAGATTCACTTGGCAGATCGGGGGATGGGGACGCGCTTCCTGACCCCCAAGGCTCGCCGCCCGGCCACAGCGGCAGTCAGAGTCGGCGACGTCGCGGATCTACCTTGATCCCCGAAGCCGGCGTCGGCGGTTCTCTTCTCTCCCCGGCCAGGGGGAACTTCATCTTCGGCCACCCGAGGAACTCCACTTGGGACGGCAGTTGGTGCCACTTTTCGCCCTGTGTGGCGTCCTCGGTTTCAAGATCAGATAATCCCTTGTGATCCCGGTACTGGTCCCATGATCAGTAGCCAGTACCCACAAGTTAACCTGTATACCATTGTCATACACGCGCATATCATAATACGATATGTAAATAGACCGTTAAGGTCGGTAGTCTTATGCCTGTAGCCAACAGTGATAAACTTGCAGCGGAAATCAAGTGGTGATGTGGCCCACCAGTATGCCATACTCGACAGGCAACTGACTGGGGTTACGCCCTAGCTTTCGCGAACATAATCGTATCCTCGGAATCGACGTCTCTCTTGTCTAGCCAAATCAGCAAGCCAGGTGAGTACATTGAATGTACTCGCAAGCATCCCGCAGGAAGAGTATAACGGACATATTTCATGCAAGGTTTGTTCAATAAAAAGGCTCTACCCTAAGTTGAAGGTTGAGCGGAAAAGTAAGATTTTATTTGAAATAAAATGGTAATAGATTCAAAAGCATTTCCGAAAGCAAGCCCGTGTCTGACGGGTCAGTATCTGGTGCCAGAATTACATTTTGACAATCGTCAACTAGAGGCTGATAACCCGTGTATCGCCTCAAACAATCCTTAAGCCTACCCGTACTACGGCCCTGCAGCACAGGCTAGGTTTCACTTCTGTAGTTTTTTTCTACCAGCCTGTAGCTCAAACTGCACACTGTGGAGACATCATGCCCACGTCCTTAATCCCATTCCCATATTTCATCACCAAAACTTAGTCTAACCAGTGTGTGGTCTTTCCAAGTTGTGTCCATAACCGAGGACGCGGCTATTCGAATAGATTTTAACACTCTGCAGAGGTTGTACGGCTTTACCCACAAGATGTAAGTCCCTCTTGTTGCCATGGCCAAATAAGCACTCTTTACGAGGGGTGCCGGCAAGGTTATGAGACTTTTCCCCCAATTTCATACTAGTGCTGGGCCCGCTAGATAAGATCAACCCAGTCTCCGCTTGTGCTCGGTGACTCCCGACCCACAACCCAAAGTGGACTTACCTTTGTGTCGAATGACTCCCTATGCAATCACGCGGAGGTCCTCTAGGGATGCCAATCTACCTAGCACTCTCTTCCTACTGCCCACGGATCCAGACACTAGCAATCGACGAGGTAATTAGCCAAGCCCTTCCCACAAAGGGCATGTGGATGTACGAGGTGAACTTGGTCGAGCGGCATTGAGGCCCGGTCCTTAACTGATTCGAGCAAGACTGCATATCATCACCTCTTAGCCATGTCATTACATGCTACAACCATTCCTCCGATCTCCACCTACTGTTCTCACCCGAATCAAAATCATCCTCCATGTTAGTTAGGGTTTTGGCAAACATCACTTTCAAACAATCGCCTCGGAAGGTACTCGCCTTCCCGAGGGTTTTAATCCCATAACCAAAGGAGTTTTTGTATGAATCAAACAAAATTAGGTTTTTCTCTATAGTAGGTCTAAGCATGGCTATTGCTTATATCCTTAATATTCTACTGGTTGTGCGATGACCGGCTAATTATTACTAGGGTTACAAGGATCAGATTTTTGGACCTATGTCAAATGCAACTATTGGGTATATCCAGACCTAGCACAAAGTATTGTTGATACACACATAGCATGCAGAGTTGCAAATAAAATATTTAAATTTTGACATATATGGGATTCAACATGTTCTAAGTGGGAATGCTTGCCTGGCAAGAGTGGCCGGATCTCGAGCTTGAGCTTGATACGATAATGGTTCGGAATCCTTCACGTGAGATTTCGTAACGTCAGTATCTACACGTCAAAAACATCAAATAAACAACGAGGCGAGGAAGAACCAGATAAGAACCAACATATACTCATGAATTCCTAAAATATGTGCTCTGGGTTTATAGATCTATTAGGGTTTTCAGAGAGGTGAGAAGGAATCCACCCCACATGCAATAAGGGTTTTTCATAGAAAACCCTAGCTTATTTGATCAATAGCGTATTAGCACTTGAGATGGTCTAGGCTTCCGTGTATTAGTTGGGTTTGGAGAGTATGTTACTCTTTAAAGTGTTTTCAGCAGACTCTTGTTCAAAACATTCGGATATATATTGGGGTAAGAGTCTAGTACGGACGATGTTGAAACAGAGTAGGGTTTCGCACTACTCTATGGAATTTAATATATAGACAACAATATGTTAATTTCATTAACATAACAGACACAAAATATGGCACAATGTTTTAGACGACATTTGGAAAAAGAATCATTTTAAAGCTAATTTGTAGAGGATACACACAATATACTTAGAATTTTGAAATATAAACAAATGTAAAATTTTAAAATAATTCCAAAAATTGTGGAACTAGTACAGGGGTGTAGGTTTTCATTTTAGAAGCATATAGGAAAAAGGATGGACTCATTCGGAGTTGCGACGAGGAAGTTATGGGCTCCTGAATATTTGTCGGAGGAGAGAATGGAAGAGGGGAGGGACAACTTCCATAACTGAGCAAGGGTGATGTCATTGACGTACTTGAGGAATATGCCTTTTGTTGGAGAATGCGTAACTTAGAGCGGTCAGAGAAGAAAGCCGTTTTTTCAAAAGGGAGGCGTAAAGGCAGTTCTATGCCTTAGCTAACTCCAACTATGGGGCCGGCTACTTATGGCTTGAGCCACTTTCTGGGTTGCTAATTTAGAGATTAGGATTAACCGACCGATTAGGAGGGAAGGAGACCCGGAAACAACGCTCATCGTCGGTCGCTCGATGGTGCGTCGGTGGTCGGCGGCGGTCGAACCGAGCAAATGGCGTTGAGGTAGCCTCCGCTGGCAGCGACCGCAGTGTTCGAGGAGGGTCTGCGGCGGTGAGGTGATAGTGGCGGGGCACTTGGCTGCTAAATGGTGGCTCGGTGGGGCTCACCGGCGGGAGGCCAGACTCGGGAAGAGAAGCAACGAGGACCCAGATCTCGCCGTGCTGATGAGATGGGTCGACCAGTAGCGCTCTAGAGGCCGGGGACCCATTGGTGGAGAAGCCCGGATCTCATCGGTGCTCGGGAGTGGTATGCGCCAGTGTACTTGAGGCGACTGCGGTGGCTGCTCCCGCCGGAGCGAGAGGAGCTAGAAGAGGGAATGGCAGGGGCAGCGGTGCATGAGGAAGGTGGAGACCGCCCTCGTGCTCGGTTACTCGGTGGTGGCAGTGTTTAGCTCCAACTGGCGACAGTGGGAAGGGCTCCACTGGCGTGCGTCGCGCTGCTAGGACGAGATAACAAGGAAGCAGGGGGAAGACTGGGGAAGGAGGTTGGGGAGCGAAGGGCGGCTGGGGTGGCTTAGCTTGAGGAGATAGGGTGCAGAAGAGGGAGGAAGGGAAGCCCTTGATGCTCAAAAGTAGGCTGCAGCGGCTCAGGACGGAGTTGAGAGAGTGGAGCTCGGCAGCACCCACAGTTCGCGTCGATACTTAGCAGCAGAGGGAGGCCGAAGGAGATTGGGGAGTGCTCCGGCATGGAGAGGGAGCTTGAGCAGGGGATGAAGTTGACTGGTGGAGTTTGGGGAGAGAAGATGAGTGGCAGCTCAGCATGCTCTTATGGAGGAAGGAAAAGCTAGTACAAACTGCTGGCTGATGCTGTAGAATCACATGGGAAGATGGTGGGAAATTAGGCACCGAATTTAGACTTGTGGATGGCGTGGCCTGGTGCAATAGGGAATTCGTACTGCTGGTATTACTCCACTTCAGCTTGGTTGTGGTTATGCAGGTAATTAGGGGTGAAAACGGATCGGAATCGGTCGGAAATGGGCTCTACCGTATTTTTTGAATCTTTTAACAGAAACGGAAACGAATTCGGAAACCCCGGATTCAGATACGGATATGAATAGTGTCGAATACGAATACGGTGCGAAGACAGAACGGAAGCGGATATTTATCGGACAAAAATGGAAAAACCCCTTGAACCATTTGCAGCAATACAACGGAAGGAAAAATTGGAGGAGGTAAGAGAAGACTAGAGGGGATAAGAATACCGGAGTCTTTAGCTAGATGTTTTTACTTTTAAATTTTTGGAAAAATAGTTTTATATCCTAGACTCTAACTAACGGCCATGCTATCTAGGGTTTTCCTACAGTCAGCAGGCTCTGATACCAAGCTTGTGGCGTACCCAGTTTTGAGGCCAGATAAACCCTTGTGTTTACTGTATCGGTCCCTGGATCAGTAGCCGATACACACAAGCACTTCATAGCATAAACATGCAATACATCGTTCATTACACACTTAACCATAATTGGTCTTTACTTAGTACAAGCCAGGCCTATTGGCCGAATTAAAAACAGCAACGGAAATAAACACGCGGTAGGTGGCCCATCAATATGCCGAATCATAGGCAACTGACTGGGGAAGAAACCCTACGCCTTGAAATCACTGTCGCTTTCTCCAGACTGGTACTCCTCCTCCTCGTCTGGCCACATAACAAGCCAGGTGAGTACATTGAATATACTCGCAAGCACTCCGCCAGGGAGTTTGTCACGGATATATGCATGCAAGGGTATATCAAGAATCGGGCTCTAATCTATGTCTCATGTTGTGCGGAAAAGTAAGTTTGCATAAAATAAGTAATTAGATATTAAAAGCAGTTTTCATAAATTGCCTCGGTTTTGCGAGATAAGCATTTGTTCCATCTGTCTTCCCTACAACAACAGGAATCATATATGTGCTTTCCTACTCACTGGAAAGCCTGGTGATCACCCGCTCCAGCGGGGAGTCTCAGCTCACCCGATACGACGGGGATAATAGGGTTTGCCCGAGTCTACGGGGAAATCCCTTCTTCACTCTTCCCGACTCAACGGGAACTTGCACGTCACCCTGCGAACATGGCGGATCGCGTCCTTAAACCCATAACCCACTTTGACTTTGAAAGTCAGTCTACTTTAGTGTGGCCCAACCAAGTTCGTCCTTGACCGTGGACACGGCTATTTAAATAGTTTTTAACCCTCTGCAGAGGTGGTACGGCTTTATCCACACGATGTAGGTCACCCTGGGTATACTGTGCATCAGCTAGTACAACGAGACTTTTCACCGGTGTGAACCCAGCCATGAACCCGCCAGAAGGACATATCCCAAACCTAGCTTGAGTCAGTATCATCGCTTGCAAGGAGGTTGGTGTTCCAACTTTGTGGCGAACAAGCCATCGCTTTCCGGCGGAAACTTTTCTCTACAGAGATTACAACTTCATCTGCACGCTACACACTGCCTACGGGTTCATGCTAGTTCAGGCCGGGTACTAGATCAAGTCCTTCCCATAAAGGACATGTGGACTTACGGTAAGACTTGGCCAAACGGCACTTAAGATCGGTCCTAGATGATCCGAGAGGGACTCCACACCACTCCCATAAACAGGCAGCGAGAACCACGCCGGGCCTTACCTCGCTCTTTAACAAGCTTCCTGCTTTCACCCTTCATTTTCGACCCAGATCAAAATCTTCTCCATTTTTGTTTTTCAGGTTTTAACGAAAATCTTTTTGCGGTAAAATATCCCAACCCATGGATATACTACCTTCACACACCTCCGGACACGACGGTCCATTTCCAAATATTTGCCACATGAAATATGGGAGTATTTCACTTTTTACTTTTCAACCCTAATTCTTCTACCGCAGGGCTAAGCATATATATATATATATAGTCTGCCCTAAGCTTCTGGTAACTTCCCCGGAATACGTAATCCTTAGGGTGACAAGGAATACCGGGTCAAGTTAGGGTTTTCTAAGCGTCAGACATAACTAGGCTACATAAAATAACGGGTATAAAACATAGCATGCATGTTTCGTAAAACAAAATATCTTTCGTAAACATGGGATTCAACATGATCAAGGGTGGACAGCTTGCCTGGCAGTTCCTGGTCTTGATCCAGATGCGGGGATGCTTCGGGTTCCTCCTGACGAACGTACCTCACACCGTCAACTACACGTTTCAAATAACACCTATAAGAATCCAAACGCGACAAAGAACCAAAAAGAGGCAACTCAATCACTACTGCAGATAGACCCTCTCCTAAACCCCCTCCACTGACGGGCATAAAAAGGTCTGTCGCTGGAGGGGAACTCCACCGACGGACGCAAAATAGCCCGTCAGCGAAGAACGCAGCAAAGAAGAAGGTGAGGAACACCACTGACGGGCGCCAAAATAGCCCGTCAGTGGAGATGAGCATGAGATGGGATAGATGACGCGTCATTTCCACTGACGAGCCCTCGTTAAGAGCCCGTCAGTGGAGATATAATCTCCACTGACGGGCGGCGACTTGGACCGTCAGTGAAAGGTTGAACATATGACGTGCCAGTTCACTGACGGGCTCTTATATTCTGCCCGTCAGTGGATATGTTGTCTTCACTGACGGCGGTCTTTCCCGTCCGTCAGCGATATTTGTTGCTTACGTTGCTGATGAATCACTGACGGTGACCTTTTAAGGGCCCGTCAGTGGTGCTCCTTACTATAAAAACAGAGCATGGCCTCGCTGCTGGCCAGTGCTCGCGCGCCAACCGGCCAGCAGCGAGCGCCGCCGTCCCACAAGCTGCTGCTGCCGCCGCCGCCGCCCCGCCTTCCCCCTCCCAACCCACAACCATTTCTTCCCTCTCCCCAACCCTCATCCTAAGCTCTAGAGGGACTAGATCTAGATCTAGATCTAGATCTAGATTTTGCTCCTCCTCTCACTCTCTCCCTCCTCCTCATCCTCTCACTCTCTCCCTCCTCATCCTCTCACTCTCTCCCACCCTCCTCATCCTCTCACTCTCTCCCTCCTCCTCATCCTCTCACTCTCTCCCACCCTCCTCCTCATCCATATTTCTAGCTCTCTCTCATTCTCTCTCCTCCTCTCACTCCCACTCTCTCCATTATCATTTCTCACCAAAAAGATCGCTAGCGCTCGGTAATAATGCTCGCCAGTGTTCTTTTCATGTCGTATACGTATTTGATGTGATTTTCGGTTATCGAACTGATTAGTTTCGTGTCGTAGGTGTTGATCGATGGATCGCAGTTGGATGTACGACAACCGGGCGACAGAGAGTTGGGCTATGGCTTTGAACGAGTTTCTTGATGTCGCCGAACGAGATATGAGGGCAAAAGGTGGCACGAAGATTTGCTGTCCATGTCGCGATTGCAAAAATTTGGTAATGTTCGATACGAGAGGGAGGGTGACGGTACACCTGGCGCTTAAGGGTTTTCATGTCAGGCTATACACGTTGGACATGTCACGGCGAGGAGGAGGAAGATCAGGTGTTACAGCAAGCTGCCGAACACGGAGATGACGAAGAAGACGAGGGGAGTATCGAACCTGACGCCGAAGGAGAAACGGGAAACAATTTGGCCGATATGGTGCAGGACGTTCGCATGGTGGAGCAGGTGGTGATAGATCCCGAGGATGAAAGAGAGGCTGCTAAGTTCTCGAGACTAGTTGAAGACTCACAAATCCCGTTGTATACCGGTTCCGATCCAGAGCACACACGTCTGTCGGTCACGCTGGAACTTCTAAGGATCAAGGCAGCCCACAACTGTCCGGACGAAGGCTTCGATGAGACACTAGCTTTTCTTGCAAAAGTTTTTCCGAAAAACAACTTGCTGCCTACGAGCACCGAAGAAGCCAAGAAGGTTGTCTGCCCTCTTGGGTTAGAGGTGAAGAGGTTCCATGCGTGTCCGAATGACTGCTTTATTTACCGCAAGGAGCACGAGAAGCTGTACAAGTGTCCCACGTGCAACACCTCCAGATTCAAGAGGGGTAGAAAGCAAGCCGATGATGAGGACCCAGTGAAGAGTGGCGCTCCAGCAAAGGTTGTATGGTATCTTCCGGTCCTTCCCCGTTTGAATCGTTTATTCGCTAACAAGAAGGAGGCAAAGCTGCTACGTTGGCACGCCGAGGGGCGGAAAACTGATGATGGAGTGATGAGACACCCTGCCGATGCTTCGCAGTGGAGGGCAATCGACGCCCAATACGATGATTTCGGAAAAGATCCGAGGAATATCAGGTTCGGTATGAGTACGGACGGGATCAATCCATTCGGCAACATGAGCAGTAGACACAGCACTTGGCCCGTGGTTCTATGGATGTACAACCTTCCTCCATGGCTGTGCATGAAACGAAAGTACATACACCTCTCTATTCTCATACAAGGGCCGAAACAACCCGGGAACGATCTGAACATGTATCAACAATTATTGTTCGAAGAATTAGCTACACTGTGGGAACCAGGGGCCCAGGTCTGGGACGCATACGAAGAAGAGTACTTCAATCTGAAAGCGCTGTTGTTCACGACGGTCCAAGACTACCCCGCGTACGGATATCAGTCCTGCCAGTGTGTTCATGGGTACAAAGGATGTGTGAAGTGTTTGGAGTCTACTACAAGTTTACACCTAAAGGGATCCAAAAAAATCGTGTTCATGGGCCACCGAAGGTGGCTGAAACAGAACGACCCATGGAGGCAAGAGAAGGAATTGTTTGACAATACTGTTGAGGTCCGTTCGGCGCCTCGGGAGAAGACCGGGGTGGAAATCTATGACATCGTGAACACAATGCCCCCTGTTACGCCCGGTAAGACACAACCGTCTGTTCCCATGCAGGACGGCGTCTGGAAAAGGAAATCCGTATTCTGGGATTTGCCTTACTGGAGATTCCTAAGCACACGTCACAGCATAGACGTCATGCATGTTGAAAAAAACGTGTGCGAGAGCTTGCTTGGTATCCTGCTCAACATTTCAGAAAAGACAAAAGATGGACCGAAGGCACGAGCTGACATGGAATTCTTGGGTATAAGAAAGAAGCTGTGGGCTACGAAGCGAACGACCAAGTTGGGGACGGGTGCAGTCAGAATCAAGACGGACTGTCCCGCTGCTTGTTACACTCTCAGCAAAAAAGAGATCGTTAGCTTTTTGGAGTGCCTCCAAGGTGTCAAAGTTTCTTCCGGTTACTCGGCAAACATCGGGAGAATAGTTGACATGAAGAGTCACCGAGTAATTGGTATGAAGTCTCATGACTGCCACGTGATGATCACGCAGATACTTCCTGTTGCAATCAGAGGTCTCATGGAGCCGGAGGTTCGCAAGACAGTCTTGAATCTTTGTAACTTCTTCAACACGATATCTCAGAAGTCGATCTCCGTTACGCGTTGCCACAAGCTGCAGGAGGAGATCATTGTCATACTGTGCGAACTTGAGATGTACTTCCCTCCAGCATTCTTCGATATCATGGTACATCTCATGATCCATATCGTCCCGGAGATACTGGACCTAGGTCCCGTGTTCCTACACAACATGTACCCGTTGGAAAGGTACAATGGGGTTGTGAAGCGCTACGTTCGTAACAGGTCACAACCAGAAGGTAGCATCATCCAAGGCTATGTTGCCGAAGAGTGTGTCGAGTTCTGCACTGATTACTTGGCTGATCAAAAGTCCATAGGTGTTCCTGTTTCACGGCACACGGGAAGGCTCGATGGTGAAGGCCATGCACGCGGACAAAGGGCCTTTACATGTCTACAATTCAGTACCCAGTAGGTCAGATGACTATGACAGAGCACATCTCGTGGTCTTGCAACACCTGACGGTGGTGCATCCCTATCTTTGGATGCACATGGTAAAGCTTAAAAAGGAAAACCCGAAGAAGGGAGAAGCGTGGCTCTCGAAAGAGCACAATGGAAAGTTCGCAACATGGCTAAAGAACTACTGGTATGAAAGGCCTCCGACAAATTTCGAAGAAGAGACGGTCAAAATGCTGTCACAAGAACCTGCGAGCAAGGTCCTGACATTTCAAGCATACGATATCAACGGATACACATTCTATACGGAGGCTCAAGACAGGAAAAGCACGTATCAGAACAGTGGGGTGACGATGGAGGCTAAAACCGGTAACCGTAAGGACATATACTACGGTGTTATCGAAGAAATTTGGGAACTGGACTACACCGTCACAAAGATCCCCATGTTTCGTGTCAGATGGGCGAAAAATATCCATATCGATGATGACAAACTCACTACCGTGACTTTACCTCCCCCGACATCTATTGAGTCAACACAGGTCAAAGCAATCAGTGCGAAAGATGAGCCATGGGTTCTAGCTAAACAAACCTCACAAGTCTTCTACATAAAAGACCCAAAGGCACAGAAGCGCCATGTCGTCAGAAAAGGGAAGAGGAGTATTGTCGGAGTCGATGGTGTTGTTGACGAAGAGGACTACGACCAATTCGACGACCCGGACTCCGAGCCAGAAGCCGTTGATAAACGCCCCATAAAAAGGAGAAAAGCTAGCAAGGATGCTGAGCCCTACGTCAGACGCAGTCACGCCGAAGGACTAACGTATACCACCAAGAAAATCACAATTCATGAGAAGATTTCCGAAGACGACGAAACCTAGTTATTTGTATGTGTGTGTACAAAAGTGTCTTGGTTTGAATGATTTCATGTAACGTGTGTACTTCTGTATGTGTAAATTGTGGATGAATTTGAAAGTACTTACAAACCAATGTATAACCCAACTTCAATGAAATTGTCTGAAATTTTAAGTATAGCCTCACGAGGTCATATAATTACCCCATGCCAATTTTCAGATTTTTTTGACCACATTTAGATTTAATAAAAAATAAAAAACCAAAAAGACGCAAGCAAACATTTGAATTTCGACAAGCAAACGTTTGAATTATTGATATATTTTCTACATACGAGCTAAACCGATACATACGTACGTAGATATGAATTTTCCTTCCATTTATATGCCTTCTTTAGGATAGTTGTAGTTCAAATCTGAAATATATCTAGTAAATAACTAGATATTCATTTAATGCGTAAAAAATAGCAAATGATTTCAGAAAAATGCCTAACTTTGACACGAACAATGTAATGTACTACGTTACATGTACAAAAAGTTTGGAGCGTAGCTAAAAATGTTTCTTTGAAAGGTTTTACACATGGTACCTCAAATTGGTATTTCAAAAAATAGAAAATTCGAATTATTACATAACAAGATGCAACATGATGAATTATTAACGTATAATATTGTAATATGAAGTTGTAGTCCAAATCTCAAGTTCAAATGATGAAAAATTTATGACGTGTACTTCAATCTTCATATTTCCCCTTCGAATGCTATGAAGTTTTCTCACAGATAGTTCAGTTACAAAGCAATGTATAATCGAACTTTCCGCGAAATTGTCCGAAATTTTAAACATAGCCTCAGAAGGTCATATAATTACCCCATGCCAATTTTCAACTTTTTTTGACCACATTAAGATTTTATAAAAAATCAAAAACAAGAAAGGCGCAAGCAAACGTTTGAATTTCTCGAAGCAAACGTTTGATTTTTTGATATATTTTGTAGATACCACCTAAAACGATAGATAGGTACGTAGATATGAATTTTCCTTCAATTTAGAGGCCTTCTTTAAGATAGTTGTAGTTCAAATCTGAAATATACCGAGTAAATAACTAGATATTAATTTAATGCCTGAAAAATAGCAAATCATTTCAGAAAAATGCCGAACTTTGACACTAACCCAAAAAAGGTAAAAGCCCTAAACCAAAAATACTCTAACACCCATAGCATATAGAAATAACATTAAGATCACCTAAGAAATGGAAACCTAAAATAAAACAAAGAGAAACTCTGCTGACGGGCACGTCAGAGGTGCCCGTCAGCAGTAAAGGTGCCCTAAATTATCCAGCAAAAACCAAAAACTAAAAACAAACTACACTGACGGGCATATGTCGGATGCCCGTCGGTGTAAAGACCACCACTGACGGGCAGACCACTGCTGCCCGTCAGTGGTAACAGAGAACCACTGACGGGCAGGCAGGGATGCCCGTCAGTGGTAACCTACCACCACTGGTGTTGCACAAATTTAGTCCCACCTCGCCGAGCGAGCACCACGCGCGCCAGCTTAAAAGGGTAGCTCCGCACCCCGCTTTCGAACTCCTTAGAACATCCACTGATACTTCGATCGGGCCGCCGCTTGTCCCCTGCGCGGCTTGGGCCTGTGGGCCTGGGCGCTGTGCTCGGGATAGGCCTCTGGCCGGTCCCTTGCGCGGCCTGGGCCCGTGGGCCTTTGAGCTGTGCTCGGGGTAAGCTTGGTGTACCAAATATTTTTTTTAATAAGCAACATATAAAAAAGGAAAGACCTAAAATAAAAACCAACCCTCCACCGAAGGGAGCCGATAAGGCCCTAACTGTTAGTCGGCTCAAAAAACAAACTACACTGACGGGCATATGTCGGATGCCCGTCGGTGTAAAGACCACCACTGACGGGCAGTACGTGTGGCCCGTCCGTGGTAACGGAGCACCACTGACGGGCAGGACGGGTGGCCCGTCAGTGGTAACCTCCCACCACTGGTGTTTGCACAAATTTAGTCCCACCTCGCCGAGCGAGCACCACGCGCGCCAGCTTAAAAGGGTAGCTCCGCACCCCGCTTTCGAACTCCTTAGAACATCCACTGATACTTCGATCGGGCCGCCGCTTGTCCCCTGCGCGGCTTGGGCTCGTGGGCCTGGGCGCTGTGCTCAGGGATAGGCCTCTGGCTGGTCCCTTGCGCGGCCTGGGCCCGTGGGCCTTTGAGCTGTGCTCGGGGTAAGCTTGGTGTGCCAAACATTTTTTTTAATAAGCAACATATAAAAAAGGGAAGACCTAAAATAAAAACCAAACCTCCACCGAGGGGAGCCGATAAGGCCCTAACTATTAGTGGCTTCAGAAAACAAACTACACTGACGGGCATATGTCCGATGCCCGTCGGTGTAAATACCAGCACTGACGGGCAGTCCGTTGGGCCCGTCAGTGGTAACCCAGAACCACTAACCCTAACCGGCCGTGACACTACTGACGGGCACCCGATAAGGCGCCCGTCAGTGGAGGTTCCTCTGCACTGACAGGTTAGTCTGTACTGACGGGCTCATATAAGTCGCCCGTCAGTGGTACCCCAGTTATTATATAAGCCCCGCGCGGGACTTGGCGAAAATTTCGCCAAGTCCCGCGCGTTCAAAAGAACCAGCAGCGAGACCGACGGTTCGCACGACGCCGCCAGGCTGCCGCCGCCGCCGCTCCCGAAGCCCCGGCCGCCGCCTCCTCCCGCCTCCTCGAAGCCCGCCGCCGCCCCCGAAGCCCCGGCCGCCGCCTCCTCCCTCCGGCCGCCGCCTCCTCCCTCCGGCCGCCCCCTCCGCCGCCTCCCGAAGCCCCCGCCGCCGCCCCCGAAGCCCCCGACGCCTCCGTCTCCTCCCTTCTGTCCGGTGAGTACCCTCCGCCTCCTCCCTTCTCTCCGGTGAGTACCCTACGCACTCGGAGAGACACCACAGCAGAAAAAACTGCCTGAGCGCGAGAGGAGATGACAGGCCGACGATGAAGGAGGTTGCAGAGCGGCTGCAGGTGCTGAGGAGACACCAGATGCACGCAGCCAGTGATGGCAAAAACGTATGTTACTTTGATAGAAACTATGGAGGATCACCATCGGTGGTTCTCCCTTTGGACGAGATGACAAACGGGAGCTTGGAGACGTGAGCACTGGTGCTCGCCGTGTAGACGCTTGTATCGTGTGTGCACTCAATTGATTAATTCATGTGTTTGGCCGGGGCTGTAATTAAACACAAATATGATCTACTTATTTTAAGCTGTTGTATGTATAATTACTACCATGAATATTTCTCATCTACTACATATGGTTTCTAGATATTTTATTCCCCTCAAGAACTTGTTCACCATTGAGAGCACCTCCAGCATACCTTTCTCCACTTTTAATTCTTGTTTCTTAATTTTATGCAAGTTTAGTACACTCGTTATTAATTCTCAAATCACGACTTCACTTGCTTGGTCATTTTGGTCTCTAGGGATATTCACGGGGTCAACGATAAAACTATACTTGGATAAAACATTAATTCCTTCTATTCTTCATAGATTTCGATATTCTTACTTCGTAAACTAGCTACAACTAACCATGTGCAGTTGTAGGACATCAACACACCAAAAGTCAAGCTCCAAACAATACCTTCAACAAGGGAATGCACATATACTTAAGAATGGTTGTAATGCTTAAATCTAATATCCTTGTTTTCCAAGGACATGAATCCAAAACTACCTACTTTTTCCTGAATCTTAACACTTATACCTTATTGGATGAGGCTTTAATTCCAATGGTATGAACCTATAGCTATATTTGATTTCAGCTTCATTCTTTGTTTTCAATATGTACATGTATATAAATATATGTTGGTTCATTAAGCTGGAAGAACATATGATTGCTTGCTCCTAATTTACCTTACTTGCTTGTATACGCATATACTATTACTGAGCTTAGTTATTCAAATGCTATTTCTGAGCTTAATTATTCCCAGGTTCTTGTCTGACGTAAGAACTATTAGCAAAAATGGGCCGCCAGTAGTACTCCCGCTGGGTCCCCGACCCGAGCAGTAGAGCCTGTTGAGGACAGCACGGGCCCCCTCGGCGTGGCCGCACCGATCGATGCACCGACCCTGGAGGCACCCAAGCAATTTGCCTCCGAAGCGGCCAACGAACCTGCCCTCGAGCTTACCGAGGATCAACCTGTCATAGCGGCCATCACAGCTGGAGAAGAGCAAGCTACCTCGGAGTCCAGCTCTGGCTCTGCCTCCGGGTCAAGTTCCGAAGGGGACGAGGCGCGTGAGGAGGAGGTACCGACTCCAGCCCCGACCAGGTCTCTGAATAGGAGGAAAGGCAACCAGTTGCCGGACAAGACGTATGTCATCACCCGTGTCGACGACGTCAAAGACATTCCGGCGAGTCCACATAAGGCCGCTAAGACCTTTAGCAACGCCTGCGGGTGCCTAGTGCGCGAACAAGTGAAGATTACCTGCAAAGAGTTCGGCCAGTTGACGCAGTCCACGAAAGATACTCTCTTTAGGAAACTGTGGGACAAGTACCAGATACCTGCAGCCGACAAGGAAAGAGTCGAAGCGCAAGCCCTCAAAATCATGGCTAGGGCTCTGAAGACTTGGCGATACGACGCACCGAAAGTCATAGACGAGGATTGGGACACCAAGATTAGTAAAAGATGGTCGAAGATACAGAAGGAAGACTGGGACGAATTCGTTGCTCAAATAAGGAGCCCAGAATTCCAGGAGAAGAGCCGGTGGGGGAAAGAGCTTCGCAGGAAGAACACCTTAGACCACAAGCTCGGCAGTCGTGGATATCTGGGGAAGAGACCGAAGTGGGCCAAAGAGGACGAAAAATTAGCCGCGGCTGGGAAAGCACCTCCTTTCGCGCATCTCAGGGAGCCGCGCGCTAGGGAGTACATGAGGGCGCACACAAGGTCTGACCCTGTGACGGGGTCACCAATTTATGAGTCCGAGGAACTGCAAGTGGTGGCCGACCGGCTGGTAACGACTCAACCCAGTCTCTTTTCGTACTTCATTACGTTGCATCCAAATACGCTGTCTTCTCATCACGTAATTTACCTTGCAGGCCGAACTGAGCCAGCAGCCTGGAAGCTCGCAGGACTCCGTCACGAGCTTCCCAAGATGGAACGACGATCTGGCGAAGGCCCGACAGAAACCGGAGCATCGGGGCCGTGTAGTAGGCGTCGGGGATGGCGTTAAATGGGATAAGGTATTTCCCCGAAACCCCGAGGGGAGCCGCCGCCCCCGGAGAGACAGCCAGGAGTTCATGGACAATCTGCGGGAGCAAATGCGCGAGATTGCCGAGCAGACGTGGCTACGTATGCAGGTGGCCGCAGCGCAAGGCCAGCAGAGCGTGCTTCCCGCTAACCAGCCTCTAGGATGGAGCAGCTGCGCATCCACCTCCGACGGCGGCCCCTACTCGGTGAATCCCATCGACAGCATCACCGTAAGTCTCGTCCGCTAAAGGAGTCGTTATAGTACGAGCTGTTCTCATTGTCCTGACTCCATTGCGTCTATCCTCTGTTTCACAGGAAGCCACTAGATGCACACTCACGGTGCAGATTCCTGGCATGAAGGTCCCGGTGGCGCACGGCCAGGTTTTCCCAACGCCGGAGGGGGCAGTCCTGCACTGTGTTCCTATGCGGGAGCACCATGCGAAGGTGCAGGTCGACCTCGTCCTGAACGACTACAGTGAGGTGTTAGTCCCTGTCCCCCCCCGAAGAGGAGCTGACGAAGCTAGGGCAGTGCAGAAACTGCTTCATCCAGTGGCCGAAGAGCCAGATCACTATAACCGCGGCGGCCTCTCCTCGCACGGGCCCCTCGTCCAACAACCCCTCTCCATCAATCGGACGATCTCCGTTGGGGCTCAGCCAATCACCTCCGTCCTTTAAAGACCTGGAGGACCATCTTGTCGGGGACCAGCGCATGTCACCCATTTTGCGGTCCCCGGAAAGGACCTCCGAGGTTCGAGGCGACCCCCTGGATCAACGGAGGGGGAAGATTTTCTCTCCCGCCACACTAGCTGGGACGCTGGAAGCAGCGTTGGCGGCAGGCAAGAGCCCGGAGCCGGTACACCAGAGGAGGAAAAGCAAAAAGAGACGGGCCGGCACCGGTGAGAAGGAAAGAAAGGAGCAGAGGCAGAAAACCTTATCCTTCTCAACATCGTCAGTGGAGTTATCTACACGGAGCAAGGGCCTCTGGCGGTATGTTTACGAACCAGGTCAGGACCTGCTCCCACAGGATGAGCTGGACAATCTGTCGGATGACATGAAGACGCTGCATGAAGATTACCTGAAAGATGTCCAGAGATCCTGGTACATTCTGCCAATATTGGAAGGTGAAGGTGCCAAAGGAATAAAAAATTTTTCATGCAACATGACCAAGACACGTTCGACATCAACTTTGAAGACCTATTCAACTTGTACAACCTCTATAGGCTCGACACCACGCTGGTCAGGCTATGGGCTCTGTACCAAGCCCAAGAGTGCAGACGTCTTCGGGACTCCTATATTGGCATAGTCGATCCGATATGCATGAACGAAGGCTATGCCGGGACCCCAGACGGTCGAGGATTTCTTGAAGAATACCTGTCGCATGCATTCGTGGTTCATAAGGACAAGGACTGCATACTAGCCCCCTATAACCCTCCGTAAGTCCTAAACTTAGCACCGTGGAGTTTATTTTTGTTTTTTACGTACGTATCTCCGCCTGCTTACGTTCAGTTGTTCACATTTACGCAGCGACCACTGGGTCCTAATTGCGATCGTTCCAAGCTGGGCCAAGGCTTTTTACTTTGACTCCTCGTCGAAAAAGACAGCGGACTTCACAAATATAACTAAGATTCTGGATGCAGCTTTCTTCAGAGCCAAGTTCTCGGGGCATACAAAAATACCTGCAAAAGCGACAAAACTGATACACCATTACAAGTTCCCTTGCAGAGTTCAGCCGGAAAATAGCGTGACATGTGGGTACTACACCTGCGCCCATATGGACCTCTTTGTCCGGTACAAGAACAAGCATTGGAAAGATATGAAAGAACTGAAGGCTTGGAGCGAGCTGGGAAGTCATATGTACGACTGGCGACAGGACTTTGCTCGCATCCAAAAAGTCTTCGCCAGACTCATCAACCTTGAAGTCATCAATCCGATGGGTGAATTCTACGCCGGCCCCCAATTTCCGAAGCCAAACTTAAGCGGGAATCAATAGAATCGTTGTTTCTGTAATTCAATAAACAATTGTTTCATACTTGTGATCGTCGTTCGAGTGTACATACTATATATGTGATTATAAATGTTATGCGATTAAGACATTTGACTCTGTGAATGAATACTTCGTATAGTCTGTGATTAGGAATAATGTAATACTATAGTCTATTATTATGAATAATCTAAGTGTGATTATGAGCTAACACAAATCAATTTCGGTTAGCAGGAATACATACCTCTACTGACGGGCACTTACGGACAGCCCGTCAGTGAAGGTATAGCTCTACTGATGGGCTTTTATTACGCACCTATCAGTACTGATACAACTAGGTGCCCGTCGACATATCTCTACTGACGGGCACTTACGGACAGCCCGTCAGTAGAGGTATACCGCTACTGACGGTCATTTATTACGCGCCCGTCAGTACTGATACAACCAGGTGCCCGTCGGTTAGCAGGAATACATATCTCGTCTGACGGTCCCTGTGGGCCCGTCAGTAGAAATAAACAGTACTGACGGACATTATGCCCGTCAGTGGAGTGACCCCCTCCACTGACATTTCCAGGGTGACGGGCCCCCTGTCCGTCAGTAGAGGGGGTTTGGCGACCGTCAGTAGTGACCTGTTTTGCAGTAGTGAATGCAGAACATGTGCCATGCTCTTGATATGCAAGAACAACAGAAGCGAAAGGTTGCTTTTATATTTTATGCGGGGACTAGGCAAATTAGGGTTTCGTGCTTAGAATGGCTTTTGCTCAGAAACCCTAGGTTTTACATGATGGATGAAGAGCCTAGAGGCTTAGTGATGTAAAAGATGTTGGAGAGATATATTGAAAAGGTTCCACATGTTTGGGTGCTTATTAAACATACATATATACATGCATGGAATCTAGGGTTAGGGTTTTTCTAGGGTTTAACTACGCCTTCTTCACTTTTAAACTATGCAACATATGCACGCATGTGTGATTTTATGCTAAGTTTAGAAGATAAGGTTTTATCATGTGGGAAATTTGTGGAATGGACCAAAAGTTGAAAAGGGAATTTGAAAAGAGTTTGAATTTAAACAGGATACTTGATTTACTCTCTGTACAGCATGAGGTGTTTGAATTTTTAAATTTTGTTTGAACCAAAAGATGGGAAACCTTTTTAGGAGCAACTCTTATTTTGGGGATTTTCTGAGAACCGGCCGTTAAGGAGCTGAACCGGTCGAACCAAAGATTACAGCCGGTTCTGGAAATAAAACCGGAGGGCTTTTCTGAAGTTAACGCTTTCACTGAAAGAGTAGTACGCTTTCTATGCGGAGAAGCGGGAAATTTGGGATTGCGTCTCCACTTGATCTGCTATTGGGCCCGGACCTGAGTTGGGACCCGCTTGGTAGCCGTAGGCTGGTCCTTACCGCTTGGGCGTGTCCTCCCCCTGGGTGGCCCCTACCTATCAGCTGGACAGAACGATGCCTCTGCCCAGGTCGCGTCCGGCGGTAGCTCCAGCGAGGGGAGGGGCCTTCGGCTCCGGTGGTCCTAGATGGAGATTGGCACCGGTTCTAGAGAGTGGTAGAGGAGGGGAATTCGATGGCTGAGTCGACTGGTGACGGGGTGGTGATGAATGCCCTAATTTGGTGAGATCAGCGGCGCTGAGGAACTTGACCGGAGGAGAGAATGGTGGGGCTCGAGTGGAGGCGTTGGGTGCGGGGGTTCCAGAGCAGGGAGGCGGAGGTGGTGAGGGGAGGACGGGCTCCTGGGCTCCCTTTTAAAGGCACGGACACGGGGGTCCTGCTCTGGCGCTCTCTGAGCTCGGCCACGCCCATGGATGCGACGGCTCGGCGGCCGGGGAGTGGGGCCCTGCGGTTGCAGAGGATGCAAGCACCGCAGTGGCGCGTGGCAAGGTTATCAGTGGTCAAGAGGCAGGAGATAGTGTGTGGATGCCGATGAGCGACATGGTTGGGCGCAGTGCACGTCCTGTGCTCGTCTGAAGTGTGTCCAGAGCGCCATGTACGCGCGCAAGCAAGCACTGAGGTGTCGGGGAGGTGCCTAAGCAAGTCCGCGAAGTGGAGGTGACCAAAGATGAGAAAAACAGCAAGGAGATAGCAGGGGTATCATGTGGAGCATGGTTGCCCAAGCTTGCCAACATCGGCATGAGATGCCAAAGGGTTGAATACTATGGAGTTAGGGTTTTGGCTGAAGCAAAGTTGACAAGAATAGGTGCCTGAGGGTGGCCAGAGTCTTGATAAAAGTTTGGAGCAAAAAGGGAGAAGGGATAAGCTTGATTTCATGGAGAGAAGGAAAAATGCACAAGGTGTTCGCTAGGGTTTTCTGGCAAAGCTTGTACTGGACATAGGCATGATTTTGAATATTTGAGTTATTTGTACTATGAGAAGTATTGTGGAATTTTATAGGATTTTTCTGAGCAGTGATTGGAGGGGTTGTAGTTAAAAGTGAAGATTTGACCTAATCCCTAATTTGAATGCAATCCAAGGTTTTTGAACTGGACTTGCAATTGTTATTTCACACTTACCTGTCAAATAGGTTTAAGGAATTTATGAAAATTTTCCAGAATTTTTAGGCGAAGGAAAATGCATATGATATGGGTTCTAGGGTTTCTGCCCGATAAATGAATTATTAGGAATTAGGACGACGGGTTAGATTTTAGGGTTTCGGGTGACGGTACGGAAGAGGCAGGGTATGGGGGAGGTTAGGGTTCATGTTTGGAGGGTCGGGAGCAAAGATGGTCAAGTTGCCACTTAGGGTTAGGGTTTGGGTGGTGTCGTGCGTATATAGTGCGTGTGTCCGATTTAGGGTTTAGAGTTTTTATGTGCATGCGATGATAGGGTTGCGGCTTGGGTTCGTTGCACGATAGAGCAACCTAACTCAAGCGCTCCCCATGAATGTCATGTTCGAGAAAACTGGAATCCAAACATGCATGGTAACTTTAGTCGAAGAACATATACACATATACGCGTCTTAGGGTTTAAGATTTTGGGAAATCCGGACGATGAAAATCAGGGTGTGACACTGGGTTAGGATCGCATGTTTGTTTGTAATCATATACATGTGCACTTTCCAGATTTTACTATAAGAAGAAGGTTGGAGTTAGGTAAGCATACCATTAACTAATAAGATGCAAAGGAATATAAATCCTCCAACATGAGGACAAAATGGAAGTGTGCTATCTTGGAAAATTTAAATAGCCATGATTACGTGATGGTTCACGACACAAAATTTTTAGGATTATTCTTCCGAAACACTTTGTTTTGAAATTATACACATGGTTGAATAGATCACATGGGAGTAGAAGTGCCGAGGGAGGACAAGGAGCTAGGGCTTTGGACCTCTCCTTAGTTCGAAAGAAGTGAGCTAGAATTCCAAATGTATATACCTACATACACTCGAGAATTAAGCGTATATAGGGCGGCCACGGGGTTAGGATGATGATAGGAAATCATGGTGGGCTAGGGTTTGGGGAGTATTGCCGGTATACTCATATATATGCATAGGATGGTAGCAGAGTCGAGTGATGAGTTAGGATTTTGATCCATAGTTCAGGAAGAAGAGGTTAGGGTTTTGCATATATGTGTATATGTAGAGACAGTATATACGTTCGTATATTCATAATGGAGCATGGCGAAGCAGATGGTAAAAGATCATGGCATACGGCAGAGATTCATACCATATATATGTTTCAACTTCGCAAAAGTGGCCCGGATGCCGGTCCAAGGTATATCGACAAGAAAGAGGAGGAAATGGTGTTAAAGATGGGTTTGTGGCGAACATGCAAGACCGGTTAGTTGTGCACGAAGGCGAGGGTAAAAGTGGGATTGCAGGTCTTGCCAGACGTAGTCTCGGAGAGTTGAGGTTCCAATAAAATGGAGATCGAGAAACATAAGGACAAGGAGTTGCCCACTTGCCGTGTGGAGAAAGATATCACCGGTTATACCAGACGATAATAAGATCACGAGAGAGACGACAAGGTTCTTAATTAGGTTTATTTAAGAGAATATTATTATTAGCGCAAAAAGTTTTTGTTAGCCCTAATTTTCATGTTTCGGAAAATCAAGGTGTGACAACCTGCCCCACTTGGCTGGTGCCCAAAATGTTGACCCAACGCCATTTCATCGGCCGCCGCCTCCCAAGAGCGTGCCGCCGGGGTGTCCTATTCATGAAGAAACTTGTCATTTTCTGGATCAGAACCTATATCACCTGACGTAGGAGAGGTAGGTAATACTGTACTGATCATTCCCTAGCTCCGATAACGGTAGATCTCAAAGAGATACTCATATTTAGTTAGGTGGTACTGGTACCTTGTGGTACCTCTTAAACATCATAGAAAAGCTTAACCACACTCAGTTTGGTTCTCCGGTGATGAACGCCGCTGTGGGTCACGCTCTAACCCGCGCTCTTTCCACGGCTCTCCCACTTGCCTTTGTTCCATCAAAGGATGCAAGCCGGGGGACAGTGAAATCAAGCAGGTGTGGTTAAGCTGAACCAAAATGAGTTGTCTATGCCACGTCGGAGGCGCACAGAAGAAAGGCACGTCCTATGTGGTGAGCAACGTGTCCAGATCTGAGTGCCATATCACCGCAACAAGTGAGATCGATTTGTCAGGACTATGTCAACTGCTAGAATGTGATTCAAAGTAAATTATAAATATAAAATATGTTTAAAGTATCACAAAAATTAAAATATTTTTTAAAGTGTCACCATATCGCAATACACTGTTTAAGTTAAAATAAACTCTTATATTTTTTAAATTTTTCTTGCAACCGTTTCAAGTTCGTGAACGTGATTGAGGCTCAAATTAAAACCCATAAGACTAAACGCCTAAACTATGTCCTGTAGATTAGGCTTTGATTCGCCAAACTCTCCTCAAAATTTCAAGTTTCAATTCGACTTGAGTTGGTGTGACCGTGTGCGCATGATCAGTAGTTTGGGAGAGGACAAGGGCAGAATCCGGCGAGGCGAGCAAGCAGCTAGCTCTCCGCAGCAGCAAACCCAGGAAGCGAAGAAGACGACAAAACGACGCATACTTCCCACACGAAGATTTTAGATAAAATAGACTCAGCGATAGCATGCAGGCATCCCCGCAATGGCAGGCTTCACAGTACTTCCTCCGTCTTAAAATAAAAGTTCTATTAGTTTTAAACACCAAAACTAAGAGTGATAATAAAATAATAATATCGCTCTCTAATTATTTTTTCACCTCTTTTTTCTCCCAAAAGTAATTACTCATCATATTAAAACGTGTAACATTTATTATATTAGAAGAGCAAACTAGAAAATCATAGTTAAAAATACATTAAAAATGTAAATTTTTTTATTTTAAGAAAAGCTTAAAAGATTAAAAAACTTTATTTTAAAACAGAGTGAGTACGTACCTCCTCCTCCTCCTCGTAGCTTACAACCACCATCTCCTCCTGGGCCCTGGCTGGGCTAGAATCGCCAACCATATCCTGATATCCCTCCCTACACTGTGGCCGTACCACGTGATCACTGCCTAGTTTAATTTGCAAACTGTTTTGGACTATACTACGAATCTACGATCGACTAGTACCAGTGACAAGAAGTCAAGAACCCACCGGTTACAACGTTATCATCGAGAGCAACGTGCGGTTTCATCTCCATCTATACCGATCGATCACTGCTTCCGTTCCGTGCTGCTAACTAACCGTAGCCTGTAGCTATAGCCAATGATGGAGCGCTAGTACTAATTAACGTTGCGCTTTAGTGATGCATGTCCTCAGCAACACTTCAGTGATGCATTTCCCTGTACCTGACGACTCCCATCCAAACGCCGTTCCATCTAAGTTTTTGCTAGTATATTTGCTCCTAGGATTCTTGCAAGTAGCGTTGCTTGGCTCACTGCAGTCAGCGACCAATCTGAAGTAGCACTTATCTTGTGGTATCGTCGTGTAAACACCCACTTGATTGCTCTTAGGTAACGGGCTCAAAAGTCTGCAATCTTATCAAGAGATACTGCCGAGGTATATAGTCTTTTGAATGAAAAAACAGGTCTCTAAAGTTTGATATAGCACTAAGATGTTCTACGCGTCTACCTTACGAGGTACAGGGACAATTGTCATAAACCACGAGCATATTTGATTCATAGGCTAATATTATCACGTTTAATCTTAGTCATGTCACAGTCTCTTAGACGTCTATTTGGTTTATTGTAACAATTATAACTTACCGCACTTTGTTAGCTCTATGGTTTATATATCATTGATCTAGTTTTTTTAATCAAAGTTTGTCATAGTTGTGGTGGAAATTCGTTATATCACTACTGCAGAAAGTGCTATAGGCACCACGTCACCAGTGACACGCACAAAAAATGTTCGTCACTGGTAATCGTAAAATTTACCAGTGGCGGGCGCATATTTCCACTTGTCACTGGTAAATTATTTACCAGTGACGAGCGGAAATTAGTGCACGTCACTGGTAACAGAGAAACTACCAGTGGCGGGCTCACAGGGGCGCTCGTCACTGATATGTGTATTCTAGTGACGTGCCTATTCGAGCGCCTGTCACCGGTACGCTTTGATTACGTCCGCCTCTGGGCCTTGTTACCAGTGACGAGCCGCACAGAACGTCCGTCGCTACTAAATTTCTTACCAGTGACGAGCCCATATTCCGCCCGTCACTGATAAGGACCTCATATATACCGCCTGCGTGGGACTTGGGGAAAAATTCCCCAAATCCCGCGCGCCCGCCTAGCCCTAGTTCCTCAAATCTCCCCGCCACCGCTGCTGCTCGCCTCCCCGCCGGACGCCTCCCTCGCCTCCCCTCCTCGCCGGCCTCCCCTCGTCGCCGGCCTCCCGCGTGTCCCCTCCTCGCCGGCCTCCCGCGCCTCCCCTCGTCGCCGGCCTCCCTCGCCTCCCCTCCTCGCCGGCCTCCCGCGCCTCCCCTCGCTGGCATTCCTCCCCGCCGGACCCCTCCCTCCCCAACCTCGCCTCCGGCCTGCTCCGGTGTGATGCTCGCGCGTCTCCATCAATCTCCGCGTGCATCGCCTCCCACGAGCACCGGATCCTCGCGGCGGTTGACGTGCTCCTCCCGCACGCTCGCGACCGAGGGCACACGGATCCATGGCCGTCACGCTTGTGCTCGTCCTCCCCTATCGTCGGCGGCGCCAGATTCGGCCATGGGGAGGGTCGGCGCTGCTGGATCCTACCAAGATCCGATGCGTGCGGTGGCGCTCGACCACAGCCACCACCACCACCTGCGGCCAATGTGAGAGCACCGTCGACGCCTTCTCCACTCCCTCCGCTCCCGACGAGAGCACCGTCCCCGTGCTCACGCCACCACGCCAGCCGTTCCCGTGCTCCTTCTTTGGCAGTCTCCAACGAGCACGACGACGGCGAGCTCCTCCACGTGCAGCACTGGTCTTCTTCGAGCGGCGGCAGCACCAGCCTTCCGAGCGGGGGTGGCTACAGGCGGCGGCACCAGGCTTCCGTCTTCCTCCCTCCTTCCCCGAGCTCCTCCCTTCGTCCCCGACCCCGTCCGCCGTCCCCACCGCTGGAAAGAAGAGCTCGCGTCTACTGCCATCCTCAGCCGAGCTCCACTCCGCTCCGACGACCCCGAGCAATGTGCTAAAGTACCGTTTATTTTTTTTAAATCTTGAAAATGCTACTAGTGACAAGCGGAGTTTAGAGCCCGTCACTGGTATGTAAAGTACTAGTGACGGGCAGGCCGCCCGTCACTGGTAGCCCATTACCAGTGACGAGTTACCAGTGACGGGCCGGCCCGCTCGTCACTAATGTGCTTTTTAGGCCCGTCACTGATAGCCCATTCTGCAGTAGTGTATTTTCTGTGGCAGCTATAAATTAACTAAAGTTAGTCGTGACAGTATTAGACATCAACTAAACATATGCCCTACATAAAAGATTTGTATTTTCCTATTGTGCTTCTATACTATGCCCAGCCTGTAGGATAGACCTGTTGACCACGGAGCAAGTGAGTTTGGGCCACATTGTTTGTGGAATAAATTGGGAGGACTCATTTGGACATTTCTCGTTATTGTTAACAGCTGTAGGACCAATCACTAATTTTTCAGCTCATTTACTAGATCACTAGTAGAAGGATTCCCTAGTTGCTTTTCTGACATTGTTCTGAACTTGCCTCCCATAGCTATGTCGGAGTACACTAATAGACATGGATCCGTAATTGAAGCAACTTCCCCATTACTCTCAAGCTCCACTGTCCCCACGCGCTCTGATTCCTTTGTGAATTAGAAAGGCGACGTGTAGGCGTCGGTCGGGCGGCCGGTGGAAAAAATCAGCCATCTCCGGAGCGGTCCGATCTCACCTAAGTGATACTAGAGCGTCTGATCGATAGTCGCAACAAAAAGAATCTCGAATACAACATTTTTTACATCTATGCAATACCGTTGTAATGTTTCTCCCTATAGTTCAAAAAAGCATGTAAATAACATTACAACATTTTAAACACATGTATATAACAAAAAAAAATTATACATATACAATAAATCCCCAATTGATGCAATAAATGGTTACAACATATGCAACATAAACAATTAATGTATGCAACAACGCAAAAAAATCGTTGCAATATGAAAGCAACCCCTTGCAAATAGACACCTAGAATCATTGTAATATATTGCCCATCTATATGTAGCAGATAATATATGCGCTTGCAACATACTCCCTCCGTCCCATATTATAAGGCGCGCACGCAATCCAAGAAGTACTATTAGACTTATAATATTTTGATTATGTGATACAAAAGTGATATTGTTGGATTCATTTTTGAAAATACTTTCCAATGATATAATTTTTGTATCATATAACTAATATATTATAGACCTAATTACGTTTATTGGGATGCGTGCGTGCCTTATAATATGGGACGGAGGGAGTATCGAACAACCTACATAACATCAAAAAATTCTCAAAAATCACTAAGCTCTCACCATCAATACTTGATGCACCGATTTGGCTGCCTTAGGCTCACCGGTGACAAATCCGGCTCACTGGAGCCTCACTGTCACTAGATCAGGCGAGTCCAGACTAATCCACCACGCCTGTCATCTTCCCAAAGCTCGATGGCGTGGAGAACTTCCATTTTGAGCTCCAACTCGAGCTCCACTGTGAGGTCATGGCAGCGAGCTTCGCGATCTCCTTCATGTTAGAAATATGCCCTAGTGGCAATCATAGAGATGATCATATTTCATTGTATCCATGATTTATTAAATATTCCTTGAATAATATCATTTGTATTGCTTGGCAAGTATGTGACTTGTTTGTGGAACTCATATTAACCTTGAATGATTATTCTAAATTGGTCCCTAGTCGGAACTCATGTGAGGACACATATGAATAATAGACTAGCATATGTATTGGTTGATGATCATGTTTCACGGGTCATGGACATAGAGATGTTAAACCAATTGTATGAACACATGTTAGGGAACATGGGGTTGGACAGACCCAACTTGAGACACAATGTGTGTGCTATGTCCTTTGACCTGAGATTGTCGTATGTACTTGATATGTGTAAATGACTTACTTAGGGGTTGTCCAACGCTACTCCGTAACTGGGTAGAGATAAAGGCTGCCTTCTTGTTTGTCACGAAGCATGAGGTGAGTCATAGTCAATCGAGATGGGATTTGCCCCTCTCTGTGATGAGAGAGATATCTCAGGACCCCTCGAGTGATCGGATCTAGAAATGCATGGCCGTGCTACTTAAGGTTAAAGAGTTAACCTAGTAAAGGAATCCGAGACACACGATCGAGAAAGAGCTGTCAAGCTCGAGTTTGAGCTTGACAAATATCGTGAGGCAAAGAGAGTTGCATACATAACATTGTGATGGTTCGTCCGATACGATCTTTACGTACGTTTAGGAATTGGCACGTCCTGCTAGGGGCCGCTACCAATTAGTGATCGAGTATGAGTACTTGGTTCATGTCTAAATGTGCGTGAACATATAGGGTCGCACACTTAAGGGGCAGAGCTTAAATTCGGATTAGAATTCGAATTAGACTAGGCATTAAGTCCTAATGGGCCTCTAATGTAGAAGCCCATTATGGGGACGTCTATATAAGGAGGAGGACGGACGTGTTAGGGGTGGCCAACTAAGAGTTCCCGAAACCCTAGCCATCATCCCTCCCACGCCTAAGGTTGCCCGTTCGGATCTAGCAATCCGGACGAGCGACGTTCCTCCCCGAACGTGTGGATACCTTGGAGGCGTTGCAGCTGTGACGCTTGGACGATCCGCCCGAGGGAACCGTGAGGAGGAGACGATCTGTTCGAGGGAACCGCGAGGAGGAAAAGGTAGTACGACTACAGCTACTTCCGCTGCATCGCCTATACTCAGTTGCTAAAAAATGAGGAGGCGCTCTGTTTTACCGAGAGGAGGCCGATGAATTGATTCGATAGGTCGGTCCGGTGACAGCATTCTCCAACTGGAAAGTGCTACGTTTCCGTCCAGATTCTCAACTAGGCACAAGCTCACACTTCTCCAATAATGGAGAGAAATCGATCTACCAGCCTCTTAACAGCAAATCAAGCAACCAGCCAGTTCCCACTGCCATGGTGCGCATCAAGTTGAATTAGCCAATAATTGACCAAATTAACTAAGGTGTGCATGTAGCATGTTAAGATCAATAATATACCCACATGACAACACGAGCAGTACAGAAGGTGCCATTTTCCTTCTCGAAAAAAAGAAAGAAAAGAAGGTGCCATTTCCATGGCGTGCCGCGAGCCAGTACAAAACGGCAGCCCCAGATGGCAACCAAACAGTAAACAACAACTCTATCTCCGAATTGATACATTTATCTGATATCACCCCGAGCATGCATGCATTAGCAGACTTCACTGGAAGCCTCCACATGCTCCAAAACTATCGCGTAGCACGCCGTTGGGGTGCATGCCTGGTCTCTATCTCGCATGCCGATCCTTAAACCGACATGAGGAAACCACATAAGAAACTGACCAAAATGCCATGTCATGTACTACTACTTATATTAATCTCGACTCAACTGCCCTCGTCGCGAAACGGCATGCATATGGACGCGTACGTGGCTGGATCGATCGGCTGTAACCGCGGAGCATGCAACGGCGCCGGCCTGTTGATTTGTATCGAGAGTAGTGGCTTTTTTTGCTGAGGCAGGAGCTAGCGCGTCCCACATGCATGGCATGGGCTTACCAACCATATATACTAAAAATCTTTTGCCACTAACTACACCAGTAACACCAACCATATATGTACCAGAAAAGCATAAACTAAGACTAATCTCTGCGGATGGCTAGCTACAATCTTGGGCAAGTATTGTATTGTTCTTGGGATAAATCCTGCATCGCATATGGGAGAACGCCGTAGGCCCAATGAAAGGACAACAAGAGACGGGTAGCTCGTTGTAGAATATTTCTCAGGCGTTGCATGCATGATTGCGTCCATTGCAATTCTGCAACAAAAGCTGAGCATATCGTGTTGTTAGATATTGCTTGCTGAGCTAGTGTGTGGAAACTGAGCTGGCTTGATTTCTGGTGATCAGGAACAAAGCATAAGATGCAGGGTAACAGGAATATTTTTTCGAACCAGTTTTTCCGATTTTCTACTACTGGAGACGATGATGTGGTCCGTCCAATTTTGATCGGACGGGCCAGCTCCTAACCCACTTTCTTCTTCCCTCACCCTCCAATTTGAACCAGGTTTTCCGATTTTCTATTACTAGATTATACATGGGACCTCCTATACAGCAGTCTGACTGCTTTGTCTATTTCATTTTGCTCGGTTGCCTAAAATTTTCGTAAATCTTAGTCACCTAAAATTGTATATTACTTAACTAAAATTGCAGCATTTAAAATGTGCAATTTTAACTAAATGTAACTACAACTTTTAGTCTATAGGTTATAAATGGAGTGGATGATGATGGTTGTATATTGATCCAAAGGTTCAAAAAGTATTTGAGATTTAAAAAATTTCTTGACAACTTATGAATGCACGATGCCTTATCTTTTTTACCAAAATAATAGTCAACATTGTGGGCCGTCTGATTTTGATCAAACAGGCCAGCTACTAATCCACTCTCTCCTTCCATCCCCTCTGAATTTCCTCTTGCCACATCTCTCCCAGTTGTTGCCGCCCTCCTCCTCTGTCTTCGGCAGCTGTTGCCGCCCTCCTCCTCTGTCTTCGGCAGCTGTCGTCGCTAGGTCCGGCTACCACCTCGATCTCCTGCCGCCTAGCCACTCTACCTCACTATCGTTCTCTCGTCAACTCACTCTCCGGCATTGCCCCACTGTGCATCTTCCCCACCCACAGCTACAGTGCTGCCACCCCGCAAGTTCTTCTATGGTGACATAACCCAGACCCTAACCTATCCGGTGAGGTCACACTACTATAGAGACGGCACATCTCAGACAGTTCAAAAAAACTGTCACGGGCTACAGGCATCTGAGATGGTTCCATAAAGCTCACCGTCTTGAAATGATCAGACGCCTCGGTGCAAGAATGAACCGTCTGGGATAAGGCCACATCCTAGACGGTTGGAAATTTGAACCGTCTGGGATAACATCTGAGATGGTTGAAAATGTGAACCGTTTGGGATGTAGACATATCCCAGACGGTTCATAACTTGAACCGTCTAGGATAGGTACACATTCTAGACGATTTATATTGTGAACCATTTGGGATGTGAAACCCTATATAAGGCCAAAGCTCAACCAAACATATCTAGATACTCTAGAGCTGTTAGGTTGAGTTGACGGCTAGTGGGCGATTTGGGCGATTTGGACGATTTGGGCGATTTTGGTGAACTGATTTGAAATTGGGCCTAGTTAGTGGAGATCAAGGTTATTAAAGATTAGTAATTCATTCTAATTATGTTGCATTCCCCTACATCCTTGCTAATTTTAAAAAGAGAGCTAGAATAGGTTAATTCCTATTGATTATGGAATTAGAGCTATGATGCATGTGTAGGCACGTATGTTAAGAGAGTAGAGGATTATTTAGATCAATACAAATGTTTAGGGTTTATTTGTATTGAAAACATAGATGAATCAAAGAGGGATGTATAATGAGAGCCGTTATAGTGAAGCTTACATCAATGACATATCTTCTTTTACAAGAGCTGCTAAGAAGGATATGTTGAATAAGGGAAATAGTGGATGTACTGTCCATGCTTCGACTATGAGAATGATAAGATGTGGCAGAACTCAAAATAAATTGAGAACCACTTGCTTCGAAGAGTTTTCATGGAAGGGTATACAATTTGTACTAAGAATGGTGAAGAGGAAGTGATAGATGAAGATAATGATAACATTGTGGAGAACCATCAATAATACCCCATGCGTAGGCAATGACGATATGCCAGATGACGGCGACTGTGCTGGTGTTGATTAGATATCGGTTGATGAGAATGCCTTGCCCGATTTAGATCAAATGCTGCGTGATGCAGATGGTAACCACGATGACAGAGGCTATAATGAATTTTTGGGCTTGTCAAGGACTCAGAGAAATATTTGTATTCGGGCTACAAGAAAATGTACTCAAAATTGTTATCCGTACTAGAACTTTTGAGGTTGAAGGCAAGAAATAGATAGTCTGACAAGAGCTTCACCACGCTACTTCCGGAGGGGAATGAGTTGCCCACAACCACTTACAGAGCAAATAATGGAAGTAGAAATATTACATGCATGTCCAAATGATTGTATCATTTACTGTAAAGAGTATGCAAACTTACATTGGTGTCCGGTGTGCAAAACATCTCGATACAAGTGTAAGAGTCAGACATAGACATACATTATCGATGATGGCACCAAAGTGATGAAAGGAACTCCAACAAAGGTTGCTTGGTATCTTCCCGTAATTCCTAAATTGAAGCATTTGTTTGCGAACCAAAATGAGGCAAACCTGATGCCCTGGCATGCCAAGGAGCATAAAAATGACGGAAAGCTAAGACAGCCTGTTGATGCAGCGTAGTGGAGAAACATCGATACGAAGTACCCAACATTTGGTACAGAAGCCAGGAATATGAAGATTGGGCTGAGTACCGATGAAATGAATTTCTTTGGCAACATGAGCAGCCGACATAACACTTGGCCTCTGAATCTCTGTAATTACAACCTTCCGCATTGGTTGTGCATGAAGCAAAAGTACATTATGATGATCATACTTATCAAAGGTCCCAAGCAACTTGGAAATTACCTTGATGTGTAACTCGCATTAGTGGTGGACAATTTGAAAATCCTGTGGACAGAAGGAGTGCAGGTATGGGATGCAGACAAACGTGAATACTACCTTATGCTACTTGCTGTTATTGACAGTCAATGATTATCTTGCCTTTGGTAATGTGTTGGACCAAACTATAAAATGAGTCAAAACTTGTGTGCAATGTTATGATGATACAACGAGTGTGTGGTTGAACAACTCTCGCAAAACAGTGTACATGTGGCGTCATCACTTCCTTCGAAGGAGTAACCTGTACCATAGGAAGATGGGAAATTTGACGGTAAAATAAAACATGGTTCAAAACCATTGCCTTTTAGTGGTACAAAGGTGCATGAGATGGTTAAGGATATCATCGTTATTTTTGGGAAGGGACAAAAGAAACCGAAGAAGCACTTTGAGAAGAGTATCTGGAAGAAGAGATCAATACTTTGGGACCTTCCTTATGAGAAGGATCTAGAAGTTCCATACTGCATTGATGTGATATACTTAGAGAAGAATGTTTGTGACAGCTCGGCCTCTTACTGAACATTCATGAAAAAACAAAGGACGGCCTTAAGGCACGCTTGGACTTGGACCATATAGGCATCAAACCAAAGTTTGCATCCATAGATACCGAGAAAGGCCGCAGGTACCTCCCCTGCACTTTATCCAAGAATGAGAGAACTAAACTGTACGGCTTCTTGTATAGTGTTAAGTTTCTGTTAATTACTCCACGAATATAAATTAACAAGTTTCTATGGAAGACTTGAGACTAATTGGTATGAAGTCTCATGATTCTCATGTGTTGCTCACGTAGATGCTCAATCAGAAATATCTTGCTGATCAATATTAGGGAGACAATCATGAGAATGTGTTTTCTCTTTAACAAAATTTATAAGAAGATGATGGATCTCAACGGACAAGATGATATGCAAGAGGAGCTGGTGAAGACTCTATGCCAACTTGAGATTTATTTCCCACCATCTTTCTTCCATATCATGGTCCATCTCATTGTTCACCTCATTTGCGAGATAAAGATGTGCAGGCCTGTGTTTCTATAGAGCATGTATCCGTTTGAGTCATACATGGGAATTCTGAAGTCCTCTGTGCGGAATCGATCTCGGCCGGAGGGCAGTGCCATTAAAGGTTATGCTTCAAAAGATTATGTGGCTCAGGCCGAACCAATTGGTATGCCTCAATCTCAACACAAGGAAAGATTTCAAGGAATCATTACTCTCTAAAAAAAATCATTCTAGACTTTTGAGCGTGCTGGACTTGCTCGAGCCAATTTGATGGTGTTGCAGCACATGACTATAGTTCCATGTATATTCAATAGTATGAGGACACGTTAAGAAGAGAGTATCCAAAAGTGACGGATCCTTCGAGGATGAAAGAGCACAACATTAGATTCAATAATTGGTTCAATGAGCGAATGTGTGGGGGATCATCTAGTGAATATTGTGACAAGGTTGGAAAAGGACCATCTTTACAGCTACAACTTCACAGAATATGAGATAAATAGGTACACATTTTATACTAAGACTCAAATGCAAAGAGCACCTACCAGTACAAGAATGTCCGTATTGATGCCTAAGATACAACCGATAGGAAAATGCCATACTACGGGTTCATAGAGGAGATTTGGGAGCTCGACTACATTAAGTTTAAGATTATGTTGTTCCGGTGTCATTGGGTCAATTTGCAACACGTTAAATTGGACAAGTACGGATTCACCACCGTTAACCTCGACCATGTTATGTAGAAAGACGAACCGTTCGTGCTTGCTGTCCAAGTTGGTCAAATATCTTCTATTTAACTAACTCGACAAATAACAAGCGGCACAAAGTTATGTCTAGAAAAAAGAGCATTATGGGGTTGAAAATCTAGTGGAAGAGGAATAATATAATCAATTGGCCAACTTGCTGCCTATCGGGGACCGCATAAGGGTTGAGGAAGAACAACCTGCAAAATCTTGCTACAAATGTGACGATCATTCGGAAGGGATAGTGTTGTCATAGAAAAATTGAATGACATATTTTTGTAATGGAATGATGGATGAAATATTTATGTAATGTACGAAGTAAGGTATGTGGAAAAAGTGCAAGAAATAATATCCTAGACAGTTCGTAGGGAAGAACCGTCTAAGATAATCCATATCCTAGACGGTTCATAACCTTGAAATGTCTAGAATAAGACATTCGATAAGACATATCCTACATTGGTCCTTACTTTGAACCGTTTCGGATTTGGCCCCATATATAAAGTTGGGCCCTTGACCCTTTACCGTAGGTCCTTCACATCCTATGCCCTTTGCCCTAGCTCCTCCTCATCCTCCGGCCGCTACCTCTCCTCATCCTTCCTGATGACCCAGCCGCCTCTTCCTTCCTCTACTGTTTGTGGACTGACGATTCTTTTCTCAGTAAGAAAACCTAGCTTGCTCTACCCTTCTCGTTCTTTGTAGTGAAGAATCAAAACCCGACCAGATCCCTCATCTTCAAGATTGGTCTCCCTTCCCATTCATTGATTGATAGGTCTATCAGGTTGCGCATGTATCTGCCCATGTATGTTTCAGAATTTGACCATAAAGGATCAAGATGTCGGTCTAGAGGAAGGGGTGAATAGACGACTAAACAATTTTAACCAATTTTAAACTATTCTTGCAATTGTGCGGAATTAAAGGTTATCTAATGCAAGAACAATATGAGCACGACTATAAACTAGCTATCACACAAGCAAGTTTAATGTACTAGTAAAGCAAAACTTGTGGAGACAAGTGGTTTGTTGCTGAAGTTCAGATTCTTGGGGGAATCCTACATCTCTGTTGGGGAGCTCAATCACATTGATTAAGATCCAGCTTCCTCTCAAGCCTTTATACCTCGAGGACGCTCTTGCGTCTTCTCGACTTCTTCTTGGTGATTCTTTTCTTGCGGAGGTGAATCCCAACCTTCATAAACCTCTTGAGGCTCACCAAAAAGGTTGAAAGCTCTCAAGGACGGCTGGCCGTCTAGGAGACCCCAATCTACAAGAGAAATGAACTCAACAAAATTTGGGAGATGAACTCAATGCTTTTTTTGGATTGGATCTCAATTCTCGTTCAAACATATTGCACAAATTGCATCGAGAGGGCTCCTTTTAATTGTTGCATTGTATATCTTATACTTCTTGTTGAATCAAAAATCCAACCATTCTGTGTTTGCCTATACTCAGGTGTCAGGTCATTGTTACTTATTTGTCGGACTAAATGAGCTATATAATGTTTGTTTATCTCTATAGAGTAGTGTGGAGAAATCTTGTGCAAATAGATACTTTCAAGAATTGTAGGAGTGAGACATTACTCTATTTCATAAAACATCTTACTATATACTTGTAAAATGATATTGTTTCCTTTTTTTTAATTAGTCAGGCTTGTCAAGTCTCAACTATAAGATGCTCGCTGATTTTTAGCTTAATGTTAGTGTTAACCCAAGCTATAGGATGCTATATGTTTTTGTGTTATTGATTATGATAGTAGTTATGATTGCCATAACATGCTCACTAACACTATGTCATTATGTTACTATTGATTTTTCATTAACAAAAGTAACGAAGATGTCATCCCAACATTCGTTGGCGTCGAGCTCGCTCGGTGAACCGGGGTCGCCATACGTGTCCGACTCTTTGGTGGCCATGTGTAGCTCATGACTCCGGGGCTCCAGTATCCCCTACCAGAACTGCTTAGATGTTCAAGATGAAATGTGGAGTAGTAGCAAGGGAACGGGTCAAGATCACCGTAAAGGACTGGAATCTCCTTACCTTGGAGCAGCGCAACCTCATCGAAGATGAAATAATTGATTCATTTGAGGTGCCTGATGAATGGATGGTGCGCATGCAATGAGTTGCATTGTTGACAGCTTGCAAGGCTTGGAGGTATTTCAAGCACGCCCTCATCAGAAAAAATTTGAAGGAGGAAATGGAGCCCTTCGAGAAGTATCCATGCATGAAAGAAGCTGATTGGGAGCTATTTGTGGTGATGAAAACAATGCTAGAATTTCAACGTTAAAGTGAATAACACAAGGAGCTATTGCAAAGAACTTACACCCACATAGACTTGGCACGTACAGGTACTTGGGTAAAAGGAAGATGTGGGACAAAGAGGACGAAGAGGCACACCATTCGGGCAAAGAAGCTCATTTTTCCAAAATCCAGACCCCTCGTGCCCAAGACTGGTGTAGAGAAAGGTCAGCTACCAACTCAAGGGGGGAGGTCCACGTACCCCCTTCAAACCAAGAAGTCTACCAACGATTGGTAAGTTAACGATCACCTGGTTTTGCAAAATTTTCATAACTTAATTTTTCCTGAAGTAACCTCTCGGGTTTTTGCAGGAGTTGTTGAGTGAACAATCTTCCCAAGGATCATTCGTCTCCAAGGACGAATGATATAATCAGCGTGGGAATCAGGACCTAGGAGTACCCAGAATGTACCCCAGGTCACGGAGTTCGTGCAATATGGGACAATGCATTCCCACAGGCCACTGCTACCTTATCTAAGGAAGAGCGGAAGAGAGCCAAAGAGGCGGCGAAGGTCGAGTATATTGAAGCGGACTTATGTCAGGAGTTCGAGCAAATGCTTGATATTAGGGTTAATGTCGCCCTCGATGCCTGCATGCAGCAGGAATACCCTAGCCCCGGTGGCCAATGGAGTAATTGCACGTCTGCGGGCCCTAATGATCTAGATGATATCGACACTAGATACCCTGTGGATGACATCTAAGGTCCCACCAATTGCTCTCTTCATGCGAATTGCATGGGTATCTCCATAGAGACTGCTTGTGGGGTGACTTTCCACCCATTGAAGAGGATTGTTGCATGGTGTCCCGATAAGTCGGGGTTGTACGACTGCTCATTTAAAACAATACCGTCGCGATGTCCCGATGAAGAGTTTTGGATTTTAGTCCAAGTCATTGGGTCATTCATCCAATGGCCGAAGAAGGACATAGTGTTACAGAACGAACCACCCAGTAGCGCCTTCGCAGCTTCCTCAGATCTCTCAGCTCCCTGCTCCAAAGGAGCTAGATTCAGCTGCTTCTGTCAGGCAAGAATCTAAGTTTCCCTGCTTAGATCGAACTACTACACTGACAGTTCCCGAGCCAGAGAACATTATGCTAGTTCAGTGTTTCAACCCTTCTCCGGTGAAGGCAACATATCAAAAGTGGGCCACAAAGAGCTCGAAGAGTGCCAACAAAAAAAGAAGCAGATCAAGTAAGGACATCTCCCTGTCATCGAGCCAGTCAGGCAGTTTGTTTTTGGAGAACCAATGTTATCAGCCAAAGAACTAAATAAAGTAGGGCTTGTTTGTCATAGTTTCAGAAAATATACATGGAGGACTTGAACAAGCCTCCTGGACAATGAGGAATTGGTATCATCGTTTGGTTCAAGCTGCACCATTTTCACCATGCGTCGGGTGATGTGGTTGTGGACAATGCAAACATCTTCCTCCTATACAACCTAAGGAAGGTGGACGCCTCTTTGATGAGAATCTAGGTACTGTCAGTCTTTAGATACAAATTTTTACATTCCCTTACAATTTGCCAAATTATTATTGCATATAACAAATGTCTCCTCTGTTTTTTAACATGTAGTCACAAGATCGATCAAGTCAGAGCAAGGAGACAACCAGCAGGTTTTGTCTACCCACACTTGGTCTTCGAGCAAAGCATGGATGTCGATGAAAAATTTATTGAGGGATACGTGGCAGATTCATTGTGGAGTTAACAGGACAAGGAGTTCATACTTTTTGCCTTCAACCTGGAGTAAGTGATCTATGCTCATAGTTCATCAATTTATATAGTTTATATACAATACTAGTTATATATAACCATACAAATCTATTCTTGTAGGTTTTACTAGATCTTGATTGTGATAATACCCAAATGTAACAAGGTTATATACCTTGATTCCTACAAGCGTCAGAACCACAACTTCATGCGTATCACCTAGTTAATCGATAGGTCATTAATTAACTCATTTACCTCCTTACATTATTATTTTTATTCATTTATTTCCTAAATTTCTAAAGTTTTGAAACATAGACGTTTGCCACTTAAGAGTCCCATGGGGGAGATCCAATTTACCATCCCAATTAATAATAATCACCTCTTGGACTAAGACATTTTCTCTTAGCAGTGCCACTAGCAACCAAAAGGAACCAACCTTTGTGGGTACTATGTCTGCCATCACATGCGGCAGAACATGGCGTCTTCGAAGACCCAAGATGTCAAGGTTTGTCCGTCTTACCACTACTTCATATATTCATATCTTACATATATTTATGAATTTAATATTATTTCATATATGTTGGAATTGATATTGGAACAAAAATGATGACCAAGGTAGAGCTCATGGAGATTGGGGGGGAGTTCATCTTGTCTTTCATTGACCAAGTAATCATCATAAAGGGCATGTACCATTAGCTCTAGTTGGTTGTGAATGTGAACTAAAATGAGGATACTTAGTTATGTGGATGTGTCGGATATTTAGAAGTTCATTTGTCCCTCATGTACTTAGTTATATGGATAATGATGGAGATGCTAATGTGTTCTTTTTATGCATATTTTCTTCATATCACAAATCTGTTCATTTTGCTGTGAATGTGAATATATATATACCTGTGAATATGAAATTTGTGAAATTTCTTATCTTAGGGTAGAAATAAAAATAAAACAAACATTGCTATCATAAATATTATCCAAGACGGTTTAGGCAAAAGAAACTGTCTGGAATATCCATTATGACAGCAAGCTCACAAAACAGTCCTAGACGATTCAAATCCAAAGAACCGTCCGAGATGTAGATGTAATTCCAGACGGTTCAGTAAAATGAACCGTCTCGGATAACATCACATCCCAGACGGTTCCGAGATAAGAACCATCCGGGATGTAGATGTAATATGAGACGGTTTAGGAACCGTCTGGGGTGAGGACCGATTATCCGCGACGCATGTTCTCATACGGTGGCCAAGATTGTCTCGAATGACGATTTTGAACCGTCTGGGAACAGCTTTTCTGTAGTGTCATCAGTCTCGGCTCCACTTCCGTTGTTGCTCTGTGTCAACTCTAGCCCCACCTTGTACTCCACCGCTGCCGTCACACCGGAGGTCGAAGAAGACAAAAGGAGGAGGAAGAAGCACTTAAATTGCATGGGAGATTCCATGGTGTGGAAATCAAGATTTCAAGTGTTATAGCATAATCCATGTATATATAACACATAAACAACGTCTACAAACTTACAAGGAAAGAAAGAGCTAAAAACGGGTCTGGCACATTACCAGGAAACGGATTTTCTTAAGTTGACTGAGAAATTGTTATTTCTAAGTCAGCCAAGTTGCATATCATCATGTCTGAAGTTACCCAAAAAAAAATTGTGTAATTTTAGTTCTAGAAATGTGCAACTGCCCAGTTGCACATCTCTATACCTAAAATTGCACACAATTTCTAAAATGTACACTACCTAATTAACCATTAGATAGAGAATCAACGTCCAAGATCATCGACTTAAAAATTATAATTTTTTAATTTATTTAGAAGTAGGCACTACCTAGAAGAAAAAACCCCTGTGACTCGGACCGTAGGTCCGCTGCAGGGCAAAAGAACTGGCAGCACCCATTACAAGCTGAACCTCAGCTAGAAAAAAATGGAAAGTTGCAATCAAGTCTTGCAATCTTGACCACATGCTAAGGACATACTATATGATGTCCCTTTAGGCGATATCAATTTTATTGAGCTGTAAAGAATCTTAACATATTGCTAATTCAATCTTTAGCTATGATCGATGTTAGTATCGCGCGCAGTGGAAGAGACAAGGTTAGTATCACTAGCATATTGACCAAGATCGAACAAAAGAATCTTGTGCGCGTGAATCATGCATGCACCGGCCGGGTTGCATCCTAGTGCTCCTGGTTAGTGTTCCCAGAGCACCAATGGCTCTCCGAAGAAGAGATCGTCGGCGACGTCGTCCCACGGCGAACCGCAGTAAGACGGAGGCTGCGGCAACGTGAACTCGAACTCCAGAAGAGCATCCGGCACGTCGAAGAACGTGAAGTCTAGCCCAATGTCACCGTTATCCTGTGCTGCATTTTCGTTCAAGCAATCCCGCACTGCCTGCTCAGGCGCTGCCGGCTCCTCCTCGTCCTGCTCCTCCACGGCAATGGCGTCGTGGGAGGACGCGACGGGAATGGCCATGGCCGCGGCGAGCGCGGCCGCGGCCTGCACGTCCTTGGGCGCGGCCGAGGCGGCGCGCGGCAGCTCGTGCGCGAGGTCCGGGAAGTTGAGGTGCGCGGCGCGGCCCTTGATGGCGAGCGCCGCGACGTCGTGCGCGCGGGCGGCCATCTCCGGGGTGTCGAACGTGCCGAGCCAGATGCGCGACTTCTTTCGGGGCTCCCTGATCTCGGACACCCACTTCCCCCAGGTCCGCATCCGCACGCCGCGGTACGTCGGGTGCTTCAGGTCCTTGCGCGGCCGCTTCTTGCCGACGGTGGCGTCGACGTTCCCGGAGTCGCCGGAGCTCGGCGACGACGCGTCGAGAGAGCTGGAGCTCGAGTTGCTGCTGCAGGTGCAGCCGTCGGACACCTCCGCCTGAGGCACTAGTACTTGCTCTTGCTCCATCTGACGTGATAAACGATGGTGATCGACCAAGCTGGCTTGCTAGCGATGATGTTCACGATCGAGCTACTTGTATTTCTTCGACAACTTGTTAGAAGCGAGAGTGAGTTTGCATGTACTTGGGGAGATGAACGCGATGCGAGAAACCATTCATATAGTGGCTACACTTGTAAGGATCTCAAGAAGTCAATGTGGAAGCAGAATTGAAGGGAGCACATTTGTTTTCTCCTCCCAAAGAAATGTGAATGACATGCAGAATAGAGGATGGACGAGAAAGGCAAGCAAAATCAACTCGAGCGCATCAAGGCATGTTAGCGCGCTTATGCGCTTCTCTCTGATGGTCAATAGGGACTACAGTACGATCACACTGTAGACTCCCATTGTTTATTGTTGATCAGCACCCTCATCCTGCATAGAATAGCTCCGTGCAAAATGTGAGCGTGTCTTTGCGTATTTCTTTGGTAGGACGAGGCGACGAGCAATGATTAAAGTAGCCGGAAAAAAAGGCGTAGGCCCCTCCAGCTGTATCAGTACCCACAATTTGGCCTCGTGCAAAGTATTAAAATGCATCGAATCGTTACGCATAGATCCAAAAGATTTGGATCTGTGATTACCTATATAGTTATTGTATTACAATGAGCAGAGTTCAATAATGCGAACGGGTGAAATGCTGGCCATGTCAACCAGCAGAGAGCAGAGGAAATTGATTGGATTTGACAGGGGGAAAAGATGGAAAGGTTGAAGAACAAATATAATGCAGAGGAAAGCAAAGTAAAGCAGGCCGTGTTTCTCTCCTGTTCATAATCTTCATCTAAAGTATTGCAGCTCTCCATTATAATGTCATGTGATGAAATAATCAAATATAAACACTGCGAGATTCCAGAGCGGGAACATAAAGAAAACCTATTGAGACGAACTCGTGGCATGCTTTTGAGACACGGATATTCCCTAAGATCACACTTTGAAGCTATATTTGGTATTTTAAAGTGCAAGGTAACAACCAAAAATCCTCCGAAGAAAAGCTTCCATAAACTAACATTTCATTCTTTGGGCTCAATCTTTCGTTTGGCCCCATGTATTACTGAAAAAGTAACATGGTGATCGTCTGATAGAGACATCCTGAAGAAGGCCCTGAACATAGCACTAGTGCCTCCTACTTTCTACTCGATCGGTCATACAATCATCGAGTTTACTTGAGCAAATCTGAATCGTAAGTAAGCGGCATCACCTGTAGGTGGAATTTAACACGTTACAAACTTGGTCAAAAGCACATGCTATCGACGACGGAGACTTTGCACGAAATCCTAGGTGATCGGTTGAATCGTCGTTACCTAATGGGCAACGTGAGGATGACTGTCAAAAACAAAAAGGGAAAAAGGACGAGAAAGTACATGCAGAGCAATTTTCTTTCGAAACTCTTTTTGTTTTTTGAAACTCTGCAGGACAATTAATTCCTATGGACGGCAACTAAAAGCCGAAAGACATCATTATACGTTTAACGAAGAAGAAAATTCTTTTCTTATGGTATCATAAGCACTTTTCGCTAACGGCGGAGAGCTAGCTTCATATGGGCCTTGCTTCAGTTCTAATTTGACCTTCCTGCTCTGTCCCATCGCGGCGCGTACTTCTAAAGCCACGACGACGACTAGCAAGACGCCAAGAGCTTGGCAACTCGTTGATCTGATGAACACTAATAGAGACAACGCGAGATACGACAGAATCACAGAATAATAGACCACTCCAGAATACGTATCACAATATACCAAACTACGCGAGTACGTCAAGCTTATATATAAGCCCGTACGTCGCCACTGATTAAAAAAAATCATGCTACATATTAATAAAATTATTTAATTTATTAAATTAATATGTTTGCTCGATAAATCCATAAAATTTATATTAAAGAATATTGCTTTTTGCAAAATAGTTACGTGGTAAAGAGCAATTCCATCTTAATCTCAGCCCATTTTTTTTCTTCGAAAAAGATGACGTGCCCTAGCCTCTGCATCAGTTGATACACATAATCCATTTTATTAATAGAGTTTTACAATCATCATCTCAGCACAACGACAATAGCCACAAAACTGAACCATACATCTCAAGTGCCACAAATCCTGTCACTACTACGTCACACATATCGGCTAAATAAATCTCGTGCGGTCATTTCCAAGAGGTTGCACCTAGTAGTCAAAGGATCCTGCATCTCAACTATTGATAGCAAATTAATTAGATGGTTGGCGTGATTGTAAAGTGAACGGATCATTCTCAACGACTGATTTTTTTTGTAGGAGCAAGGATATAGTCATTAGTACTTTTATAATCTCTTCACATGCGAAGTAGAGTGGTTAATATTGATCTAAAGAACAGTAATAGCTACAGACAACGGGAGACGTGACATAATCACAGAACAAAAACCATTCTAGAAATTATCACAAAGTCCCAAAGCACACGAGTATGACAAGCTTATATGTAGCCAAGTAAAGAGTGGTTAGTACGTCCGTAACCTACACAGGGGAAGTAAAGAGTGGTTAATACGTCCACAGCTTATTAACTTCCATACGAGTAGTCATTTTCCTGCAAGATCTATATGATGTTTATGGAGACGGCTGGCAAAAATAATTGGTGGTGCTTATAGTGACCCGAAAGCTACACCTGTACTGATCGTCAGCGATGCATGGAATTGATAAGCAAAATAATGGGATTAATTAGCTCTGGCCACATGCGTTTCCAGTGAAACAAACACCTTGGCGGATCTGACAGGCATTATTGCCACATGCACGAATAGGGACGGGAGTCGATCGTCATATCTATATTGTAGCTATTGTATGCTTAGTCACAATTATTTGTGGCTGTTTGAATCTAATAGAAAAGGACTTTTGACCAATTATGGCGATATATCGATAGTTCATCTCATATACGGCATCCTTAGGTGTTCTCGATCTGGCCTTTATTTTGCTGTGATTCAGAAGAGGCAAAGCTTGTCACTTTAAGAGGCAAAAGCAACACTTGCTCGGTCGTGATTCCTGCCTGATAACAATCGTCATGATCGAAGAAAATATTCAGACAAACCATGATCTATTTTTCGCCAAAGTTTGAGACTACTTCTGTGTACGAGAACTGAGTAAGATAACTAGAGTGCATTCCTACATAATTCTGGCTGAGCATATACTTGTGTTTCAGATTTTTTTACGCTACCGCCTGATCTTCAACTCTGTTCACAAACTTTCACAACAAAATGAGCTTCCTTCGACCGTATTATCGTGTATGTCAATAATCACAAAATGGGATATACTCTACCACACACTTAAGCACGTACACACCATAAATCAAGCATTAAATAGAGCTCAGCTCGATCGATCAGCTGGTCGCACCTACATTCTGTTTGAGTGCTAGCTAACCGATTAGGTGCCTCATTGGCCGGTCCAACTCCAAATCCACGCAAAATATCCCCATCGATTGATCGTTCTGAGAGCAATTGAACCGGCAACCTACGTACGAGCTCGGTACTACTCACACCTACCGTGAAACGCCCGGCCCTCTCCGGCCGGCCGGCGACAAGATCCTGCATGCGGCTTAGGATCCTCCCCGGCCGGAGCACCGCACGAATTAGCTAAACCGATTTGATTAATGCTAGCTGCTGCTGATGCGTTTTTAATTAGAAACAATTAATCAGCCAGCCCGGCCAGCTCTGTGCTTGCTTGCGTCGCTGCAATATGCATGCAACTATGTGCAATGCATGCTCGTCTGGCCATGTGTTGGGCATGTGAGACGGTCGTTTCGGCCACTCAGGCCTCGACTACGTGTAGTACATAAGATCCTTAATTTGCGACTAGCTAATGGGATGGTTGATTAATTGATTTGATTAACTAATTATGAATGGTAGATGCATGGGGAAGTAAGTAATTAACTGACCTGGCGTCGTTGCTGGTGGAACACCGAGCGATTGGACTCGTATGGGAACCGGTAATTGGCGTGCCTGCGTTCTGTACCTAACGTAGCAGTTATTGGCTTGTTTTTAACTTGCTAGGAGCAAAAGGAGACAAGGGAATATTGTGTGCTCAGGGTTGGAACTTTCTTTGCTCCTTCCCCTTAGTTTCCTGTTTTTTCCCTTAGTTTCGTATCTTTCCCTCTTTCGACTCCCGTACAATTTTATTGTTTTTACGGAAACAGATAAGAGCACTGCCATTCCATTATAGATGATGCAGTTTATGTACAAGACACCCCCCACAGTGGATGAGACAAATAAGAAAAGAAAAAACATAAGAGAAACGGGAGGGCCAAATCACAGTGGCTCAAAAGTCACGAACCCAAGGTCGATGATCTCTTTGACCAGGTGCACAACCTGAAGAGCGGATGCGTGCTCGCGCTAGAAAATATGTCTTACACGTTCTTTCTAAATGGACCAGAAAATGCCGCTCGCAACGCCATTGAAGAAACAGCGGCGAGAGGCTTGGAGATTTCTTTAGCTGTGACGATCCACCACTCGAGGATGTGTTCATAGTCAAGGGGGTCAACCGAGAGGAGCATATCAAAATTAAACCAAGCGAGCACCGTGCACCAAACCGTGGAAGCGAAATTGCAGTGCAGTCCAATGTGCACCCTAATCTCGGGATGGGCTGAGCAGAGCTTGTAGAATGTTGAATGGGGCCAGCCCCTAATCACTAGATTGTCAGCGGTCAAAATGCATTTTTGGGCAAAGGTCCACATGAAGAATTTAATCTTATTATCCGCATTGGCCTTCCAAATAATGTTAGCAGGTAGGGATGGAAAGGATCTAATAAACTAGGCAAGGTAGGCGGAGCTCGCGGAGTAGATCCCGTCATTGGTGCGAGTCCACACGATGGAGTGTGGGTATCGGCATTGAGTGAAACAGTGTTAATTTCCTCTCAAAGGTCAACGAAGCTGAAGAGGAGGGTAGGCGGCATAATTCTTCCCCTGAGGGAGCGGATCCAAGTTCCTAAGTTGAGCTTGGCGGCCACTGTTCTATTTTTCCTGCGGGTGAGGGCAAACAACTTAGGAGTGAGGGACTTAGGTGACATTCCATGCAGATAGTTACCATGCCAAAATTTTGCACGGTTTCCATTGCCAAGCTGAATTTTGGTGTAGCCTTGGAAGAGCAGTTTGTCAATTTCATCACAAGGAGGGGCTTGCGACGAACCAAGGTTTGTCAGGGCTGGTCCAGCCATGCCAGAGCCACCACAAGCGTAGGGCACATCTAGATTTCTCGAGGTCTAGAATCCCAAGACCGCCCAGCTTGATAGGCTTGCAGACAATAGTCTAATTGACTAGGCAATGACCATCGTTAGCATCTTCTTTGCCTTTCCAAAGGAAGGAGCATCGGATTTGACTAGGACTAATCTTCTGGCATGAGAGTGTAGCTTCCTCTTCCATGAGGATAGCTTAGCACACATCTTGTCGATGAGGGGCTAGATATCCAACTTTTGAGGTTTACGGATGTGGAGAGGCAATCCTAGATAATGGCAGGGGAAGCTTTGCAGGTCTCTGGGGAAGAGGTCAATAATTTCCTAAAGCTCAGTGTCCTTGCAGCGGATCAGGTGGATCATTGTTTTCTCCAAATTAGTCCTAAGCCCCGAGGTGTGACTGAAAACCGTGAGTATTTGGTTGATTGCACCAAATTCTGAAGGCACCGGGTTGATGAAGATGGACGCATTGTCAGCATAGAGAGAAGTGTGAAACTTGGCGGCACTAGACAACCCCGAGGAGAGGGTCCCTTGCTGAGTGGAAAGATCAAGGTCCATTCCATTGGGTCCATAGCTAAGATGAATAGCATCGGGGAGAGCGGGTCCCCCTTTCATCCACTGCAGCGCTACTGAAAACTGGGACCCGACAAGCCATTCAGAAGGGCTTTCGAGGAGGCCGTGCCAAACAGAATGGAGATCCAATGCCTCCACCACTTCCCGGAACCAAGGGTGCGCAAGATCTTGAAAAGATAGCCCCAATCAAGAGAGTCAAAGGCCTTGGTAATGTCTAGTTTCAGAAATATGGAGGGTATGCAGGCATGGTGCAGGGATCTAATAAGGTTTTGCGTGTAGAGAAAGTTATCTTGAATGCATCTCTTTTTGATGAAAGCGTTCTGGCAAACGGAAACAAGTCATTTAGGGTCAGAGCTAGGCTATTGGTGAGAAATTTAGTGGCTATCTTAGCTACACTATGAATCAGACTGATGGGACGGAAGTCGCCAGCACGGGTGGAAGAGTTCTTTAGAATGAGCACCATATGGGATGTGTTGCTGAGGCAAAACGAAAAACAATGTTGTGCAGATCATATAGCTGGGTGAACAAGGAGAAGAGTCATGCTTGGTGATATCCCAACAAGTCTTGAAAAAAGCTCCGGTAAAGCCATTGGGGGCCAGGGGCCCGATCCAACGGCATGGAGAAGATGGTGTCACATATTTTATCCTCATAGAAATGGGACTCCAGGTGCAACAGGTCTTTGGGGAGTATCCAAGTGCAACCCAATTGACAAGGCAGGAGTACGGCTGCACCTTGCCAATGAGATCCGAGAACTTCTCGAATATCACAGACTCCTTGGCCTCCCTAGTGACCACAAGCCCCTGGCCGGTCTGGAGGCTCTGGATGTAGTTTTCTCACCTTCTAGATGCCGTACGGAGTTGGAAATTTTTTGTATTAGCGTCTAACAATTTGATCCAATGGAGCCATGATCTTTGCTTAATTTTGGCCTTATGAATGGTGGCGAAACCCAAGTAGCATTAGTGAAGGTCCCTACACAACTGCCACTCCATTGCGGAGAGAACCGAAACTCCTGGGCCACATTGATGCGAAGTATAGTTTCTTTTGCCACGGCCATCTGCATGAAGACGTTACCAATGTTGCCCAATGCCATTTTTTTGAGGGCCTTAGAGACACGAGCAAGTTTGGTATGGAACTGGCGGATCGGATTTAAAGCAGTGATCGGTCTATCCCAAAAATGTTGCACCACATGAAGCAAGCCAAGCACCCGAAGCCAGAAATTCTCAAATCTGAAATTAATAGAGGAAGGGGCGTCCTTATGTCCTTCGAGTAAGAGTGGAGCGTGGTCATAGATAGTTGTTGCCAAGGAGAGGAGAAAGCAACGCGGGAAATAGATCTTCCAAGTAACCGTGCAAAACATCCTATTGATCCGAATGAGGGTGGCATGCTCACACTCATTGCTCTAGGTGAATTTTTGGACCATTGAGATCGAGCTCTTGAGATAAAGGTCTTGGAGAGCTGAGTGGAAGGAATCCATCAGGCAGCGGGTTTATATTAAAAAAATTATTTGTAGCTTGGTAGATTAAGTTGAAGTCACCAAAGAGGAACCACTCAAGCAAGGCCAACGTGCCCACGGAATGCAACTCATGAAGAAAGGAGAGTGGAGCATGGTCGAAGATAGCTGCTGCCAGGGAGTGGAGAAAGCAGCGGATGAAATAGATCTCCCAAGGAACCATGCACAACATCCTACCGATCCGAGTGAGGGTGGCATGCTCACGCTCATTGCTCCATGTGAATTTGCGACCATTGAGATCGAGCTCTTGAGATGAAGGTCTTGGGAAACCGAGTGGAAGGAACCCATCAGGTAGCGGGTTTATATTATTCTTATTTTTGTCTGCAACTTGGTAGATCAAGTTGAAGTTACGAATGAGGAACCACTCAGGCAAGGCCCATGCACCCACGGAACGCCACTCATTAAGAAATGAGAGTTTATCGGCATCACTTTGGGGCCTGTACACACGATCAGCCAAGTGGAGCCGTCTGCTGCATAGTGATCGAAGTGGTGATGGAGTAGAGGTGCATATCAAAAGTAGGGCTCACAAAAGGGGTCACAACAAGCTAGATGGATCCCTCCACTGGAATCAATGGCTAGGACGAAGCAAAAGGAATTGGCGAATGTTGGGCCAATGGTGCGGAGGACAAGCGCACGGTCAATCACGTCAAGCTTGGTCTCCTGGAGATAAATCATAGTAGCTCTGATGAATTCATGAATTCCCTAACGGTCTTGCTTAGCTGGGCAATTGAGGCCCCTGACATTCCATGAAAGGACATTGCAGTTTTCACGCGACATTGCAGATGGGCATACTTCGGAAATGATTAATAGAGTAGCAACGAGTAGTCCAGATAACAGAAAAAGGCCTCCCAGGCCAGACCACACGACGGTCAGAAGCAATACGGCCAGTGCAGCGGTGAAATATAGAAAAATAAGACATGGAACCAAAATACATCAGCATCAGGCCTGGCGATTGAGTAAAAGCAGTGATGAAATCCATGAGACCTTGGCGACTTCAGTAGGGCAGAGGCACACTGCGCCAGGCGTCTGTCACATCTGGTTAGGCCGCCACACCTACGGCAGGGGCATCAGCAACTAGGGACACGGGGCGGTCTAGGCCAACCAAGGCAACAATGGCATTGATGATCATGTCTGTGTGTGGCGCCTTAAAGAGGTCGAGGTACCTACGTAGGATCTCATCATCAGACGGCTTGCCATCATGGAGCCAGGCGCTCTCCATGGTGGATCCACGCCCCGGGATCGCAGCGCAGGCATGCAACCGTGGAGTAGCTGGCGATGCGCGCGCTAGCATTCCATCACTGGGGAGCACGGGACCACAATGTAATCTTTGAAAGGCTTGGAGTCAGGATCGCCAAGCAAAGGCATGGCCGCCATGGGGCCTAGACGCAGAGGTGGAGCAAGGGGCTGCGCTACTTGCACTCCTGAGAGATGTGGCCGAAGCGGAGGCAAGAGGAGCACCTAGCAGGGTCACGGCAGTTGATAGCAACATATACTGGAGACATGCATTTGTTGCATCTCCTTTGTCTCCTCTTGAGTTGTTCAGGCTGCTTGGTGAATGGGATGATGGCGGGGACAGGTGGGCACATTGCCCAGCTTGAATGCAGAGATAAGGGTTGCTGCAACCGGCTTGGATGCAAAGGGAGCAGAAGCTGTCTTCAGGAGTGGCACCACCAGAATGGGTGCCTAACCTAGCGGCAGCCCGGATCTTCATTGCTCGCTGCGGAGAGCTCAAGGAGGGGCTCTGGAGCAGGTCGAGCCATGGGCGTCAAAGGCATGGGCGATGCCTCGATTTGATTTGAGAGACGTCAGTTGAGCTTGAGGCAGGACTTTAGCGCGTTGGGGGCATTGCAACTGCTGGGCGAAGAAGGTCGAGGAGGTAAGGAGTTCGACGCCCAAGCAATAACTACGAACCTCACCTTAGTGGTCTTACCAGCTGACACTGCCGTGGGGGTGGAGGGTGAGCGCGGAGGCTGAGGCAGCTACCGGACGAACTCAATTTGGGGCTGGATCTAGATCTTGTCTGGAACTGTTGGCCAGGACAGTTATCCTAGAGTGTTGGGTTGATCCCGCCGAAAGGAGGGCGGAGGTTGTAGGATGGCTGCTAAGGTGGCAGTGGGGGCGTGAGTGGTAGGATGGCTGCTGCGGTGGTGGTGGGTTAAGAGGTGAGGGTAATACACCTTTATTGTAACTTAGGATAATATCGGGTTCGTACATACTTCACGTAGTTAAACAAAGCCGCAGGTAAAAGCTCAATTGTCATTTTTAATTTTTTACTGAAGGTCCTTTGATAACGACGACGTAGCAGCATCAAGATCAGAGATTTGTGAACGGGAGTGCGCGCTCCAGTGAGGATTTGTGAGAATGCACTGTGCTTGAGAGTGAGGTAGGAATACACTAACACAAGAGTCCTTTCACCCACCGCCAAACTCTTTGTGGAATCATTGAGGAAACGAGGACAGTTCATTTTGGTTTGCTGTTCATCCACTGTTTCAGCGGACCATAAAACGATCTCCAAACGGTCGGCAGCCCACCAGGCCACCACATATCAATATCGAAAAATAGTTGCAGATGCATCAAAAAGGAGTAATTAACTTATACGTACCAGTAAACGTCAGCCCACCACACATCAATGTCTCAACTTAGTGCAATTATGTAAAAACATTTGCAAACGCATCAAGTTGATTAACTTCAGTAGACGTATCTTTTCTTGATAATAAAGAAAGCACGCAAGTTTTATGGCCGAATCAAGCACAAGCGACATTAACTTTTCCAATAGCAGTACTACCACTAGATTCTTTTCTCCTTGCTATAGTAATAGAGCTGTTCATGAGCCCAGAAGGCCAGAACGGTAGAAATGGCTACTCGGTCCACAAGAGTGGCTCGCTGAGCCCGACGCAGCCACCGTCGTACTCTTCGGCCGCCAGTGCCGCCGGCCAGACCGGCGACCACAAGAGCCCGTCTCTCAGGTCGAGAAGGAGGTCGGGCAGGTCGAACAGCGCATTGTCCTGACCGCCGTCGGCGTGCACTGCTTCCGTACAGGCAGCTTCCGGCAACTCGGCAGTGTGGGAGGATGACGACTCCTCGCACTGCACGGCAGCGGCGGCCTTGGAGGCGGCTGCCTGGATGTCCGCGGGGGAGGTGGAGTCCGGGCGGGGCAGCTCGTGGGCGCGGTCGGGGAAGTTGAGATGCGCGGCTCGGCCCTTGATGGCGAGCGCGGCCACGTCGTGGGCGCGCGCCGCCATCTCCGCGGTGGGGAAGGTGCCGAGCCAGATGCGCGACTTCTTGCGGGGCTCCCGGATCTCAGACACCCACTTGCCCCAGCTCCGGCGCCGCACGCCGCGGTACGACGGGTGCTTGAAGCCGCTCCTCGACACCGCGCCGGCGCCGTCGCCGTCCGGCACCGCCTTGCCGCTCGCCGCGTTGTCTTCGACGGTGCTGCAGCTGCTGCTTTCCTCTCCTTGGCCATTGGTGGCCGCGGCTTCTTCCGGCTCTTGGTCCGCGGCCGGCGAAGCGGCTCTCTTGCGCTTCTTTGGGTGTTTGGGCTTGGAGTTCTTGGACAGCTCTTGCGCGCTGTTGGCGAGGGAGGAGAAGGAGGAGGAGGTGGACAACGTCGAAGATGAGACGGAGGAGGAGGAGGAGGTGGTGGGTGCATGGCTTGCGTCTGCCTCCATGGCTTGTTAGGAGGGATCTTTAGGCTGTAGGCTTGTAGCTAGGAGGACTACAAGAAGTCTGAGGGAGTAGAGAGAATGCCTTCGGCTATATATAGTAGTACAAGATTCACTTACAGTCCAGTGCAACATGGATGCCGCTTGCTATGCTATCATTTTTCATTCATAACAATCCGATAATCAAAAGTATGCTAAGCATTGAAAGAAAATGTTTGGTCTTTCCATCCAGAGAAACAATCCATGCAAAATATATTTTTAATTACTTGTCTGTATCAACAATCATATGTCAAACTTCACTAATTGGCTAGCTAAAATCGATTCAAGGGAAGGTTATTCTTGTGTTCATGCATGTGACATGACTACTTTCCTTATGAAAAAGGATGAACAAATCAAAATAATCCTAACTGCTATCTGAAGATCATCTATTCCATCGCAACCTTGTATGATTAATTTGGATAAGATGTATAGAATGTATTTCTGAAAATGGAGTAGTCTAATTTTTTTGCATGCAGGGATCAACCAAAAGGCACAAATTATTGGAGAGATTAAGTATTGTTTTACCTTCCAACTTAGTCACCGAATTTATATGCATGATTATCAAAACAGAAAGCTAAGGTTAACATGCAACCCAAAGTCGATCATCCAAAACAAGAAGGGAAGTTTGGATTATGATTTTGGTAGGGGATCAAATAGATCGAGTCAAACTAATATTTTTTTTCTCTGTTTTCTTCTTCCCTTCCTTTTTTCCTTCCTTACGAAAAAATTATGTTTAGCTGCTTCTCCTCAGACCTGAATGGAGTAAACACTGTTAGCTTTTGCTCTCATTTTTTTCTAATATTTTTTCTCTTCTTTCCCTTTCTTTTTGTTTCCTTATGTGTCCTCCCGGCTTCACGGCAGCAGCAGAACATGGTGTTCTACAGCTGCACTGTGGCGTCCAAATCAACGGGAACATACAGAGGAGGCGAGCACCGCAGCAGTTTGCGGATTAGTCGCTTAGCCATGCCATAGATGCAGAATGTGGTATCAAACTCTTGGCGAAAAAATTGAAGGGAATATGAAACTCACATATTATCCGTAGTGGTTACTGTGTCCTTGATGTGTATCTCCTTTCCTTTGCTCTCTTAATCCCCTCTTTGTCTAATAAATTTTAGTACAATAGACAGCTATAATTTTGCATCTTTTGTGAATTGCATAACATTAAGTGATAGTGTCAGATAGGGAGATCTCAGATGCAATGGAGGGAGATGAATAGATCAATGCAATGGAAGGCAATGAATACACATTGGGATCCTACAAAAGGTGCATGGATTTGGGGAAAAAATACATTGTCCGACTGGGAAGAGACAAGTCCAAAATATCAATCTTATTGACTGATCTTGCTTCTTTTCCAGCTCAATAAGAAGTAAGAGGGTATATTGAATACATATGCATAACAAAGAAATAAGAAAAATGATTTTGTGACATAACAGGTTAAGGGAACCCGTAAAACCAAATAAAATGAATAAAAAACCTCTTTATCCTACAACTTCATAAGACTTTGGTACCACATCAGTACTTAGCATTAGAGAAAACCAAAGTATAGTTTCCTGCTATGTCATCTCCAAACTAAATAGGATTGAAACCAAGCATGATACCGCCGTCCTCTAAGCATTTCAAGCATTTTTTAGTATCAAACATAAATTTTGTGGCAAGCCAGAGTTTGCAAATGTCAAACTTCTAGTCCTATCTTCTAGCAACCAAGAAACTGAGAACATGAACTAATGCAACACCTTCAGAATTGCAATTGCGTTGGCTGCCACCTCCATTTTGTGTAACCTTGATCCATTTTCGATTTGCCTCGCAGCTGAATCAATGGGGTGTTAATTTATTGCATAGAGGCAAAATGTCAAACACCTGCAAGGCGCTCAACCTTGCAATCAAAAGAAGACGTGCCGACGGGCGGTGGCAGCAGGGCTAGTGGTTTGCAGCAGATCAGACACCGCGAATCAGTAGGAAATCAAGCAAGGAACAACAAATTTTTGAACTGAACGAAAGGTTGGAGCAGATGCAATCAGGGAAGGATCACACATACAGTTTGGACGGCACATGCCCGGAGGCTAGGTCGATTGCGAGGCAGTCGAGGCGCCCACGCAAAATTCGTCGAGGCTAAGGTTGGCAAACATGTAGAACTACGACTTGGCTGCGATATCGCCGGCGTTGTGCACCACCACAAAAATCGTGTGTTCTACGAATGGTGTGAGCTTTCTCAGAGTTCTCCGCCGAGGCTGCCAGCCTATCGTTGTGGGTGATGTCGCGAAGACGTCGAGGGGGCATGTAGAACTACGACCTGGCCGCACGTGGTGGCGTTTTTGCGAAGGCTGAGAGCCTCACCGCAAGCTCCTGTGGCGTTTTCCGCAAAGGCTACAAGCCGAATCAACCAGCGGCTAGCCAGAATGGGCGGGGAGTCATAAGATTAGGCGTCCATTCCTAGAATCGCGTCGCGAGGCGCAGGTGAGGAACATCGCGGAGGGAGGGAAGGCGGCATCGCGAATGGGAGGTGGCAACGCTTGCCAGTGAAGGGGGCTTGGCGAGGGGAGGCCAATAAGGTCACAACTTCGATTCGCTGCCGCAGGTGAAGGGTCGGATTATGTGCAGCTCTGCGAGCGGCGGGATGGGAAGCAACCAAAGGAGGTAGCGGGGGAGGAGTGACGCCGAGCATGAGGAGCGGCGCGATGGTTACTATGAGGTGGCGCATGAAGGAGGAGAGGCGCAAGGGAGTGGAGGTGGCGTCGACGCCGGGAGTGGCAGCGACGGCTCAGCACGAGAGCGATATCGATGGAAAGGGGAGGGATGTCTGCTCGGAAGAGAGGTGCAGTAAGTTGAGCTCGGCAACGGGTGTACCTAATTGCAGAAGATGACAATAAGAAGATTCCTTAAGATTCTCCGTGTTATTTGGTGCTGGGGAAATCTGAGGACGATCATGTGCTAAGGTGTAGATCGGACGTCTGTAAGATGACCACATCGTCGAAAATGGCGTGACGCTCTCTTTTGCGGAGAAGCTCACCTGCTTTCTTATATTTAGATTCCTTGGCATCTGTCTCGTGCCGGCCATGAAGTGTTAAAGTGTTTTGTTTTCCTTTCGTTTTCAAGGTTATTATTTATTTTATTATTTCTAAAAAAGGTTATTTGTTTCATTATTTGTTATAAAACTAGCACGGTTTCCCGCGCAATTGCGCGGAAAACGTTTTAAATTAAAAAAAATTTATACGGGAAATGTTTTTAACGTCTTTATTTTTTAACCTGTACGTGTGATATTAGATCAGTACGGGAAATAAAAGTTCAGATCGCGAGCCGGTCAGCTAGTCGTTGTACTGAGCCATCTATTTAAATATAGTTATAATGATCTATCAAATGTGATCTATTTGGGTACAATTATGATGATCTATTGGTTGTTATCTATTTATATATAGTTATAAAGATCTACCGGCTGTGATATGTTTAGGTACAATTATGAAGATCTATCGGCTATGACCTGTTTAGGTGCAGTTATAAAGATCTATCGGCTGTGATCTGTTTAGGTGCAGTTATGAAGGTCTATCGGGTGTGATCTGTTTAGGTACAGTTATGAAGATCTATCGGTTGTGATCTATTTAGGTGTAGTTATGAAGATCTATTGGTTGTAGTTCGCTAATAATAAAAGAGTTCACCAGATTGACGGTCGGATGTTTTGTTTTTTTATGGGAATTTCTAGCATTTCTCTATTTTTTCTATTGTATTCTACTTTTAGTATATAGTAGATAAGTGAGGAACGAAGAGTTGATAAGAACAAATGCCTTAAAGGTGTAGAAACTAAAGGAATCAAAGACAGTATGTGTGCGAGAAAAACGAAAAAGCTAGATACGATATGTACATAATTTGTTAAAGGTAGGTCCAAAACAAAGCAAACCTAATGCCTTATTACTTAAACCAGCTAGAATGTACTACTAAAATACCCTGAAGAAAAGGTTTATTCATGTATATGCTGTGGTCATTCGAAAAGGAAGGTTACTGAACTGTATTTAAATCTAACAACAGGTTTATTGGAGGTTCTAGACTGTGAAATTTACTTACCATTGGAACACAATTGGAATCAGTGGGGATTAGGTAAACACGGTTGATGAAAAATTTATAGAACCAATCAAATTTGCCGACCTTGCGATTTGCTTGCGGATTCGTGCTCCAGTGAGCTTTTCGCCCTCTTCTCCAGCGTCGATGCCGGATTAATGTCTGGTGTTCATTGGAGCCCCCCGAACTTATAGGGATGGAGGGGGAGCACGATGGTGAGCGGCAACAGGGGCAAGTCGACAATGAGCTTGATAGTATCCACGCACGGTGGCGGGAGGCAACCGATCATGCAGTGGTTAGTCGCTGAAGAAGGAAAGATAGGAGGTAGTAGCAAGGGAAGTGGAGGCACAGAGGGGATGGCGAGAGTTGGGGCTCACTGGTGCCAGCAAGGTAGGGGGCGGGGGCAGGAATTGGAAACTAAGACTGTGGAGATCATACGGTCAAGAATTTGACTGACAGTCAAATCTCAATTCTCGATGTTTCCATAGGCAGCCCCTCATCAATACGAGTAGTCATGTACGTGTAATACACATTTTTACACTGTACATCACTCGATCCAACGGTTCATTGACTCATCTCCAAAAAAATATTTAGCCCCAACGAGAAAAAAAATTAAGTAATCAACTAAAAACACTATGAACTTACCTCTAGCATTTAGAAATTCATCAAAATCTTTGAAATTGCAAAAAGAAAAAACTTGATATATCCGTGTGGTTGGTAACATCTACTATTTAAAAATTAGAAGTGTCGATTTCTAAGTTGACCGAGAAATAGTTATTTCTAAGTCGGTGATCTTGGACGTTGATTCTTTATTCAACAGTTGGTTGGCTAGTTGCATTTTTTTAGAAGTTGTGTGTAACTTTAGGTCTAGAAATGTGCAATATTTTTATATGTAGGGTTGTATAATCTTTTTTATAACTGTAAGTTTAATAATGTGCAACTCGGTCGACTAAGAAATAATAATTTCTTAAGCAACTAAGAAATAGCAAATTCGTTAAAAATTCATGAGAATCATAAAAAGTGCAAAATACGTTATACCAGTAGTCATGGTTAAAATTTTTGCAACCAGTCCATCGTATTTTGTTCAAAATGGAAGGCCGTTGGACCCACGATAGGCCATGCCGCCGGGCTATGCGGAAGTATTTGGCATGTATACATACTGTTTTCTTTTTCTTGAGGGAGCATGTATACCGAATACACTGATAGATCCCTAGGCAAGTCAGTCAGTCTTCTCCTTTTTTGTCGCGAGGTAACTCGGAGAAAATACTCCTAGACTGATCATTCCAAATAAACTATTTCTGAACCGATTAATTACGTTGGTAGATCCCTCTAGCTTGTTGGCTACTTGGCTGAGGGTTACCTTAACTAACAGAGGCAGGCCAGTCTTCTTCTGATTCGAAAGAAGTCAGTCAGTCTTCTTTTGAAGAAAATACTCCTAGATTAATCATTCCAAATAAACTACTTCTGAACCGATTAATTAACAAGATCTTTGGCCAACTGGAAGAGCAAGTGGCGCTGCTGCTTGCATAAAAATGGTTTGGCGCAATGATGTGGGATGCATGGCTCTCGACAAGGAAAGGCTGGAGGCCGACTTGGGCAAATCTCAACGAACATTTGGCCGGAAACCGGTCGTGACTTCCGCGCGCGATTCAAGAGCCAAATTTGGCTTCGTTTTGTCTGGTTTCGCCTTTGACTTTCCCCTGACTTACTACTCGGATCCAGCCCACAAACAGAGAGCAAAAGAAGGATAATGTTTGGCCATGGCACACCATGCTTGCGTAATTTCAGCTCTGATTGATTGTAGTGAAAGTTCAAAGTTCGATCGTACGGTTCAATAACTTCAACGGACCCCGGTGCAATTCGCAATAAGATACCGGAGACAACAAGGCTTCTCCACGTACAACGTCCTGCATGCGGATTGAACGGAGAGGAATTAGATGCAGTCATTAACAGGGAAGAACGAACCTGCACCGAGATTAATTCCTTCTACGCTCGAGCTGCAATTGCCGATGCACGTTGCACGGCCTGTGCCACTGTGCTTGTGCAGCGCTCGTGCGCTACCGCAGAAAGAGTACAGTAATCTAGAGCTGTAACAGTATCGCGCTGTGCTCTCACTAACGCGGCACTTGCACCGGCTGACAGACACGCCCCGCCGAGCGGTAACATTCAGGAGGGCCCAGTTGTCAGGGACAGCGGGTAGCACATATGTAGTGATCACTTATACCAGCTCTGTTAGACTGTTACTACAAAGACTATTCCCTGCACGAGATCTTTCTGCTTCGGAAACCAGGGCCCCGAGCTAGAACTCCGAGCCGTGTAATGAACGCAATCCAGAGGGGGGGCATTAAGCTACGGTGTTGTTCGTGCAACACGTTCTTCACCATTTGACCGGGGGGACACGCAGAATGGGGAAAAAGGGTGCTCTTCCCCACGAGCTGGGCGAGACGCCGAGAACCCACGTGAGAGACCGCTGCCTGCGGCGCACGCACCGAGGGGAGGAGCCTGCCTCGCTCTTCTCTCAAGCAGATGGCAGTGGTTCCGCACGCGAAACCTCACGAGATCGCGCAGTCGCGGCCGTCCCGCTCGCGCTGAAGTAGTATCACCCGACCAACGGGCTGTACCCGTTGTGATCGAGCTGAACCGCTCGCCCGTCTGTTGCGAGCCCTGCAATCTTAAGCATTCTTCTCTGGGTACAGGTAGCAAGGATCGATGTGATGGTTTCTTCCACCACCATGATGTGCTTGCTTGACGACCCGATGTGTTCAACCTTCAAATTGGATGATCTCGATCGTTGGATCAATGACGGAACAGCTGTTGTATGCTACTCCCTCCGCCAAGTATATAAAATATGTTTTGATTGGTTAAAACAAGATTTTAACCAATAATTACTCTATTAGTATCAAGTATATAAAACACATTTTGATTGGTTAAAATAAGATTTCAACCAACAATTATTTTATTGATATGTAATTTATGTGATATAAAATTAATGTCATTAGATTCTTATTCAAAAATACTTATTTGTGATTGTAATTTCGTATGACATAAATCACATATTAATAGAGTAATTATATCAAAATTTTATCTTAATCAATCAAAATATGTCTTACTATATAGTAGTATTTAGGGCATTCCCAATGTATTGTATCTTAGGTTATATCTTATTACATTAGATACAACCTGCTCAATGGGTTGTATCTTAGTGTTGTATCTAAAAGAGCTCTAATTTAATGTGTTTTGTGAGAGAAAAATTATAAGATGTCTTGGATTTGATGCTAAGATCCATATCTAAATTAAGATATGGTTACTCTCTCTTTCCTCATTAAATAGGGTGCCACATCAGATTTTTGCTTAGGTGACATGATTTAGATATAATACATGGTGAAGCATTGGGACTGCCCTTAGAAGAAGAAAGTACTGATAGAATATCCACCACCATCAATTTGGCCAAATTTCAAACCGACCTTAGCCGAATCAAAGGCATCGGCCGTGTCTACTGCTACAATTTACTGGAACTTCCTCTATTGGCTCTTTGTAGATGGTACGTAGCGTTGGTACACGTAACGGCACATCACGCATTACTTCGAAGTTATAGAGCTTGTCTGCCTGTCCTGTGCATTTATATTCGCTACGTACCCCGAGCACGGCGCGTGTGCAACATACTACACGGTGTATTAGTTCATGGATGGCCCAAGGTGTCTTGCTACTACTTGCAAGTAAACAATTCGCCGTCAAAGTCGGAGCGTCCAACGTCTTCCATATCAGTTCGAGTCTTCTAGCTGAAACTTTTTCTCTGCCTCAAATACGCATCACTGTATTCATTAAGAAACTACCGGTAGTATCAGTATGATACGTAGTTAGTAGTTACTACTACCAGCAACCGGAAAAGTCTCGCAGTTACTGTACTAGTACTCACTCCGTTCTAAAAGATGACGTTTTTTATTTTATAAGATTTTCAATATGTAATTTTGACCATTACTCTTTACATGGATATATAAGTAAAAAGATTATAAAAAATTATATAGTAAAACTATTTCTCAGGACAAATCTAATAGTGTCATTTCGGTCTAATCAATCTAAATAGTTTATTAGTGCTATTCGATGGTCAAAGATAAAGAAGTTTGCGTAAGAAGTTTGAGGAACTACCAGTACTATCAAGTAGTTAATCGGACGCCAATAGTCTATACAGGTTAATTGCAAGCTCAAGAACTATGACCGGAGAAATCTTGCAGTCAAATACTAAAAAGTACTAAAAGGAGCTACTAGTGCTTCAATTAGTTATTCTGACGCCGCAAAAATATGGTCTCTCTACCTTAATTGCGAGCTCAAGAACAGAGACGATCGGGAGAGAGATATAGAATCGCCATGGTACCACGAACCGGGAGTTATTGCTCTCCTGCTTACGGCAAGTTAAACAACACGGAGTGCTACAGTGCGAACTGTCTTAGATGCCAACGGCAGGTCACCACCCAATTCTAACAGCAATTTCACCGCACTGGTTAATCCTCCGCCACTTTATGAGCACAATCCTAGTATATACTGTACCAGTACTTATATCTGACTATCTCCGGTGTCCAGCTGAGGGTGCAGGGCAACAGGCTGTAACAGCAGTAGTTTAAGAATCCATGCCGTAATAGCTGTATGCAGTTAAGTGCTAGTACTAGTTTAACATAATCGATGAAGCTATTAACCATGTCCACAGCCAAAGAAGAGTGTGCATACGTAGTTTTACATAACCAATGAAGCATTTAACCCTGGCTAGATTACCAACAACAAGTGATTAAGAACCGCTTGCATTTCGCGATTCATGTTGTTAGAAATTTGAACCCTCAAGTTGGATGCCTGAAAAGGCTAAGCGCCAAACTCTTGGTACTATGGGCACGGCGTGCTCACGGTGCAGTGATGGTTTATGACTTCACGCGGCTACTCTGCTCTGTTTTTGTATGCTTCAGTCAACAGCAAGTTGGCAGTAGCGCAACGGTATGGCAGAGCCGGATCACAGGCCAACCGTATTCAGACATCAGATCTGCACACAGCAATATATAGTACCGTGGATACGGTGAAATTATGGCAGATAGGCAGTTAAAACTCGGGAAGATTTCGGGCATATATGCCTTGCAAGAGAATGGGTTAACGGTGACAGAATAAGTGCCAGATTTTAAGCACATAAAGATGCATCAGCAGCAAGTTCCGAAAAAGAAAAGGATGCACTAGCAGCAGGATTGCAGGATTACACACACAGCGCTTGAATATGTTTCCACCAATGCGGAACATGAACAGGTAGCCTGGAAGTAGTCCAATTAGAGTTTCAGCAAATTCAGGAATTAGGAGTTCTATTGTCAATGATGTTCAGGTGCTTTAGTCAATGATTCACTACTACAATGGCATTCACTACTACAATGGCAGACCCAGTGAAGTAACACTTGCCAGAAAACAGCTACCTTTTCAGAAAGAATGGTCCTGAGACTTCTGCTATATGGTCAATAGAGGCCAACTAGTTTCTGGAATTCTGACCAACCTTTAGACTTCTCAGCTAAGAATTATAAGTCAGCTTTCAGCATAAAAGCTTGTTGTTCAGGGACTTTATTGACTGTTTCACCATAGTTTCATACTCTGGTTCGGCTTCCCAAACAGAGACAAAGTCACAACAACATATCATCGCATAAAAATATAAAAGTAACAGTGCTTTTGAAGAAATAAAAATAAATAACAGAGGTTTCATCACCAAAACAACAAGAAGAAGAGATGTTCATTCACTTTCCCCTCCTAAAACCTAGCTACAAGTCACACCATCACCTTAATTCCATAAGAAACTAGATGCCAATGACGCATACCAATATATGCCCAGATGCTTGCAGGAAGGGCCGAAGGGCAAAAATCCATTACATTAGCTATCATACTAACTTAGGTTCGCAGGCAACAAAACTTACACGTACAGATTTAAAAGTAGAACATGCAAACGAACAACAGAAAGGTGTCAGTGTGAACTAATGTAGTCCGCGTGGGGTATCAGTTTTACTGCAAAATGTGAAACGTTTGCTTACTTCTTACTCCTGAGCACACTGTACTCTTGGAGCATCATCCTCCTCATCTTCATCATATGCTTCCTCCTGCCTTTGGTATTGCTGACTGCGCCTCGTCTCCTCTTCTATGTTGACATCATGCATGATGGTCTGCTCACACTGATCAAGCTCCATGTCTGACAATTGGCTCCCGGGCCTCTGTGGCAGGATCTTCTCAAGTGCCCGGCATTGGTCGGGGGAAAGCACACCAGATTGAGGGAATTCAACATTATTCCACAGAGAGACGGCCTTTGATGAAAGGTCGGCCAGGTGTGGCATACCCTCGTCACTTATGGCCTTGTGTTGCCCTATCTGGACATAAGTGTACATGTCAATACATTTCCAGAAAACCTAAGTCTGTAAGTGATCAGAATTTAGACAGCAAAGCAGAGTTATGAAGTGGATAACCAAAAGTACAAGCATTCTTAAGAGGGAGACGTACTAGGTTTAATAACTTCGCCAGGACTGGACTTGATTAGAAGCTGCCTACCGTCGAGATGGATCAGAATGAATTGGAACCCAACAAAGCCTCAGAGATATTGTATGCTCAATGAACAGGTCGTCATGTTTTCTCTTAAATCCAGGATGGTCTTTAACTTGCAAGATAAAAACTACATCTCCTGTCACTGTATCAGGCTGCAACAAAATGAAACGCACATTTCAATTTTAGTTAAAACTTGAAAATGATGAGGCACAGACATTCACTCGTGCGAAGGTGAGTGGCTGCATGTGTGTCATCTTATTGCTGCCGGTACATATTCAGTTATAAGAGGACAAAATGAACTAACGGCTTCATCGGCTTCACCCTGGAATGCAATCTTTTGGCCATGCTGCATTCCTTTCTCAATATGAACCCCAAGCACCTTTTTCTCCTGAACAACTAGCTCCGCAGTTTGCGCATTTATCCCTGTGACTTATGATTTCACCTGATCAAGTAGACAACAATATAATTTTGCAGGAAGATACAACATGGATGCAAAGATGGACAAAGAGCTGCATACCAGACCCTCTACATTCAGGACAAACAGTGTTCATCTGTTGTATCATGCCTAGGCCAATCTGTCTTGTTATAGTCTTCATTCCAACACCATGACAACCATAGCATGTTCCTGATGCCCCAGACTTGGACCCTTTTCTGCTCGTAGAGAACGGGAGAAACAATGTGAGATCCAAGTATCCTACAGTCAAAAACATAAAAATGCAGGACAAATTGATCCTGGTGCTTCAGAAGGGTCAATTAATCTGGGCCGTAACGGCCAAGATAAATGGGCCAGTCTCAGGTGGGCTTGAATGGATTAATACCAGGGAACTGAGGTGGAGTTGGTTTTAAGGTTTTCCGTGTGTTGGTAAGTAGGTCAGGTTATGGCTAGATTGTGACCCCGCAGTCTAATACAGGCCTAGTTTGTATTCACACAATAGGATTACTGCATGGGCAACCCAAATTGGTGGGAATAAAACCTGAGTCGACAAAATGTGAACTATCCTGGCTAAGCTAGGAGATTTGAAAATGATGAGGGCTTGAACGATCAGTCGGTTGGGGAATGATATAATAGGTACTAGGTACTAGGTACTCGTTTTTGAAATACGAGGGTTGGTTTGGTCAGCCATTGGATTGTGTATTTATAGAAGCAGTGAAAATTTGTGTATTTATAGAAGCAGTGAAAATTTTGACTAGTCACTAGAAACTTGGTTTGACGCTGACCTACAGACAGCCATATCAATCTTGATTTATACTACAAATCCTTGTTATACTGGTAAGGAGGTCGGTTCGGGTTATAGGAAACTATGTTTGCGCTGTTCTTACATTCAGAAGTTTGAGTTTTAAGAAGAAAAAGAAGTTTAAATGGGAAAAATAATCTTCTGAAATTATTGGATGACAAGCATGTTGGCGGCAGTGACTTCAAGGTTAAACATCAGCATTGGAAGGTCCAATATTCATGAATTGCAAGGAATCGATTGAAACAGAAACAACATAAACAGAAAAAGACAAGTGAGAGCATTATCCAGGAAGAAGTGAAAACATGTGATCAGGTTCCATGCATTCTAAACCTTAAGGATCTCATAAGGTTCCACTGTTCCAGAAGAAGCGCTCCAAGGAGCACTCCACAATTCCAAGGTGTAAGGATAACATTTATGAATGCAGGTTCTGACCCCCAATGTTATTATCAAAGATTCCAGAAGTAAACTCCAAAAAACTTGGTTTAGTAGTTACCAGTGTCATCCTGCAAGCCCACAAATAATCTAGCACACGCCAATGAGGTACTGTGGAATACTAGAATTTGTCTAATTTAAAACGATAACAACCGCTTGCCGCCTTGCCCCCCACCCTCAAAACAGCCGCCTGCAACTATTCACTCGCCTAGCTTAAACCCAAAACAGCCGCCTGCCACTGTCAATGGAAATTGGCAGGTCAAACAAACACCATAGTGACAAGCGACCCAAAATTCCAAGGACATTTAATTTAATTTTCCCTTGATGATTATATTCCATGAGTTCCTCTGCGTGCAACCAGAACCATGATGAATAGTCTTTCATTATTCAAATGCTCCATACATAAGAAACACACCAGACTTGTGATGGGACAAGACTTGATTGCAGTAACTTAAAGAGACTTACCCCTTGCACTTTGGGCAAAGAATGTTTCGTGTCAATGATAATTTCTTAGTAGCTCCATTACAAACATCTTCTAAAGACTACAAAGTTTGCACCACATCTTCACCGCGTTTCTGTCTGCTACTCTTGAACTACTACCTTTTAACCATAAAACTGAACGTAAGTAAATAGTTTACGGGGAAACCATAGAAAAACTTGAGAGAAGTGATTTCCATTACCCCTAAAGGCACCTTCGCCAAAAAATTGCTCAAATATGTCAAATGGATTATGGAAGTCACCGCCGCCTCCCATTCCCTCCTTAAGAGCATCCTCCCCATATTCGTCGTATATGTCCCTCTTCTCAGGATCGCTAAGCACCTTATAAGCTTGAGCTAATTCTATGAACTGCCCAATCCATTTTTTTTGTCAAAATGAACTAATGATCCAAATTCAAGTAATTACAAGTCGGCCTATCCTCACCTTCTCTGGGTCTCCACCCTTGTCAGGGTGGTTCTTTATGGCAGCCTTTCCGGTATGCTTTCTTGTGCTCATCCTGGCTCGCGGTCTTAGAGACACCAAGTACCTCATAGTACTTGTTGTTGCTCTTTCTTAGCGCACGCCTAAACATATCTACAGATCACAGGACAATCTCCCTGTAGATCTGCAGAACAAAAGCTAAAACAAAACTTTTAAAATGACGCCCTTAAAATTTAGCAGTGCAAAATGATCACCTCCATTGCAGAAATCTAACTAGGCGAACAGCCTTCAGACTCCAGCGCAACAAATGCAACCTAGTACCAAACTATCAGCAAAATCACACGTAATCAGTTCAGTTGCACAGGCTAAAACTGGAGCCACATTTATGCATTCACCGCACATACAAAACTCTATAACTATAAATAAGACGAATCTTAACTCATGTTAATCGCGATGAATTTAACACTTTCCACACCCAAAAATGGAACATTTTTTACTGGAAGGAAAAGCTTGCCACTCGTAGTCCCGTACTAATGTGCTATCCCGTACACCACGAATCCAAGAGCTTTCCTGTGCAATCCGGGAACACCCAAAACTCCTCCTCCCCTCAAAATCCAACCTGACCCTCCATCTCTCCTCCGAATCCCACAAACCAGACGAAGACAGCAGCCAAGAAGGCCACGGATCAAGCAAACGGGCCCGGTTTTCCCCGCGGGAAAAGCACAGACGCGATCTAATTGGTACTATCGATACTACTTGCTACTCTCTCCAATATAAAAAAAATGACGTTTTAGACATAGTTTCAGTTAAACTTTTAAAACTTTGATTACTGATATCATTTTAAATATTTAGGTTAGACACTTGAAAGTCATATGCATAGATTCATCTCAAAAAGTATTTTTATAATATCATAATTTGTTGGGTTCTATACATATATTACAATAGAAATTAATGGTCAAAGTTGTACTTCGAAGACCGTGTCAATGTCCAAAACGTCAAGTTTTTTGACACTAGAGGGAGTATGAAACACTGGATTTTGGTGAGCGAATGTACGAATGTACCTGAATTGGCAGAACCTAGGACGGCAACGAGGCGGATGCAGGTTACCAGTGTCAGTCACGGGCTCACCACTTGAACCACGTGGCGGAGAGAGTTTGCAGAGTCTATGATCGTGGGGGGGTTTATACACGCCTGCCCTCTCGTTGCCAGTTGTTTTTCTCCTTTCTTTTAGGGAACCTGGACCCTTGGTGGAGGCCATTGGGTGGCTCAGATTGGTTCGGGCCGGTCAAGGTGCCGGTGGACTACGGCCGGTTGACGTCTATATTTTATCGTGATTTGTTTGGACAAATTGACAATATTCACATTATATTCGCTGTGAGTTGTAGTAGTAGATAGCACATAACACCATTCATTTCATATTCCACGGTACTCACAGCTGAATTTGCTATTTTTTCTTGGAATCTGGATCCAAATTTTTATGTCATCATAGATATATGTGGGTGAATATTGTCAAATCAATTTAAAAAATTCATGACTTTTTGAATATGTGTGTTACTCCAGTCCATTACAATAAACAAAAAGTCTGGGACAACGTTAACCCAATAGGCTTAACGGGCAAAACCTCCATTGTCAATTGACTAGAGCTCGTACTACAGGGGTCGAGCAAGAAAGATAAAGTGAGAGGAGTGAAAGAAGCAGGTGGGCAAGAATAGGAGGAGGAGAAGCGAGATGGAGAGGACCAGAGAGGGCTGACCGGTGACTAGACTTTGGTGACGACGACCCTAGGATTTTGATTCATCACCAGACGGGTTCACTGGTTCCCTGGGGCTTAGAGGGATGGCCACTGGGAGGAGGCTATGTAGTACGTGGCGGTGGCGGGTCAAGGGCAGGGTGGCAAGGCGGGTGGTAGCCCCGCCGATTGTGGGCGGCGATGGACGGCTAGTGGGTGGTGCCGCTGAGATGGGTCAATAGGACAATGTTCTCCCAATAGGCAGGATCAAGGATATAGTCTAAAGGAGGGGTGAGTGAATGGACTATATAAAAATTTCTACCAATAAAACTAAGACATTCTAAACATATTAGTTTCCAAACTGAAGCATAAGCAAGACAATAAGTAAGCTAAGCAATCACACAATAAGTTATGATGAGAACTAGAAGAAAGATCGCAAACAAGGGTGACTCGGTGATTTGTTGTTGAAGTTCGAGCCTTTGGTGAAACTCTACATCTTTGTTGAGGAAGCTTGATCCTACAATTGAAACCGACATTGAAACATGCTCTTTCCTCAAGAGACTTGCCGATGCGAAATCTCCCTCTCTTGTTGGTAGCTCTTCACCTTGCGGTAGGAGAACTCCAACATTCACACACTTCTTGATTTCTTCACACACTTGAAGAGTTTCGAGAGACACCTAACCGTCTAAGAGGCGCTAACCTCCAATAGTAATAGGAACTTGATCACAGCTTAGAGGTGATCCCTTGCTTGAATGCTCAATAAAAATCCAATCAAATCATCAAGATTTCTCCGTATCAAAGTTTCTCACAAGAAGACAAGAGAGAAGAGAGCAAGAGTGTAGCACAGGATTTAGGACGCAAAGGATAGCTTCCACCCAGGAGGGGTGGTGGCTTATATAGGCTTCCCTCAAACATCTGGCCATTACTACAAAGAAACTTCTCCCGAAGGTTCTGGAGTACCTTGCTTGGAGGTTCTGGGATTCAAACACAAGAACTAGTTTGGGAGGAAAGCACTACTTAGAGGGTGCAACTCGAATATGCCAAAAATTTGCAAAACCTCGGGGAAATCCAAGACCCAAAGGGTCCGGACCAATGATGCTCGGAGATTCCAAACAAAATCAACTATTTTGTCCAAAAATACAAATTGACTCAAAGGTTCTGGGAGATCCTCACTCGAAGGTTCCGGACAGGCAAAAAGGAGCCAACTTGGTTTTCTTGAAGGTGCCAGACCATGAAGATCTAGAAGAAATAAAGCACTGACACAGAGGCTAAGTCCTGACTCAGAGGTTCCGAGTGAACTTCCTTCAGAAGGTCTAGATGAAGCCAGGGCTTCATACAAAAGCTCTGTCGTCAATCGAAGTGTCTGGGAAAACCTCACTTGAAAATTCTAGACAACTTGAAACACTTTGGACAAAGCTACTAGATGGACTTCAGATAATCCGGATGACCTTCACTCGGAAGGTCCGGGTGGAAAAGATCTCTAGACAGAAGTTTTCACTCGGAGTGTTTGGTCAAACTTCACTTGGAAGGTCCAAACAATATGAATTCAACTAGATAGAAGCCCTGAAATGCTATTGATACTCTGGATAAACCTCACTTGGAGGATTCGGGTCAACACTTAGCGCGCTGAACCTACTCTCACACACACTCGGATATTCCGGCTGATTGGTCGGGACATTCTGGATGAACATGGAAGTTTGGTGTAGAAAATTTTTAAAAGACTTTTAGAATGGATTTTTTTAGCACTTAGCAAGTTATGTCCTTCCGTGCTGTTGACTAGCTCCCCCCTTTATATTACGTCTATCCTATATTCAATGTGATCATTGGATCACTAAAAGGACTAAAACAAGTCTTTAACCTTCTCGATACCATACCGTCTCGTATTCAATCTTTTTAGTAGTCTTCAATGCCTGTTCTAACTTGTCTTAGAGACTAAATACCTGACCAACATTTTGATGCATATATTAGTCCTTAAATATATTTTTATGAATCATCAAAACCCACCACTTAGGGGACCAAGATGCACTTTCAGTAAGCAACTCCCATCTCTTGGCTCCAGCTTCCATGAGCTCCCTGTCGTGCAAACATTGTAGTAAAGATCAAGATCGCAACCAGTTGATAGATTAAACAAACAACCTTTAAGGGATTAGGGAGTTTCTTTTTGTCAAAAACCACATCATTCGCGTATAACCAAATAGACCAAAAGAGTACGGCAATTTCCACATAAATGCGAGATTGTAAGGCCTTAGTTAAACCACTTAGCGAGTTTCCAAAGATATGTGAAATACTATTAGGTGGTAGATCTGCAAATGTTAAGTAAAATGAATGCCATGCAACACGTGCAAGGGAGCAATAAAAAAATAAATGTCGAATAGTTTCATCATGGCTATAGAAACTGCACCGTCTGTCCCTCTGTCATTTGCATTTTGGTAAATTATCCTTACTTAAAATCACACCCTCCCCTGCCCCACTAATGTACCATAAAAAGATCTTGATTTTAGGCCGTAGCTTTATCTTCCATGCTAAAAGGAAGCAATGTGTACTTAAGAATACTCTAAAAAACTTTAGAATATTTCAAGAGAAATATATTTGAGAAGAAGACACTAGAAGATATCATGGATAAGCATGATGAAGATATTTTAGAGAGAGCTCCAGAATTTAGGGAAAATTCTATAGTATGATATTTTAGATGTTGTACTAGAGAAGTTATGAAGTAAGAAAACATCTAAGACTTTAATGATGTAGAGAACTGTAGAAAAGAGATATTTGTAGTATGATTGTTAGGATGATGAAACCTGTCATGCATCCAACGGTCTTGTACAAGTATAAATAGGGGTGCCACCTTTTTCCCATGTACAAGTGAAGCTACCGTGAGCCACTATGAGTAGAAAAGAATGCAAGTGAGTGAGGCATAGTTTTTGGTAGAGTGGTAGTTAGGATAGCCACTAAAGAGTGTTGTATTAAGGTTCTTAGTGATGAATAAGAGTTTCCTTGTGTAAGAGTGTGGTCTCTCTAGAAAACTACGTGCTTCTAATACTTAGTGCTTGTTGAGTTGTGATTCGACGTGAGTGACTCAATCTCCCGAAATCATAATTGTGCTTTAACATGAGCGGCTTGGTCGCCTGGAAGCAAATCACTAAGTAGTAAGAAGGAAAAGCTAACCAATTAGAGAGTAGTTGATGTAGCGGGTGTGTTTAGATCCTCACATAGTGTGGGTAGTAAGGATCACCCGGGGCCATTCTCAACAGTTGGTATTAGAGCAGGCGGACCGGGGCCGTCAAGAGTCAGAAAAGTCCTAGGTAAGTGCTAGACACTTAAAGTGATTGGTGCAGCCTTTGGTAAGCATAGGGTGCTTACACGATGTGTCTGCTAAGAGGAGATTCTGCTGGAGCACAGTTTGAGACTACGAAGATCGTTGATTTGTGACTAAGGAAGGACGTTGAGTGTCAATTAAGATGGTGGATCTCATGAATGCAAGCAATGGCTTGAAGAGGCTCAATGACCACAACTATGGCTATTGATAGACTTGCATGGAGTTCTACCTACAAGGTCAGTACTTGTGAGAGATCATTGCAGGCACCGAGATAACTCCTCCAGATAATGCAGAAGCCTTATGAAAGTGGCGCATCAAGGCAGGCAAGGCTATGTTCGTGTTAAAGACTACAATCGATGAGGACCTAGTGGAGCACACCTGAGATGTAGAGACACTGAAGGCGGCTTGGGAGACACTAGCGAAGCTGTTCTTAAGGAAGAATGAAGTACAACTCCAACTAGTAGAAAATGAGCTTGTAGGTATCTCACAAAGGCACTCTGAGTATTAGTGAATGCTTTACAAAAATAAAGAATATGTGCCGTGAGATTTGCCAGCTTGATCCCGCTGAGAAGATCAGCAAGGCAAGAATGAAGCGGATCATCATCCATAGCCTAAGACCCGAATATAACGGGTTTATGGCCATAGTGAGGGGATGGCCGACACAACCTTCCTTGGTTGAGCTGAGAATTTGTTGGCTAATCAGAAGGCATTAGCCAGGTAGATGGGAAAGATCACCTTGAAAGAGTAGAATGAAGAGGAGGTGCTCTTTATCAACAGGAAGAAGACTCCACTTAAAGGCCAAGAAGCAGTGAAGGAGAAGTGGACAAGAGAATAAATGTGTGGCCCAAAGGAGAGCAGCTACTTAGGGGGAGCTCAAAGAAGAGGAGGAGACTAGCAAGAGTTGATACAAGATAGAAAGAAGAGAGATGAGTGCTTCAACTGTGGCAAGAGGAGTCATATTGGTAGGGACTGTTGGAGTCCAAAGAAACATTCAAAGGAAAATGTGGCTACTATCGCAGATGTCAACGTGGAGGAATGCATAAGTGAAGAGGAGATGCTCAGGCAACAATTTGCATGTAGGAGGATGAAGTCTACTTTGTAAAAGACCTGACAGAGGGTGAGTATCCATTAACTAGTGGCATGACTCTAGAAGAAATAGAAGAAGAAGAAGAAGAAGAAGAAGAAGAAGAAGAAGAATGTGATGCAAAATGCGACTTCTCTACGGAGATGAGTAATTAAGATATCCTTGGTGACTTACTAGTATTTGGATATGATAGTGGTGAGGACTGGAAGGCTCTCAACAACAAGATGGTAGATGCCAAGTTGGAGGAGATAGATCATATATCTCCTCACGTTGAGAAGCCACAAGTAGAGAATAAGCATAGTGACATCATAGATAGAGCGCTGACTACTCAAGAAGATTCATCCATACACACTGAGGAGAAGAATGGGACACAAGATAAAGATCATTCTATATTTGATGAGCATCAACCAAGTCCATTGGAAGCTAAGGAGCATGAGGTGAAAGTTTGGATATAAATGCCACTAGATCTAAGGTATGTCAGTACTGTACTTGTTCAAGTTAGTCCAAGGAAGTAGTAAGACTAAAAAAATAAGATGAACCAGCTGAAGGGTGAGCAACCTCCACAATACCAAGAAAAGAAGAAATGGAAGAATGAAAGAGCTCAGAAAATCTAGGGACATCAGCAAGACAATGATTCACCAAGCAAGTATGTATTGAGGAGGAGTATTAAAAATAAGCAATGCATACTTAATAATATTCTAGAGGACTTCTAGAGTATTTTAAGATAATATATTTGAGAAGAAGGCACTGTAAGATATCAGGGATAAACATGGTGAATAAGTTTAGAGAGAACTCTAGCATTTAGGGATAAGTTTGGTTTCTCTAGTAAGCTGCATACTTTTAAAACTTAGTGCGTGTTGAGTTGTGATTCGACGTGAGCGGCTCAATCGCTTGAAATCACAACGGTGCTTAAACGTGAGCGGCCCGGTCGTCCGGAAACAATACACTAAGTAGTAAAAAGGAAATACTAACCAAAAAGAGAGTAGCGTAACAGGTATATTTAGATCCTCACATAGTGTGTAGTAAGAGTCATCCATGCTTTCCCAACATTATACAAATGTTTATATCTGGATTGGAATACGGAGTTTCTCGAGACATTATACATCGATCGTACCGAGCAACAAGCGGATGGATGTAACTGCAATTTAATCTTATCTCGTTCCTGATTTAAAGTAATACCAGATATCTTTTGCACCGGTTCATTCCAAGGCACTAAATGTTGACCTATTACAGTCCTCCTGAATGAAACATTTGGAGGGACCGATCGCTACCTAGCATGTTTCATAATAAACTGCTTTCATCGCATTGACAGCGCTCGTACTCGTGTAGACCATGATTTACATCATCATATCACAATGATTTAGATTCACAAAGTAGTACATTTCAGAAACACTTTACACACATTCACTTCCTGCGCGAACACAGAAACATTTCCAGACTACATCTCAACACACGAGTTCTAATCTGAAACATTGCAAGGTTCAGTAACGACCTTGGCGAACCAGGCTAGCTACAACTTTCAGAAGTAGGCAATACTGAGCTGTTCCAGAACAGGCAATAGAAATTCACAACCGGAAAAGAATGATACAACCATGGCACCCATCCATCCAAGAGCCCAGCCTTAAAATTCGGAGTTCGTCGCTGACGGTGACAACGGCGGGGGAAGCTGATCAAGAGAGTCGAACATGTCCGGTGGGAGGTCGTCGAAGAAGTCGTCGTGAGTCTCGGCCTTGACGGCGTCATGCGCACACTCCATGCCGAAGAACGGCATCATCACCGGAGCCGGCTGTACAATTGGAAGGAGCTCCTGGTACGCGAGATCATCGATCGCGCTGGCTCCGACGAACCTGGGACTGATGTTGCATCTCTCCGGCAAGCCCGGGAACTCGAGCAGAGGGTACGGAGGCTGATCATACGGCAGGTCTGGTGCCAACCGAGCTGCATTCAATGAGCTCGTGTCGCCGTCAGTGGCCGGTGCTACAGCCTGAAGCGGGAATGGCTCCTCGAAGCTGAAAAATCCAGAGCCCGCCTGATCATGCGGGGCTCGTGCGGCATCCTGGTATTCCGTGAGCGGTGCAGCTGTGCAGCATTGGCCACCGGAAGAGTTGCCCACGAATGGAGCTAGATCCTGGCAAGAACCCTGAGGGTATTACAGATTTCCATCTAGAAACTCAAAATTCAGACAAAGAACCATTGCATAAGGGAGCCCAGTGAATGCATGCTGTAGATAATGACCATTATCTATATAGTGAAGAAAAGGAGTGGATTGCAAGTGCTCACCATGGCGGACTCGAGAGAGGAAGCAGGCGCTTTGGTGCTGCTGCTCTTGCTGGACCGGGCGCGGAGAGGCGTGCGCAGGAGCCTGGCGAGCCGCTTCTGGCGAGTGCTCCAGAAGTTCTTGACGTCGTTATCCGTCCTGCCCGGCAGGTAGGTGGCGATCCTCGCCCACTTGTTCCCGAACTGCGCCTGCAGCTCGATCACCAGCCGCTCTTCCTCCGCGGAAAACTTGCAGCCACTTTTGCCATTGTTAATTTTCAGCCGAGGCAGCACAAATTGCAGAGGACAAAAATGCAGTGTGTTGCCGGCTTGCCGCCGAAAAGATGCTCAGTCCAAATTTCGGCGCCAACACAGTGTAACACACTATCATTGTCTCATCTAGTCAAATTTAATTTTGCAGATTGTTGATAGATCAAAATTTTCTAGTCACTTGTTTTAAAGGGGAAATATGAAATGGATGACACCGAAAGGAATGTCCTGAGTAAAACTGCTAGTGGATAGAAGAAAATACAAGTTTTATATGGCTAAGTTGGAAGGGGCAAGCACTTCTACAAAACAACTGATACTTACGCTTACGCTCTCTCTCTTTTCAGTCAAACAGAAGTAGTGCTGATCATTGTTAATCAACTATACTCGTCAAGAAAAAAGTTAATCAACGACGATACCTAGTGTAACTTCGATTATACTACGGCAAATGCAGGCTCGACTTCCAGGTGTACACAAATTTAACCGAAAGGAAGCGACGATTGAACTTGGGAAGAGGAGAGAGAGAGAGAGAGAGAGAGAGAGAGAGAGAGAGAGAGGATCAGCGCTTACGTCTTGAGGTTTGGGCGGAGCTTGTTGACCCAGCGGAGGCGGCAGGACTTGCCGGTGCGCGGCAGGAGGCCTTTGGATCGAATGGAGCTCCAGTCCCGCGGGCCGTGCGTGCGCACGTGCTCCAGCAGCATCGCGTCCTCCTCCGCCATCCAGGGCCCTTTCCGCACCGCCTCGCCGCCGCCGGACGCGTCACTCCTGCCGCTCCTCCGGCGGGCGCCGCCAGGTGCTCGCGCCATTGCCGCGGCCGATCGAGAGACGCACCACACCCCAACACGAACTCGACGCATGTAGTGCAGGTAGTGCTCCGGAAGGGAAGGCTCTTTATGGGTTTGGAGCGTCGGGTGGGGATCGGACGGACGGGTTTGATCTGTGAGGGGGCGCAGCGGGCAAGGGGCGTGCGCCGAGCGCGCGCACGAACTCGCGGGTAACCGCCTCACCGCCCCCACGAACGCCGATTTCCACGCCCCTGGCCTGGATGCTCTGTGTCTAGTCGCCGTCTGACTCGCCACTTCGTGTCTTCCTGCAGCAAGATCTTTTGTTACGAGCGTCGTAGCAGCAAGAAAATGAACTCGCCTCACTGCCGTCAGATCACGAATGTGCGATCGCTGAAAAATCTTCTCTCTTCCAGGAATCCCAAGCAAATTTGCGACAAGCAGTTTGCCTTTGCCAAGTTTCTCATTCGAGAGAGGAAAATTTAAGAATTTGATCATTACACTAAAAAACAAGATCGAATTTGATTCAATCGTTCTCTACAAAGTTACAGAGTACAGATGTGATTATTGCTTGGCATCTCCCAAATGTGACAGGGATCGCAATGTGATAATGTGAAGCAATCTAGATCACAAACAACTCTTGCCGCTCTAGTTTCCGAGATCAAATCACTGGAACTCGAGCACGCATTGTGATGGTTAGTCTCCTCCCTCCACTTCCACTCGGCGAGGAGGGACTCTACTCCACCTCCGGATTCTCGCGCCCAAGCCCTTCATCTCCTCCACCTGCAGATACAGAGACGCATACGCGCACCACATCTGTGAAATTTTTGTCACAGCCAGATTCGCAGAATTCGTCGCATGGGTAGAAGAGTTTCAGCTCCCCGACTTACCGATCCGATGCCCGCCGCGGACACTCCAGCGGTGACGGCGGTGGCGCCGGCGCCGACGAAGAGGGTGGCGATGGCGAACGCCTTGAACGGCATCGCCATATCCCCGCCGCCCTTGCCTCGCCGGAACCAAACCAGCGCCACGGTCATCTGGGCCGCACTCGCTCCCGCCCACCACGGCCACCTCTCAGCTCTCCCGCCGCCGCTGCCGCCGCCGCCACCCCGCTCATCCATCTCCGCCGCCACTAGGGTATTTGGGGGACACCAACCCCTGTGGGAGTTGCAACCTATGCAAACGCAGAAGCTCACCGACATGTGGGGCCCATATGTGACGCATGCCATGTCAGTCCACTGACATGTGGGCACGGGTCACCGCAACCCGCGCTATATGGAAATATACACGGTCGGCTCAATCCGGCCACCACTCTGACCAATCCGCCTTGACACCCCAGCTTCCATGGGGCGGAGCAACGCGCGGCTTCTCCTAGGGCTGCTGCTGCTAGGGTTCAATTGGTGCTTGGTGAGTGTTGATTCGATACGATTCGATTCGGTTTTGTGCAGGTCGGATTTGTTTGTGCTATCACTGATGGATCGCCGCGGTTTTGGGGTTTTAACTAGGCGGTGGGTGGCGGAGGTCCGGAGGAAGGGGCCGGCATGTTCCCGGTGGTGGTAAGCACGTGGCCGTTCCGGGAGGCGGTCAGGGCGGCGTGGGAGGTAGTGACGGCCGGTGGCACAGGCGGCTCGGCCGTGGATGCCGTCGTCGCTGGCTGCTCCGCCTGCGAGGTGCTCCGCTGCGATGGCACAGGTCAGTTGCTTGCTGCCGGTGTTCTCTTGTAGCATTCGTGCGGGCGGGCGTGCCTGTGCTCGTTGGGGGATGCGGATTGGCTGTGGCTAGTATCCTGGTCGTGATTTTAGCTCACGAGTAACTGAGCGTGGGAGCACTGGTGAATGGTCATGATATATGAGTGCTGAAATGTTAGTCAGATTGGCTAAAATGACCTGCTAAACTGGATATATTATAGCAAAATTCAAAATCATTTCTCCCCTTAGTTTTTTTTTAGATAATGAAAGAGAACCCAGAGGTTTGTTGACAGTATATTTTAGTTGGAATTCCCCAGACGCTTGCTTACAAAACATTTTGGTTGGACCGTGGCTTCTATCAGAGAAACCATGGTTTACTTACAAGAAAAACTCTGATGAACAACTACTTGCAGCTTTGCGGGTACCAGATAGAAAGTCGCATCAACCAGCTTTGAAACACGATATGACATCATGAACTATATTAAAAACTCTGTAGCTAACACAGTAGTGGCCTTATATGCTTTTAGCCAAAATATCTCTGATAAGCCATGATCCCAATTTAGTTCCCCTATCTGACTCTTGTACAATGTATATAGAACCAAAATGTTGTCTGCCCTTTTGATATGAGAAATATGCCCTTTTGATATGAGAAATAGACACATAATAGTTGCAGAGCTCAAATAGGATCTCGCTCAGTGCTTAAGGCCTATTTATGTTGAGAACCTTAAGCGTTCCTTCTGCACTTTGCAAGCCTACTTTATGGCAATTCTTAAAGAATCTTAACCCTTTTAAATTTGTCCATAATATCTATACTTAAAAGTGCTATTTTGCACACTTTTTAAATTGTTCTTTAGTCTTTATTGATGTGACACTCTGAAGAGTAGTACTTTCTTGGAGCTTAATTTCACTTTGAGAAAGTAAAACCAAATAATGCATATCAGGAGTTAAGTCTTGATAGACAAAAGATCGAAAACATTGGTCATGCTAGTTCACTCTACCTAATTACAAACGTCATCAATTGACCCACATTTCTTCTCTAACCTAACATTGTGAAGACAACATTAAGTGTAGTTCCTGTTATGCTGCAGATAAATATTATCAACGAAGTGTTACTGTGTTCAGAAATTACTCTCCAGTTGTGCCTACTGCCTTTTTGGAGGGAAAACTTTAGGGGAGGCCCTGAAAGTATATGTTGTGCCTACTGCCTAGTGTCTAAATCATATTCTATATCATAAAGATCTAGCAGAACCACTTGATTGTGTGCCTACAACTTAGTTTCACAACTTGCCTATTTTTGATGTGTCTCCTGAATCAGCCATAGTACTGATTTTAACTAGTTACACTTTATGCAGTTGGTCCAGGTGGAAGTCCAGATGAGAATGGCGAAACTACATTAGATGCTCTTATCATGAACGGGGTAACAGCTGTTTTACGTAGTCAGGCAGTACGCGCTGCTGTTTATGTTCCAGCATTCATGGTGGATGTAATTGTGCATTCTTTTTGCTTAAGGAAACTGGCAGACAACAATGGAAATTGGAGCTGTGGCTTCCATGAGATATGTGAAGGATGGAATTAAGGCAGCAAAGTTGGTCATGGAGCACACTGGGCATACTCTTCTTGTTGGAGAGAAGGCAACGGCCTTTGCAATTTCAATGGGTCTTGCAGGACCAACTGACCTGAGCTCACCAGAGTCAATCGAGAAATGGACGAATTGGAGACGGAACCATTGCCAACCTAACTTTTGGAAAAATGTTGTTCCTGCTGGTAACTGTGGTCCATACCATCCTATTAATGTACCACCATTTCGGTCTAAGGACCCTGTTAAAGGTGCTGTAGAGGAGACTCAAGGGCAGACCTGTAAGGGATGGTTCCAAAGTGATAATTTACTGGAGCCAGTAAATTCCCATTTCAAGTCTGTTAATCGCCACAACCATGACACAATCTCTATGGCCGTGATTGACAAGGTACCTAGCACACTTAAAAGTAATTTACTCTTCCATTGATGAGAAACTAAGTATTGTGCTTTTGTTAAGATGGGTCATGTAGCAGTTGGCACATCAACCAACGGTGCTACCTTCAAAATTCCCGGAAGGTGAGCATTTCCTGCTGTTCAGGGATTTCATATTCCAATTTAGCATGGCACCTGTTTTTGGCTAAATGTCGTAGTCCTTATTGGCATACTATTCTCATAGCAATAATCTCTGCTCATTTGATCATCTAATTCCAATTCATCATGGTGTCTGTCCATTTGACGCATCTTCAACAATGTATGAATGAGTGCAGTTTTAGTTGGTCTCAGGGCCATACCTGAGAAGTTGAGGGTGCGGTGCGAAATCTACAACTAGGCCCTAGCTATAGGAAAAATCGATGACGAAAATGTGTTTTTTCTTTGTGGTAATACAATTCTTTTTCTTTCAAAAAAAAATCTTGAAACTCTTAACTACTGATCTATCTTTTATTTGAAACACGTCATTCTTTTAGCGTTCCTTGATACAACATTTTCAATTAAATCTTCATAAGAAACCTTCTCCAAAACAACAGTTCAAGGGCTACTGTAGCCAATTCACAAAGTTCTTCTTGTGTCGTTGTAGAGTGCAAGAAGGACTTCAAAATGTCAATTTAGAAAAAACTTAGCTCTATTGATGCAATAGTCACTGGAATATTCAACAAAATTCTATATGCAATAGTTGCATTAGAGAAACAATCTAGTGGTTTCAGAAAATTCATTATTGTCAAGTGTTGCGATCGTAAAGAGGAGAGGTAGAAGAGACAATGGCGTGCATCTATAAGGGGAGATGAGAGAGATGCGTGTTTGGGGAGTAGTTGGAGTGGATAGGTTTTCAGGAAGGAGTAAAGACTCCCTTGTTTATTCTTTACTGTCTCTTTGGGACGTATGAATTGAAAAACACATATATAGGACAAACACAAAATTTGGATGTCATGCCATGTTAAATCCTTTGGGAATTAAAAACACAAGAATAATTAATAAATGCTAATCAATGCTGCAAGGTTGTGCTGTAGGAAAAACTTGGGCATGTTATTTAGGCCCTGTTTGTTTAGGCTTTTTTTGGCTTCTGGACTTTGGCTTCGAAGCCAAAAAAGCACCTATTTACCTGCTTTTGGTTTTTGGCTTCGAAAAGTCTTAAACAACTTTTAAAATTGTTTGAGGCTTTTCGAAGCCAAAAGCCAAAAGCAGGTAAACAGGTGCTTTTCTGACTTCGAGGCCAAAGTCCAAAAAGCCAAAAGTCTGCCAAACAAACAAGCCCTTAGCAATTGAGTGCTTTTCGTAGCTGTCATAGACAAGAATGAAACTTTTGAGTAGATCTAATCTCTTGCTAGAAATCATATGTAATTGCGATGTAGGAAAGCAATATATAGGAATTATGGTGGTCTCGTTCCTTTGATCCAAAAGGTCTCTACAGAAAAAATTCATATGGATCGAAATAATACAAAACTCATTTCAAATCTTTCAATCCAAAAAATCTCATCATCAATAATTATTCACAACTAATATCTTAATTATACGAAGTAATAGTGCTTAAGAATAAAATGGGGCCCCAATTTTTTGCTGGCCCTGTGCCCCTACGGGCCTGGTTTCCTAGTGGGTCTCTTGTCTTGTATATATGCACCTATATGTGATGGATAATGATATGGCTCACCACTGCCGTTTCTTCCCGCGGCATCTATGATGTACATTGGTATATTTCCAAAATCACTAGTGAGTGGTGTGTGTTGATGATGTTACTTTCTGCATGACTGGATAAAAACTAGAATAGAATAGCTGGTGCATAATTAGAAGTTTCGTCACCTCATTAATTATGGGATTAATATGTCCCATTAAAATTAAATGTTTTATCCTAACTGGATTATGACAAGCCATATTTTTTGTTCAACTCAAATTTATATACGAATACTAATTAAAAGGCTGCCTTGCTGTTGTATCTACCTTCTCAAATACTGTGTATGTCTGACAACATAATGACATTGGTGGCAAGCCACAGTGTTTCAGTGTTGTGGAATTGCTATTTAGGCTTATCGTAGATACAAGTCTAGACAGTAAACTTATGGCACCCCCAAACGGCTACAGCGACCGTCGGCGGTGCACGAGGAGTACGAGCGAGTACGACTCTCCGGTTGTCCGTCGAGGTGAAGCACGAGACACGTACGACGGGGTGAAACTTGAGCCGTGTACGAGGAGATGAAACACAAGTCATGTCCGACGAGGTGAAAGCCACATTTGCATTAAGTGTAGAATTAGGGTTTACAAGAATTCCTCCCCCTCCTCTCTACCCTTAGGGGGGTATTTATAGGGTTTGAGAATAGAAAAGGTGAGATTACAATTTTGCCCTCACACGAGAGGGACTTTTACAAGGGTGTGGTCGTCATTTCCCATGCATAGAAGATATTTTGGGAGAATATTCCGGACATCTTCGGGGAATATTCTCTAGCATCTTCGGAGGAATTCCTAAGCACGTCAACGCAATCCTTGACAATGCCGACGCAGATCCTAACGGCGACGGACATCGGGATGATCATTAGCGACGTCGGCGTAGTCCTTGTTTTGGCGTCATCGATGTAGACTTCGACGATGACGGACGTCGAGGTTGCCCTTGGCGGTATCGACGACGTAGAGTTCGACGATGACAGACGTCGAGGTTGGCGGTGTCGGCGTATTCCACGATGACGGCGAAGACTGTGGCTGTCCTTGACGGTGTCAGTTTGGTCCTTGACGGCGCATGCGGAAGACTTTGAACCAACAAGGCTCTTGATAGGCAGTACCGAGGACAGACTATTGAGTACTGACCAATCATTTGATTCCAGGGTAGGTGATGGACCAATACCAGGATCTTCTGCATATGGTGATGATGAAGTTGGAGCTTGTGGAGCAACTGGTGATGGTGATATTATGATGCGCTTCCTTCCATGGTAATTTAGAAATGGCTGTTCAAAATTTATTGTTCTCTTTTCCAAAGTGCAAAAAGAAAATCTTGTTGTGATCTCTGGCTTCTCAATTAGAATCTCATTAGTAACTAGCAAACTGCACTTTTCTTGAGAAAGGAGGCATGATAGGATGTCATCTTCTGATATTCATCCATCTTTTCCCCTCTGTGTGATATTGCATGATCCTCTGATGATATTCAACCATGTCCATATTTTCGAATCCAGATTTAAGGCTGACTTTTGCAATATGTATTTAAGCTTGTATTAGCTTTGTTATTAGTAGCGCAAGTTAAACAATGGTCTCATGAACTGCAATGGTGTTGCAGTTATCAAGTAGTTGAGAGCATGCGACGAGGGATGGAGCCTCGACATGCTGCCATGGATGCTATATCAAGAATTACCCGTAAGTACCCGGATTTTGTTGGTGCTGTTTTTGCGGTTGACAAGAAAGGAGTGCATGCTGGTGCGTGCCATGGATGGGCATTCCAGTATTCTGTCAGGAATTCCAGCATGCAAGATGTGGAGGTTATCACAGTAGCACCTTAACATCAGCAGATCATAAAAGGAAAATTGTGCTTCACCACCAAGTCATTTCTGACAATGCTGATTTCTTTCATTATTGTTCTTATTTATCTATCGGAATGCACTTGTTGTTGTTGAACTACCGTGCTACATGATAGCAGATTGAATGCACCTAGTCATTTTTAAAGTACTGTTCTAGTGTCCTGAAGTTTGTTTCTCTATAAAACTTAGAATTACATTTAGTCAACTTTTCTCTTGCAACAACCAAGCAGGGTGTACTTTAAGTCATCTTCAAAGTTGGGAAGGCCATCGAATATTTCAACTGTCTGTTGTGCCAGCTTTCAATATTCTAGAGAGCTTCCTCCTATGTCTATTTCGCACATTTGTTACTTCATCACTTGAGTTTGTTGGAATATACGATCCATTTCTTATTTTGTATGAATATATTATAGTACTGTTGTTTATTCTGTCAATCATTGTGTCCTTACATATCTAAAGGGATAATGCAACCTTGACATTATTGTTGATCGAGCCATAAATTGGGTGTCTTGGTGAAGGCCATAAAGGCCGCAAAAATAATTCGTTTGGCTGTACTGTTTGTGGTCAACGATGGCCTGGCCCTTTTTTTGTTTCCGCTTGAACTATTGGTGCAATCATGTTTGCACGAAATGAGTGTACGACCCCTTGGGACGAGAAATTAACACCATAGCTAAACTCACCGTACTCCTAATAAGAGTACGATTTTATTGGACTAAATCCATCACCACCATCCATTACTAGTGGTACCTGGCTCATAAGGCCCCTCCCAATATACAGGTGCTTAGATAAAGTGCTAAGTATATAAAAGGGTTTAGCAACTAAACTTTTCAATGCATAGGTGCTTAGCTTTTTGTAACTAAGCTTCCTTTATTTAATTGTTTAGCAACTAAACTCTCCAATACATAGATACCACATATGCGTTTTGTATAGGTCCGCGCGCTTAGCATAGTTTCTTCTTAGAGACACCAAAACTATATCTCTCCTTCTTAATTACCCCGTCACATCATCTTCTTACCTATGTGGCATGTCTTAGCACCAGTCCAAATTGAAGCATTGGGAGGGGCCTAATATGGCCCCCGGGCTACCGAAGGGGCATTAGTGCCCTGCAGATTATTTTCCTTTTCCATTCTTCTATAAGGGATAAGCACTCCATTAAAAGATAAAAGGATGGTACATGTTGTCGGTAGCCCTACAATGAAAGGTTGCTATCGAAGCAATTGGACACATGGGTCAACAGGGCAAATACACATAATGCACAGAAAGAATATCATATGCCATAACGAAAAAAAACTAGACGGGGTGAGTTCAGCCTTCGTCACACGTCAGGTCAGGATAACAAAATCCGCCAGCGGCAACGGCACCATCAAGGCATCAATTGGACTTGCAAAATAACCCTTCGAAGCATAGCTGACCCGCTGTCTAACGTAAACTGACAACAATGATTAGAGGAAATAGTAAACTAAAGCGCCATCACATGCCAATAAGCATCCGTCGTCCAGATAAGTAGGCGTTTTTTTTTCTTTCAAAAAGTAGGCTATATATGCAAGCAACTCCCCAACTACAACTCTACAAGGCAAAGCAACACTTATCAAAGGAAGAAAGCTGCCTTGTGGTGGAGGAGGGAAGCCACAGAAACTCAGAAACCTGTAGCAAAGCAAAGTAGAAGTGTCAAGCAGCCATGCTGATACTCGAGCTGGGGGCCTGTATCATCCCAATGACGCTCGTCTTCGTGCCGTGCCGGCGGCTGGTCCTCCTGGTCGCCAAGCTGCAGGAGCTGGAGGAATGCATCATGCGGCCAAGGCAGTTGTCCCCGGAGATGTCCTCCCCGGGGATATCTCCGGAGATATGGAGTCGCGTGTCGAGCCTGAACACGATGGCCATCATGGTGTGAAGGCGGTGGGTTGCGTGCTCTCCGGCCGGAGGCGACTCCTGCGCTGGAGGCGCGCCGTGCGTGAAGGGCGAAACTTCGTTTCAGCTTCATATAAGGTTGGAGCTTCTTAGGATTCCTGATTTCCATATTTCTGCGAGGATGAGCGAAACCTAGCTCCCATCAGTTGTACCTAGACAATCTTTGACTCTGTTCATACCTCTTGTGCTTCTTGTCATTGTAATTGCTTCTTAAAGTATAAATGTAGAGAAAAAGCATAAGGTACGAAAGCCAAGTGACTCATGTTTTATGCTTCTTATTTTTTCGAAATATCGGCCAGGGGCTCTGTCAATTCGTTTTTAGAAGAAATGAGGTGTCCAATTCAGGCTTTCTGCCTCGAGTTTATTACACCATACTTTTTTTTTCGAGATGAAAGGGACAAGATTTATTCCTCAGACTTTTGAAATTAAGGTGACTCGAACATGGGTGGGTGGGTTCACAATTTTGTGCGCCTACTTCTACACTATGAAATATGTTTGGAAGCACGTAAGGTACAGACAAATGATCTTTACCGTGCAATTGCATGAAGCGCAATTTTTTTGCTGACATAAACAAGCACATCAAATCATCAATCATCAAGTCATCAACAAATAGATGAGAAGCGCGTCGTTATATCAGAAACCATGTCGAGCACGTACAGGACTAACAGTCGAGCAACTCGGGAACAGTACTGAGTACTGACTGACGGGGAGCGCCAATGCCCCCAACTAGAGAGTCGCGATCATCATCTGGAACAAGCATGCTACAAATCGCCGGCGAGCGGCATAGGTTGTCATACTTGTATGACACAAAAAGCTCAGGTTCCACAGAGTAAATCTATTAAAAAAGGCTAAACTTTAGCTGAGGGAGCTGCTACAGTTTGGGGAAATTTGCTTTAGGAAAAAACGTATTAGGAGCTTATATGCCATGGGAAGGTTACAATTTCGAATACGCAGTACTAATTAGCGAACGTTTCATATATGAGGATATTTATACCTCTTTTCACATTCGGAAATATGAAATTCAGACGGATACGACAAGCCAAGACTCCGCTGAAAAAGTCACTAAAGAAATACCGATTAGAGCTTACCAGTGCTTGTCCAGCTCGATCTCCCGTGTCCACAGGGAGCTCAACCATACTCAGAGGAGGCCATGGGTTTGCTGATTTCCTTATCTCGCACAATAACTGGGAGATAGGAGACTGCCGCACATAGCACACATCCTTTTGGGCCGGCTCATGAAGGGGTTTGGGAGATTTTCTTCTAGTTTTTCATGTATTTAGTCAACAAATATTTCTTTGGAGTCATTTTTTAAAAAGTGCTTAGAAAATTGGTTTTGTTAACCAATAGATATAATTTGTTGTAATAGTAATTATTTATTGTTTCAATATGGAAATAAAAGATTAGCATATGTAGTCCATCGTGTTCATCTGTAATATGGAATGATTTTTATGAGTTCGATAAATATTCTTTTGAAATACATAAACACTTTCGTGGACAGATAACATATTTCAAAAATATTTGACATATGGAACATTTCTTGTAATCTACCGGAATAATCTTGCGAGTTGCATGAACATTCTATTTGATAGATATATGAACATTTTTTATGGACGGTGGAACGAATCTTTTGAAGTGTAGAACAAATCCCAAAAACCAAGAAATATTTTTCTTGTTGTGCTATAGGATGTTACAATTATATTGCCTTAATCTTTTGTTAAATGTTGATTTGATATTTTAGGTTTTTAGAATTTTAACGTGAAAAGATATCAGAAGTAATAAGTGAGTCTGTGGGCCTAATTTGTTGTGGCCGATGGTCCGTCAATTCCCGCTTAAGGCGGGACGTGGCAGCTCCCATCGGTTTGCTCAAGGTTAGAGTGGCTAGGTGGGCCGTGAGGTTTCCCTTAGTTTTTGTACATGAGTAAGCGCCTCGTTCCGTTTCCTTTCCCAATGGGCCTTCACCTCGAGGAGGGGTACATATCATGGTTCGCGCATTTGGGCTTTAGGTAGCACGTGCACTCCCCGGGCTGGGCAAAGGATCCTCCATAAGGCCGTGATACAGAGCCGACTCGTCTGCTCACTACGGAGAGAGTTGGCCCGAGTCGCGGCGCGTGCCGTACACATCCTTCACTCATTTTGCAGTTACCAGGGACCAACCGGTTAAGGCACCGGGACATCGCCTCTTCGTTCGCCCCCTTTTCCAACACCGTCAATATGAACGTTGCCGCGTCATCGCCAGCGCGCATCGGATTCCGATGGCTGCATATATACCACGCCACCAGTCCACCACCGCAAGTCCGCAACACGCTGCCATCGCTGATGGGTAATGTAACGTTGCACACTCTCTAGAAAAAATGTAACTTCCCGCAAAAAGAAAAATTTAACGTTGCACAGTGCGCATCCGGATCATTCAACGTGAACATGACAACTCCCTCAGGAGTCAGGAGAGCCCTGGCAGGCAGGCGTAAACATCATCATGGCAATGAAACTTCGGCGCCTTAATTTGCACGATCGACTCAGGAGGTGACTACTACTAAACTCCAGTACAGCCGAGGCAATCCGTGAGGACCCGGAACAGGCGTACGTGGTCAACGGACAGAGTCACGTTCCCTCAGCATTGGCGCGGCAATGATTCCAGCCATGCCATGATGAGATGGAGAAGCACATGATGGCAGGCCGCGGCAGGCCGGCCGCCGGTGGCTGATCTAGACACACATGTCAGGTCGATATGGCGAAGAGCCTCTTCTCCTCCCGTTCAAGATCATTGCCCCTGCTTCTTTCACTTATGGCGAGACAAGTGCTAGCTGCGAGGCCTTGATCCTGTCCCTTGCAAATCAAGCTATACTAACTTTTCGGTGTAATAGTTTTTGGCAAAAGGTGAAGGCTTCAAGCGATCGATCATACACCACATCTTCGCTATCCACTTCAGTTCAGGCTTCAGTGTGTTCTCGAGTGCGAAATTTATGGCGCTAGGGAAGTGATGAGTTGTGTAGCTTTCACTCACTCCGTAGTCAGGTGTCTATATACATTTAGCTGGTTATCCACCATCTGGTTTTATCTGAGTAGCTAGAGCTCATGATTCTGACGGTGACGGGAATGGTCTTCGCAGAATCGCAGGCGTTTCAACTTTCAACACGGCTGCTAGACAGTAAGGCTCTCGATCGGCCGGTAGGACACCTCCAGGTTTCATCAAGCCTGTAATGCAGCACATCATACGGCGACCCTTCTACTCGATCTGTCTTCTTCCCTTCTACGGCACTGCATCTAATGTGCGGCCGAGCAGTAGTTACTGTCCGCAGAGACGGCGCATTTACCTTTGTCCCGTCACGCGGTGAAAGTGCATGTCTGGTGGTAACTTCTCATTTCTCAGGCCTGCCACATTCTGTGCCCAGGTTTTGCCGGCTGGGGTCTTGTAGTCAACTTGTTCCCATCAGAATTCAGACTGCATATAGATCAATTTCCTATTAACTCAAAGGGAGTATTGCTCAGAGATCACACATATCAACGGAATAAACTTTTCTTTTTTCTTCTTTTTCTGAAACTACCTCTTGTTTAGAACTTTCTTAGCATACGTTCGAATCTAACAGAAGCTCGGACAATTCAACAGATGTGACTGAAAGATTTGACAGACAAAAGTTGAACCACCCTTTCTGTATCGAGAAGCACGAACCTCCATCGCTCCACTTGTCTAGACACCTGTTTTAGAGGACTTCTGGAACAAGTTAAACCATAAGCTAGGAGTACCAAATAATACCTTTACCATGATTATCTCTAGAGATATCCAGGCACATGACCCAGTCGAACAGGTGAGCCCCCATTAATCGCGTCACACGGATATGGATGATATCCCATCCTGTGCGAGAGCTAGCGAGGTCAGGAGCCACGACAATGATTGGCAGCGGTGGATGCATGTCCAAGACGACAGGACGACACGCGTGAGAGCGGGTCGCTGCTCCTCCTGCTTGCTGACTCGGCGGGCCCGCCGTCACCTGCGGTTTCCTGCGTCTTTTCCGCTTTGGCACGAGGCGAGAAGATCTCCCTCCCGTCTCTGGACGCCCGGGCGCGGGGGACCCGGGGGGTGGGGGGAGGAGGGGGGAAGCACCCGCCCACGTGCCGCCCACGGCATGTCGGACCGGGCCACGTGATGAGATCCTGTTGGATTTCGCTACGCGGTCTCCATCCTATCCTCATGCGCAGGTTCGCTCGGTTCACCCGTCCCCCGAGCGCGCCGTCGCGGGTCGCTCGCTCCCTCGCGCCATGGCCCCCCGCGGCCCTCATGCATGCTGCGTCGCTCCTTTTCCCTGTGCTCCTAGCTGTGCCGGTCCGGCGCCCATGCCCGTGGCCATGATTGAGGCAGTGATCGAGGCATGCTGCGTGTGAGAGTATCTCCCTCGTGGGTAGACGGATTGTCGGGTGGAAACGTACGTTCCCATCTCAGGACGGAGTAGAAAAAAGAGAGTAAAAGTTTAGACTTAATTTTCATGTGTAGATGTTTGATTACGTACGGAGCTGATTTTCTGAGATGCCAAGAGAACATATGAACGTTCAATAAGATTGTGAACACAATGCTGGATCCCTCGGCTGTGCAGTTAGGGTTGTGTTTGTGCTCCATATATAGGTGCTCCTTAATTTTGGGTTAAAAATTGTCTAGCATAATTTTAAAGAAAAGTGTATTCATTGTTCAACTTTTGCTTTGTCAAATTTTAGTTGATTTATCCATAGCAGTTGGATCTAGATCCAACCATCCTCCTCATCTTTCATCTACATCACGCTCTACTCAAACCTCGAGTTTGTGTTGTAGTGGTCATGTCAGCCGGTGGTGCATTGGATCTAGTATAACTAGGTTGTGGGCATATTATAATCTTGTTTTTTTGTCCGGTTTCATTCTAATTAACCGGCCAACTCTTTTTAGCTTAATTAATAGATTGACATAAAGTGTCACCGGTTTTAAAGAAAACAGTCCATCAAATCCTAACCCTTACCTCCAAGGCTCCACCTCCCTCCATCTGCCACAACCATCACTTCCCTGCCCTCAACACCTTGGTAGGTAGCATCGAGAAGCCCCTTCTTTTGCCGCTATCACCGTCAAACATGACTATCGGTGTCATCTCCCCCTCTGCTCTGCTATCACCTTCCTCGTCGTCTCCCCTCTTATTCCCTGTCTCCAGCGATTCTTGCCCTGGATCCGCTACCCTGCACGGATCTCATTGATACACGTCCTCTTCTGTCCCAAGTTGAGGTGGCAGCTAGCCGCCACCCCAAACCACTCCTCTACAATCAGGTCCAGGTGTACCCTAACATAGCCCTTAAGAGCTCACCAAAGACATGGTCGACACGATGATGCCTGGAGAATGGTAAATAGTTAGAAGTTTAACCAATTTAAAAAACAACTGATGCATAGTAAAACCGTAAACTACTCATTTTATTATGTTATGTTTTCTTTGGAAGGATAGTAAGCAACATGGGTTGCAAAAGGAATTTCTTGCTAATTTGAACGCACCAATTTGTGGACAAGATATTGCAGTTCAATTTGGTACTCCCTATGCTTTCTATCATATGAACACACTAGTATTAAACAACCGAATCGATAGATGGGCATCTGGGACTAATTTACAGGTGACCACCAAGGGCGCCTCGTGTGGTCAAATTCAACCGCTGTTGGAAAGGCAACAGCCGCACGCCACCTCAATGTTAGAAGTTGACATGCTTTCCTTTTCCGTGCTTCTCCCATGGCGTCTTCCCCCACCACCTTGGCCATGGGCCATGTGCCCTTAATCTTCATCTTTAGCAAATCTAGGCTTTCAAAAAAACTAAAATGGTAATCAACTCTTAATAGATCTGAGTAGAGCTTTAAAAAAGTTGAACTTTCCACAAATATGAGGAGAGCTTCCAGCTAGATGAATTCTACCTTTCAACTATTAAGTCACAGGTTTCAACAAATCTGAGCACAGCTTTCAAAAATTGAACTTTCCACAAGCATTAGGAGAGTTTCCAACCAGATGAAATTCCAACTTTCAACTATTAAATAGTTCCAACTAGATGAGTTCCAACTTGTCAACTATTAAAATGCAGGTTTCAACAATAAAAACATCAAACTTTCAACTAATATGAATGCCAACTTTCAAAAAAATTAACTTCCAATCCCAAAAATTTGAGCATCCAACCACCAAAACAAAACTTGTCAACTAGATGAGTTCCAACTTGTTAACTATTAAAATGCAGGTTTCAGCAATAAAAACATCAAACTTTCAACTAATATGAATGCCAACTTTCAAAAAAAATTAACTTCCAATCCAAAAATTTGAGCATCCAACCACCAAAACACAACTTCCTACCAAAAAATTGGAGAAGAAATCAGAGGAAAAGAGTGAGAAAAAACCAAGATCTAGCCCTCCCTACCTCCTCCCTCTACGACAATGCTAGCAGCGGGGTGGGGTGTATGCCCTAGAGTAGGAGCGCAAAATCTCGTCGGTGGAACCCGACCAAGGCAGCACGTGGAGAGAAGTGGAGGTGGTGGGGCGAGAGATCAATGTAGCCGAGGTGAGCAACAAATGGGAAGAGAGATACAAGAAAGAGACAACAAGACAAGGGGAATGCGTCAAGGAAGACAAAGGAAGAAGCTAGGAAAAGGAAATATAATAGTTGGGTCCCACACGCATGCAACAGCACGATCGGAAGGACCATGGCGACGGTCAACCGTGAACAATGATTTCTCTTGTCCTAGACCTCTAATTCCTGTCATCTATAACCAATTGTGGAAATCTTCACTGGCACACATAAACCACATAAAGCTAAACCAATCAAACAAAACAAACCCGTGTCGTAACTGTTGTGAAACCAACTCGCGAAGTCTGATTCAATGGACGTAAAACAACTAGTAGATCAAACACTTACAAAAAAGTAAATAGACACGAGGATATAGGTTGGTATTCATCTCTTTATTATATTGGATCTCATGAGTACAAGCTCTCAATAATGCCAATTGTGGGGCTAGGCTTTAGTAATTGACTATATATGGGGCCCTCGGGGGAAACGCACCAGATGGCCCACTCCTAGGAGGCATGGTTTCATAACACTCCCCCTTGCGCAATTACTGTGAAATGCTCATGCCTCACTAAAACTCTGAAAAATCCAGTGGAAAAAATTAGAGAAAAAATGCACTACATTTGCCGCTTTATATTGCACTAGTTGCCTCATTAAAAATCTTGTGGATGAGAAAACTTCTTGTGAAAACTCAACAAAGAGAAAGAGAGTACAATTATTTTTAAAGTTTCATTAATCTTTGATTGATTTCATTAATGAATGATATTTACTGTAACGTTCATCATTACTATATCACTTGGTTAATTCTTAATTTAGGAACTTCTCCCCCAGAATTATGCACAGATACAGAGTGAACTTCAATTCAAGCTAAGTCTTTGAGAATTGATGTTTCGATCAACATTCTTATTTTGTAACATATATTTCAAAGAACAGAGCAATTATCAAGGTTTGATTCTTCTAAGTAAATCAAAATCTTGAACTTTAGGCGTTTCAAATGCGATAATTAAAGTCCCCTCTTGTATTTACTCCCTCTCAAGATGGCTCCAGTTCGAATATTTACGTCTAACTTGTATGTTTCTACTGGAAAACACTATGGGTAATATATTATGTATAGAATGCAACTATTACATAATAATTTGATCTTCTTGACTCCCTTTCCACAATTAATTCTGAAAAACTATGATGAGCCTTTCCTTGAGATTCCAATGTACCCACCTTTACTTTATTCATTTTAATGAATGGTGTAAGGGGTGTCTCATGGAGTACTATATGATATCAATGTGCTATATAAGTTGTTTCCAACTTCATGGAAACTTCGGGTAATGTAGGTAATTTAAGCCATAAGGCTTCGTGCATTCTTATGGTACAATTGACTACCTGGAATCATGTTATCTGGAGTCATGTCTGTGTGCACGATTATATAGAGCAATCTAAAGCATAAGTTTTGACTCCAAAACTTGAGCTTTTCTATGGGGTCATCTTGACTTACAAGTGTAAAGTAATTTGCATTGTGTTAGGATCTATTCGAACGAGATTCATCAAGCTGGTGTGTTATATCTCTTCGTGAATTTTGTTTCTATTTCAAGCCTAAACCCAACATGATTTTACGCAGATCCTTCATTTAACTTTGAACTCAGACTTCAAGCGTAAACTCACTTTCTTTATGTCCTATGTTGTCCCAATGATGCTTAACTCATCAACGTAGACCTCCTTTATACAAAAATCATTCAGAGATCTGTGTATAAATTTATACTTATTATTTTTGTAGCCTTTCTTGCTAGAAAGTTTGATTATACCATATCGATACATATTATTTGAATTGTTTGCCACTAAGATTAGGTAGCTAAAGGTAATTCCACCAATGATAGAAGTTTTAAAGCATAGACAGTAAGATAGATTATGATTGTTACTCTAGCGAATGAGCACCCACTTAAATCATTTTTGGATATACATGGGAGGAGTATGTGCTGCATGCCACAAATGCTCCTCCTTTCTTTAAAGTTGTCACACCCTGATTTTTGCCTTTCCTTGTAAAGAATATATTAAGTGTAATAACACTATGCTTGAGATAAAATTTTCATTTCCATCTTACTAGATTTCATTACATCTCTTTTGAAGCATTTTCTTTTCATATGGATACAATCAATTAAACTCTTATATGTATATATATAAATATATGACATTATCTCATTCCATATGCCCTATATCTTTCTCATGATCATCCCTACGCCCTATTGGGAGTATATGTATAAATATATTACGCATATGTACAAGCACATATACACCTTTTTTGGATCTTTTCCCCACTTTCAAAATACATTTTGCATTAGGGTTGAGATCCTAAATCTCTCATCACATGTACTTCCTTGCTTCCAAAAATCCTAAGTTAATTTTGGGAACATACTATACCCATACTCAACCTATATCTAAAATAACATGGTGATATGTAGTACAAATGTTTCAAACAACTTCAAATTTGAATTTGAGACTGATATAGGAATAAAATTTAGAAAAATCTCAGAAAATTCTATCAAATACTATTTGATCCAAGGAACCCAAATATACAAAAATATCCACCACTATAGTTCAAAAAATCTTGAACGTTAGCAAAAGGAAGTCTCTACCCAAATGATCTACCCCATTTCTCCCTCTAAATATTTTTGAAAAATTCTAAAATAATTCCTGTGACATCTACTCCATCCCAAGCATCCATTTTTTCCCTAGCCGCACCCTGGAAAATTCCTTTTGCCCTGACCGACTCAGCGCTAACTCTTTTGCACAAGGTTGGCATTCACTCCTCTCTCTATTCCTCTCTATCATTCAGTGTCTAACCTCCCTCTCCTATCTCCCCATGTCACTGTCGCCCTCATAACATGAGTGGACACGCCAGGCGCGCTAGTACACGATCCAGACACGCTGACATTGCACTGCACACGCTCTTGGCGTCTCTGCATGCGCACTACTCCCGTCGTGTCTTCTGCATCAGTGAAGCCGCCTAATTCCTAGCAAAATCCTACGCTGCACCGAGATGTCCCTCACCGACCCCATCTACCCCAACGGCCTCCTCTCTCCTTCCTGCCTCGGCTCTCTATTTAAGAGCTCCTTGAGCTTGCCTCAGTCTTCCTCTCCACCCTCCTACTCCCCCAGAACACCCCCCAATTGACGCCGCCACCTGAGGAACCCTCCTTCCTTCTCTCCAGCCGGGTAGACACACCGTGCCTACCCAACAGTCTTGGCCATTGCAGTGTCCTCCTGTCCTCCTCTATATCTTTCCTCCCTAAGCTCCTCCTGGACGTGACTAACCTATGTTGCCGCGGAGGCGATGGAACAAGCAGAGGGCATTACAGCATGGCGCGCGAGCCCTGAGATAGCTGGGCGCTGTCTTAGAGCGCATGTGCTAGCAGTGCATTGCATTACGGTGGGTAGCGTCGTGTCGGAGCAACAACGGGAGGGGCCAACGCACAGGGGGGTTAAGCTGGCACGACAATGGGGCGAAGTCATGGCGTGAGTGGCACGGCCACTGGCTTGCCAGTGCGCGTGCTGGCACACTTTGGCCATGCCGTTCATGGCATTCAGCCAAAAGGAGAAAGAGAAGGGTAAGGAAGGCAGTCCAGTAGGGTTCAGGTCCCACGATGTAGTGAGAAGAAGGTGCGGTCGGTTGGTACACCAAGAGTGAACTTAGCATTGAAGGACAGAATGTTCAAGACACTGCTCAAATATCTCTAGAATGGTTTCAAATTTTTAGAGTAATTTTTTAATAAAGCACCTAAGTTTTTATGACAAAAACAGATCCAATATAGATAGAGAATACTCCACAAAATTTATGAAGATTTTCTAATGTTTAACATAGTAGGAATTAAGCTAAGTTCAAAATTGGTTGAAATCTATTTTTATTTGAAATTTTTGAAAAAGGACAGAGGTAGTTGAGAATAGATATGAGATATATATGGTGAGAGGCATTTCTCAAAAAATTTGGAGAATTTTTCGAGGTTTAAACCTTAGGGCATTAACCTATGTTTCAAAGACAACTCAAAAATAAATTTAAATTTATTTGAAAATTTTTGCACTAGGGCTCACCATATTATTTTATAATATGGCTAAGATTGTTGTCATAAACCTTGTGGAATTTTATGGGAATTTTGGAGTAGAGGAAACACATGTGATAATAGATTAGGATTTTAGCCCTAATGTCCATTTTCTAAAAGAAATTGGAAAATAGACTTAGGAGTGGGACTTTTTATTATAAAGGAGAATAAAAATTAATAAACCTTTGAAAAATCACATGCCTCATATTTTAGAACTTTTTTAAGAATAAGGAAGCATGTGTTGGCGGATTTTCTAAATTAGATTTATTACCACTTTTGTAAATCAAAATTGGAAAGAGCCAAAAGAGATATTTAATATTCTGAAAGGTTTTAAATAGCCAGGGTTTAGATGTAAAATTCATACTTTTGCATTTTAGAAAATGCTTTATCAAATATTTGGTTTTGGATAATGGTTATGTGGTAAAACAAACGGGAGGAAAACACGAGGTGCCAAGGGGTCTGGATTTCTGCAGATTATGGTTTAAATAGATATAGATGGAATCAGCCGTATAGATGAGCAGTGATTATAGGTAAGGATATGGCTATATGTGGGTATGTAGATAGCCACATGGATAGATGAGCGGCGATAGATGTTCACATGCATCGGGGGATGCATGGTTAGGTATGTAGTTGTGCAGAGAGGTGCATAGAGGGAGAAAGGTGCAGATGTAGGTACGGGTAGAGACATACATATATAGGTAGCTATATATATTTATAGATGGATCAATGATAGATAGATACATATACACATGGAGAGATAGATAGCTATATGGATAGCTAGATAGACGTTTGCATTCATCAGTAGAGGTAGGGTTAGGCTGCCAGATAGATAGACATGTAGACGGACAGAACTCGAGGGAAGATAAAATTTTAGGATGATGCCATATGCATGGTTTCACATATGGCATGATTTGAGAACAAGGTTACCAAGATCGAAATACATAGAGCTAAGAACAAAAAAAATTTGCAAGTCGTAATTTTCATATTAATAGAAAACAGAGTGACAGTATGTGGGCATTGTGGCCCACTTGCCTGCTTGACCTGTGAGGCCCGTAAGTACGACGTGGCTGCGCGCGTGTGAATGGTAGCCTGCTCACCCACCTAGCCCGCTTGGCCAGCAAGCACAGCTAGGTTGCATGCGCGCTCACCAAGTCTGTGAGGGCAGCAAGCGCAGCACGGCTTGCTGCGATGACCTGCTCGCCCGCCAGGCCCGTCAGGCCAGCAGTCAGGCCAGCAAGCGTAGCACGGTCTGCCAGTGCACTATGGCCCACCAGCGCATCGTGACTTGTCCCCCCAGACCTGCCTGGCAAGCATGGCTGGGCCAGTGAACTGCTTGCGTGCACGTCGCCGTAGCTAGCCCACTTGTCTAGCCTATGTGGTGTAGTGGCGCGCGTCGCCGATGGTGTGTGCGTGGTGTCGTGGCGATGCCAGGGTGGTGGTTGGAGATGGCGCGAGGGTGTGATGCTACCTTGTTCACCTAATGCTAGAGGCAATGCTTCGTGTGCCGTCCGATCGTACCGGCAGTGTACTCGTGGCAAGGCAACGGTGTTAATCTAGGTTCCGATCTCACGCCATGACGTGCTACAGCGGACCAAGACAACTTGTAGCACATTGTGACGGGGTTTACTCATAGCCTTTTTCAGTTTCATACTAGTGTCATACCAACTGCATGTGGTTCCCGACTGCTGGGTGATGATTGTTCTAGCTCCATCTGTTGAACCATGTGTCAACAGATGGCGTTTATTAGGTCAGACTAGATTGATCTCTGAGAACACGGTGTAGCAGAGAGATTTAATGTAGAAAACGAGAGAGCAATGCAAAAGGCAATCTAAACATTGAATTCAATCTATTAGATTTAATCAACAATCATTGATTCGACGATTACCTCAAAGCCGTTGTAAAGGTCGCCTGATTCGTAGGCTCGGAGAGTCTCGTGCTGATAATGTGTTGTGAAACCAACACCATAAGGTGTGATCCGATAGCTATAAAATTAGTAGATTAAATACTTATATAAATATGAGTAGGCACGAGGATATATAATGTTGTTCTTCTCTTATTAGATTGAATCTCATGAGTAGTTCTTCTTAACGATGCGTGTAAATATTTTTATCTATAAAAATTATAAAGGCTAAATTTTAGTAATTACTCACGTATAGACCTCAGGAGACGCGCGAGATGGTCTACTCCCGGAGGCCTGGTTTCGTGAGTAACATGAAATTCACCGACCACGTACAAGCCGCTTCGATCGAACCCATGTAGACAAGCCTCGTGTCAAAAGGTCGGATGGATGGGCGGCAGGCAATGATGGGATGATGATGGGTGGGAGGTGAGCCGGGGGTGTGGGGCCGACCGCGGGATAGGTGCGTGCCGGCACAAAGCGGGACACGATGATTTGGGCCTGGGGAAAGGCCATGCACTCGCATGAATGGACACTTGAACTGGCCTTTTCCTGTGGTGCCCTACCAATGCGAGCACGCCCTCCGCAATCATACCGTCCATCCTCGAACCGGGGCAGCCGTAGCATTTCCGTTGGTACCAACTCGAAAAGTCAATCATTTCTTCATGCACTGCTCGTACGTCCTGCGATCATTGCGTATTAGCGCCAAAGGTAGCATGGAACTCCTCAAATTAGAACATTTTAGTTCGTAGTCTAATCTTGTCATGTCTCACCTTAGTTATGTCACAGTCTTATATGTCCATATGCACCCCTTCACGAGTTTATACATGTCTGCTTCGATTTGCACCATGCATATATAGATATATTTGCTCACGGACGTATACATATACTTGCTCAGGGACCATAAGTCAAAAGTGTTGGTTTGCTAGATATATACTCCACTTCATTCGGTCGAATAGATTATAAGACATTTGTCAAAGCTAAAATGGTCACCCTTTTTTTCTAAAAGAAATCCCAGTTTGAGTGGAGAATAGCTCAAGTTAGCTAACCGAGCAATTTTAAGCTTTTAAGATGAAGGAGGTGGGGAATTTATGATTGCACCAATTAAGGAGCCCGCCCCACAAGTTAATCATTGCTGTCCCAGAACCTATGTGAGATCCAACATTCCTCCCCATCTCTTTAAAACCCTCAGTCTCCCCCACTTCTTTATCACGTTCCAACTCCAACTGCAAACTCTTCACACACGCATATACACACTCAGATAGAGCCAGAGGTAGAGAGAGAGAGAGAGAGAGAGAGAGAGAGAGAGAGAGAGACGGGAGAAGAAGGGAGAGAGGCCAGGGAGATGATGGAGAGGGCCGAGGACTTAGGGCTCAGCCTCAGTCTCAGCTCATCGCTTGCTCCTCCTCGCACTCACCATGTCGCTATGTTGCTCCACGCTACAGGTAAATGTTACTAGTACACATGCTGCTTCAACTCCGGACACATCGAGTAGTCCTACAATTTCTAGCGGTAGCATTAAGCTAGCTAGCGAGAAACAGAGAGTGATACCATGTGTCCATGTGTATGGAACTGTCTATCAGAGAGGAGATTCCTGGACATGCCGCTGCTCCCTGCAAAGCGGAGCGAGATCATGGTCGACGAGGAGCGCTCCGGCCTGCGCGGCGGTAGCGACGAGGAGGACGGCGGCTGCGGCATGGACGGCTCCCGTAAGAAGCTCCGGCTGTCCAAGGACCAGTCCGCCGTGCTCGAGGACAGCTTCCGGGAGCACCCCACTCTAAACCCGGTAATTAGCCAGTCCCTACCTTATTACTACTTATATTAGTAGTCCCTGCTAGGAGATAACATGCATGTTCATGAGGTTCTTATGTATGAACTGTGAACTGTCCCTCTAAACCCTGCGTGCTACGTGCAGAGGCAGAAGGCAGCCTTGGCGCAGCAGCTCGGCCTGCGGTCGCGGCAGGTCGAGGTGTGGTTCCAGAACAGACGCGCAAGGTACGTAGGCACATGTAATATATATTGTATTCTTTGGATGTGTAGGAGATTGTTATGGGATTTAGTTTAAGCTAGCTGTGACTCGACGCGCTCGATCAGATCGAGTTCTGAATCGATGAATTTTATGTTTCTTTCTTTAATTCAGGACGAAGCTGAAGCAGACGGAGGTGGACTGCGAGTTCCTGAAGCGCTGCTGCGAGACGCTCACCGAGGAGAACCGGCGGCTGCAGAAGGAGGTGCAAGAGCTCCGCGCGCTCAAGCTCGTCTCGCCGCACCGCTACATGCACATGTCCCCGCCCACCACCCTCACCATGTGCCCCTCATGCGAGCGTGTCTCCAACAACAACTCCACCGCCGCCGCAGACCGCCGCGCGAGTGCCGGCGGCGGCAGCGTCGACGGCGCCATCTGCCACCGCCCGATCGCCGTCCGGCCGCAGCAGTCATGACAAGCTAGCTAGCTACTAGCTTTAGTCTACTAGTGATCTCTAGACAACATGTCAAAGCAAACAGTTTGCACATTTATTCGCGCGAACTGTTGCACGTGTTCTTAATTTTTCTTTTCATTCTTGGCAGCTCGATCGTATTAATGTGTCAAGTGGAGTTAGCTACATCTAGAACAGCAGCAGCAGCTTGCGGCTGAGGTGTTCCCGGCCGGGAGCTCAGCTTGGCTGGGCGTAGGGAATATTTAGCTGGTCCTGGAGAAACTTGGATATGGTGGGATACGGGTGTAGGGAAGGTGGGGTGCAAGGGGATGGCACATGGCACGGTGGTTTGTTCTGTCTTGGCTGATGATGACGGCGATGATGAGAGGTCAGCTCGTTTGTTGGACAGCCGTGTCTCTCAAGCTTAATTCCGGCGATTAATTAACACGGACATGCATGTGCATTAATTTGGTCTATTTCATTAGCTTAATTTATGTGATTATTGTCTTGAGAAAGCATGCATAATTTTATATGCAAAGTTTGCTTAATTCTTGTTGAGCTTGTATCGAATATGTGTACAAGTTGGTTACGAGTTGGATTAGAGAAGGCATAGTATTGTATTAAGATACTATGGGGGAGTCCTAATAGGATACAGGTAGAGTCAGAGTCGGACTAAGATATCCTATGCCTCTTATATAAGGAGGGGGACACCACACAATGTAACCAAGCCAACACAAAGATATAAAGGCAAGAGAAGGACCGCCTGTAGTCAAGCCCCGTGGATGTAGGCCTCGTGGCTGAACCACGTTAAAAACGGCGTGTCTCTCATTGCCAATTCTGCGATGTCATCGGTTTAGATATACGCTTCCGCGTGTCTCCTTGTGGAAGATTGGCATGCCTAGCGCCGGTTTTTGCAACAAGTGGTATCAGAGTGAGGTTCAGGTAGATCTCGAGGCGGTGCAGAATCCGGCAGGTACGAGACGGAGGACGGCGGCGTGTGTACAAGGTGAGGTGGAGTCTGGAGCACGTCGTGAAAATTTCGCTTCAAAAGGCGCGGGTATTTTTTCACAATTTTTTGTGGAAGAATCTTTGGCACGAGGTGGAGCGAGGAAGAAAAAAAGTCGTGGCAGCGTGGCGGCATCGGCCGCGAGGAACTACGGCATCAGCCGAACCGGGCGGCCAGGCGCCACGGCGGGCAGCCGGCCCAGGCGCGGCGGCGGCCAAGGCGCACTGGCCGGCCCAGGCGCGCGCCGGCCTGGCCAGGCGGGGCGGCGGCCCAGGCGGGGGGAGACGGCCCAGGCGCCGGCTCAGGCGGCCTAGGCTCGCGCGGCGGCCCAAGGGGTGGGGCGCCGGCTCGAGGCGGAGGCGGCCCGAGGTGGGGGTGGCTAGCCTGGCGCGCGGCCCAGGCGGGACGGCCTGGCACGGCACTAGCCCAAGGCGGGGCAGGCCAGGAGGGGCGGCCCAGGGCGAGGCCGCCCTGGCACACCCAGCCGGGGGGCAGGCGTGGCCCAGGCGGCGGGCGGCCATCCCAGGCTGGCACGCGACCGGCCCAGGCGCGAGCGGGCGCTGCCCAGGAGCGGCCCAGCTGGCCTCGGGCGGGCCCAGGCGCGAGAGGAGGCTGGCGGAGGCTACGACCGGCCCGGGAGGGCTACGGGCGGGCCCAGGAGGGACACGGGAGGGCCCGGGAGCGGCCCAAGAGGGGCTGTGGAACCTGGGGGAAGCCGGGGGAAGCCTGAGAGGGGCCCAGGAGGCGTGGGGGCAGCCCAGGAGGCTTGGGGGAGGCCCATGACGCGTTTTGGAAGGTTTTTTTCAGCCAAATTTTAGGATTAAATCCTTTTTTTGCTCTAATTCGAAATGGATTCCGAATTTTAGAAAGAAAGAGACTCGGAATAGGAGTCCGATTTGGATTTGAGGGTCCAAGGACTGCTATATAAGCAGGGGTTGGTGGGAGGCTTCAACGGACAAGATCTCAAGAGTTGAAGCTTACAGACAACCTAGAAAACACGTGATCCGGAGGAGAAGAGTACTCAGTGGTCCGGAGGAGAGGCGTGGGACTTAGCATCAATTGTGGATAAATTGATGGAGGAAAAAGGCAGCGGGGTTGGAAGAAGTGTGAGTTGGCTACCTAGGAGATCTTCGACGAGGGCTAGCGAAGGCTCGACACGGGAATTGTGGCGAGGTGTGCGGCTAAAGGCGCACGGCAGGTAAAGATGGTCTGGAAAGACTATCCAAGGAAAGGATGAGGCAATTGTGAATTTGACTCAGTGAGATGACTCAGGATATGGTTGTAAAGTTTCTTCCGAACGAAGAAGGAAGTACAGTTGCAGGTGGAGTCATGGTGGAGTCAGGGAGTAGCAATGGAGTCTCATCAGCGGTTCAGATCATTGAGCTGCAAAGGTGAATCTCAAAGTCTAAGGTGCATGGAGATTCGCACAAGACGGCTTCAAGGTGGCGAAGGATATATTCGCCAAGGTGGAGTTTATTGAGTTTGTATCGAATATATGTACAAGTTGGTTACGAGTTGGATTAGAGAAGGCATAGTATTGTATTAAGATACTATGGAGGAGTCCTAATAGGATACGGGTAGAGTCAGAGTCGGAGTCAGGTATCCTAGGCCTCCTATATAAGAAGTGGGACACCACACAATGTAACCAAGCCAACACAAAGAGATAAAGGCAAGGGAATGAGTACCTGTAGTCAAGCCCCGTAGATATAGGCCTCGTGGCCGAACCACGTTAAAAATGTCGTGTCTCTCATTGCCAATTATGTGGTATTCTCGGTTTAGATCTACGCTTCTACGTGTGGCCTCGTGATTTCCCAACAATTCTTTTTACTGATTAATCGATCACCTAATTAAAAGCAGTTAAGTTAACCGCATGTCTGGATTTGATATCAACTAAGGAAAATGATATATATTTGTATTTTGGTTTTTGCTATTTATCGGATAAGTCTTCATTGAATGAAAAAAGTGTTTTTATCATATAGTAAAAAAAATTCATCTCATAAAATTTATTACATGAAAATATCATATTGTATTGACTCAAAAAATTTAATTATATACTTTAAAGCAATGTGTTTATTGTTTAGGGAAAATGTTTTCACGGTCCCGGCCAACAATTAAACACGGACGGTTGTTTATACTTCTATGAACGGCTAGCGACTCTTGCCCCGACAATCTCAAACTGCCCTGCCACACGGATGTGACTGACTCGGAACCATATATCCTATTCATAGACGCCTAGATGGCATGTCAGATCAGATCCATACTGATGGAATGGTATTTTACATATTCCAGGTGTTTGTTTTGCGTAGCTCTCAGGGACACGACGGCATAAATCGTACAGAAATAATTTATAGGAAAATAAATCCGGAATTGCTGCCCCAAAATCATGCTATTGCATGACACCTTGCAATATTATCGCATAATATAATTTCACACCTGCATCATCTAGAGTAGCAATCTGTCTCCTCTTCCTTTGGTAATTTTCGCTACTTTATTCCCATCTGTCCTGCTCACAAGTGCCGACAGAACCACTCGAACATAGGAGGGTTTGTCTCCAAGATGAACGAATATTCTGCACACGCAGTTTTCCTCTTCATCGGCCCGTCAGCATCCACTTGAGCTGTTTTGCAACTGTGCTGAATAGCCTGAGGTTTTCAGGTTAAAGGTTTGTACCCTGGACATAACATACAGATACAGACATGCACGCAGGGATAGATGATGAAGGGCAGCCAGCTATTGGAGCTCACGCGGCCGCGCACCATAACTTCTGGGGCAAAAGCGGGGGCTATTCCGTGTTGCATGTTAAGCTAGAGTGCTACTATAGTGTTATGTGTTACCACTCATTGGCACCCCCGGCTTTTACGAGATTGGCTAGCACAATGATTCGCGTGTGAGGAAGTGCTCACATGCTTGGTCGTACTGTATCTGCTGGAGCCCCAAGACATCACCGAGTAATCAAAACAGCAACGACTAAAAAAAGAGCTGAATGCATAACAGGAGATGATTTATGTTACTACCTGGGAGAAGTCCTCTGGATTTATATCTGTGGTTTGCTAAAACTTGAAAAACTAATTGCATGTTAGAGCTCGAAATGGGTCATGTAGTACATGCAGACGTCGAGAAGTTATAGATTCTAGCGAGACGTGAGTGTAGTGAGAAAGGAGAACCTAGGTTATTCCCTCTGTCACTGAGTTGATGTTTGAAGAAAATGGACATTTAACATATCCAAGTGTCACTAAAAGCATCTCCGCTGCCTTTCGTCAAAAGAACAATCGATCCAAATGTCCCTGAGCAAGTGTAGCGGTGGTGTTAGGCTTAGGCTCATGAATGTGTGTCTTCTTGTTCTTGCGAAATGAATTTGAAAAAAATTGTCAACAGCGAAGAATCAGACTGCTGCAAGCTCATTATGATAAATACCTCTGTGGCGTGATTTCTTTGCCAACCTCTACCAAGGGGCGTCTCAATTCTAAAAGGGCCTCCAACGCATCAAGCGCTAGTTCAAATGGGATGCGGTCAATATGGTGGGAGACAGCCAGGAAACTAAATTTTGGGAGGATATCTGGCTCGACTCTTCCCCTTGAAGACTTAATTCTCATGCTTATATCTAATTTGTGAAGACTCCAAGTGCACAGTTACCGAATGTTGGGTTGGAGAAAATTGGCATATAGGAGTTTGAAGGTCCTTTGGAGAATGCGAACTCCAAGAATGGAGTGCCCTCGTGGGAGAGCTCCAAGGGGTGGCTCTGAACCCCAATCCGGAGTCCCAACAGGATGGAACAGACCTTAAAAATAAACGCATTTTCACGGTTAATTCAATATATAGGCTCATATCATATGGCAAGGCAGTTAACTAAACCTACAATGGGTGTGAAAGGCTAAAGTGCCGCAAAAAGTTAAGATTTTTATATGACAAGCGAGATATGATAGAATCCCTTTAGGACAACAGTTAGTTAAATGAATGTGAGAGGGCTCCAACAAATGCGAGCATTGTGGCCGGAGATACAAAATACAGACCACATTCTTTTCGAGTGCACGACAACGAGATTTGTGTGGGTCAACATCCAAGAGGCGCTCGGGTGGGATAGAACGCCAATACACTTTGAGGATTTTTTTTTAGGGTAATGGGTAGCCAAGCAAAAAGGGGTGAATAAAGGGGTATGGGTTTACAGGTTAACCCACTTTGTAATGTTAGAAACAAAATGAAAACCGAAGGCACACTTGTGAGATATCCAACTCACATTTTATATAAAATCTTATTATTTATGCAGCAATGGGAGCTCATCTTAGGAGAGAAGGACAAGGAAAAGACAACATGGGCTGTCTCATGCATTAAACTGAAAGCTTCAAGACTCTACAAAGCAAGGAGAAGTGGTGCTAAGGACTCCTAACTTTGTGCCTTTGTTTTGTTGCTTTTGAGTATGACCTATGTGAACTCGCCATTGCATGACTTTATGCTGTGATGTAATATGCTAGATTATATAGGATGGTGATGATCTCCGTTCGGGTTAGGAGGCCTGGTAAGTTAGTTTGGAGGGTTTATGTTTATTTTGTTGATATTATATATGTTGTTTACTTGTCCTAGGATTAAGCTTACAGGGAAATTAGGGTCGAAATTGTAAGCTGGGCAGTGTGCATTTTGTCCAAAAATGTGTAGTGGTGATCCACTTTAAATTAGCGATAATTGTATAACCTAGTACCCCATCTTTATTACTAACTATATGCTGGTTCAACTTACATTAGTGACTAATGCAAACCCTTCCATTTCAAAAGAAATATGTTGATGCTAGGAGTAAAGGTGGGACTCGGGCCAGGCTTTCCCGTGCCAGCCCGAGGCCCAGCTGGCTCAGCATGGTGCACGGCCCGGCCCGGCACAGACGCTAAACGGGTCGGGTTGGCACGGCATGATCACTCGGGCTAGGCCGTGCGTTGGAATAGGGCATGACGGGCTACACGGCCCTGCACGATGTAACGGGCCGTGCTCGTGCCGACCCGACCTAGCTCCCTGGCCTGCCATATTCTCCCCCTCTAACCCTAACTAAATCCCGCCGCCTTTCTCTATCTCCCTCTCCTTCCTCATCCGGCGTCGTCCCGCCCTCCTCTCGCTCAATGCCACATCGCGCCCCTCCTCTCGCTCAAGCGCCGCGCCGGCCCTCCTCCTCCCGCTCAAGTACGCGCACGGCCATCGCCACCGGTTCTCACCCGCGCTGGCCCTCCTCCTCTCGCTCCTCCCGCGCCAGCGCTTCTCCTCCCCCTCTGTCGTGGCGTGCCCGTGCCGGCACGGCCCGGAGGCGGCATGGCGGGCCACCGTGCGGTGTTTGGGCCGCTGCTGCGGCTAGGCATGCCGGCACGGCACAGCACAGCGAGTAAGGCGGGCCGTGCCGGCACGGTCAAGCTCCAGCCCGAGGCACGCCGGGCTCGTGCCAGGCTGGCCCAGCACGGCCTAAGTGGCAGCTTTAGCTAGGAGGGAGGGCAAGACTAGAGATTAAACGTTTGATTCTAGTATTAGATTGGACATCTCCGTGTAAACATTTCTATACATGATAAAAATATTTTGTTTAACATATATAGAAAATATTTTGAACCAGTACAACATGGTGTTTTCATGTAATAAAATTCATGTGCTGGCATTTTTTTTTCTGTGCGTGACGGAAAATTTAATGTAACTCATTCTGTGAAATGCAAAAATATTTTTATTTTTCTTTCTGAGAGGACCCTAGTATCTGTGTTTTTTCTTCTTCTTTTTTTTTGTGAACCGTAGGATCTGTTTTTTTAGAGGCCTTAAGATCTGTTTAGAATGCAGAAATTTCATACAAATCAGTTTATTTCCTGCAAGCACATGGGCTTTAGTATTCTCAGATACACATAGGGAAGAAAAGCTAGGTCTAGAAAGCCCAAAACTGTGTAGTTCTTGGCCCATAGCCCAGTGCTCTAGGCAACTCCAGGCTCCTTTTCCGTGGATTTGTGTAAATGCTGCTCGCAGAATTACAATCTTCTTACCGCAAACTTTGCTAGTCAATGTGTAAAACGGTAAAAAACACAGATTAGGCAAGTAGCATCTGCATCTGCTAAGAACGGGATATTACTGCCCTCTTCTTTAGTCCAAACCCGGAAGAAAGCTCAAAATTGTTTGATGTACCTGCGTAATCTAGTAAATTCGATTTTGTCTTCCCTCCGGGAGAGAAGTAACCTGAAGAACGTAACGCTACGGGAAACGCTCAGCATCACTTTCCCGCGGTGGTGAAGAATAACTGCAAAACGAAGCAATGGATGAACCCATTAAGCCCGAGAAATCTAGACCCCTCTTCAGAAAGTTAGCGTGCACATCTTAAAAAGAAGAATCACGACGACAAACCAGAGAACTCCTCCTCTTTGCCTCTTGGGGCCTTCCGAGTCCCGAGTCTTGATTAGCAAGGTGGACGGCATCGGAGGCGGAGCATGCCTGATTTTATGCCCAAACTTGGTCTTCACTTCGGTGGTTTTGAACTTTTGATCCTTTCCTGGCCAAAAGCAGGGCCTTTTTGTCGCCAATTGCCGTCGGCTTCATGTCTTCTAACTTCAGACGTCCTTACAGTGCGTTAAAGAGTTTGCAACCAAGTTGGCAAGGGAAGGCAGCTGACGACGTTCAATATCCTAAGTGTTTAACTCCTGAAAAACATAATGTATTGTTACTAGTAGATTGTGCATGTTGAAAGTCAGGGGTTCAGGCACACACTGGCCAACATTGGACAGACCAAAGAAATGGGTTTGTTTCAACTTTTAATTCAAGAAATGATGTCCCCTAGAGAATCTGAGGTTATAGTACTAACAAGAAATGATGTCCCCTAGAGAATCTGAGGTTATAGTACTAAAAATAGCTGATTGAACCCGGAGTGCACACTGCCATCGTCGTGATTCCCTGGTAATGATCAGGACATTTTTATTGTGTCTGGTGATGATTCTCAATTATCATTGTTGGATAAATTAATGATTCAGTTATGCTGAGGATTGTAACACATTTGATCCACACAAAAAAAAACTATCGTGCCATGTTCTGCACTCGAGCGAGCTTGTGATGAGCGCGAGCTGCCGTCGTCTTACTTTGGCCCCTCGGCCATCCTCTTCTCCGGCGAACGGCTCCCCTCAGCCGATCTCTTCTCTGACAAGTGGCTCACGTTTTGAGTGCCTTGCCGTTCTAGAAGAAGGTGAAGATGATCCTGAGGATGCTGATGAGGCGACACATTCTCAATTGGTGAGGGATGTTCTTCATGCTGTTGAAATATCGTTTGGTGCAATGGAGCATTCTGTGCCATCCTAGAGACCAGGGGGGTTTAGGAATATCTGATTTGGATGTCCACAATATATCTCTCCTCTGTAAATAGCTCTTTAAGTTGCTCAGTAAATAGCTCTTTAAGTTGCTCACGGAGGATAGAGTGTGGCAACAACTGTTGCGCAACAAATATGTTGGATCCAAGCCGCTTTCACAGGTCGTGTGGAGGCCAGGGGACTCACATTTCTGGGCAAGTCTCATGAAGGTTAAGTGCCATTTGTTTCGCTTTGGCACTTTCATTATTAAAAATAGCACTCAAGTTCGATTCTGGGAAGATCGGTGGCTTGGCATTACTCTTTTACGGGATCAATATCCGTGTTTATATAATATTGTCCACCACAAGCAAGAGGCCGTTGCCACGGTTTTGCGGACTTTTCCTCCCCAGGTCTCTTTTCGGCGGGATCTCAGTGGGCCTAAGGTAGTAGAGTGGAATGCGTTAATTCCACGTCTTGCTAATATATCTTTATCTCAAGGGCAAGATGTTTTTCGCTGGAATCTCACCTCAAACGGGCAATTCTCGGTCAACTCCTTGTATCGTGCTCTTTTGCATATGGATGTCCCACATATGAATCAGGTGTTCTGGAAACTAAAAGTTCTATTAAAAGTTAAAATATTTCTTTTGATACCTTCGTAAGGGAGTGGTCTTAACTAAGGATAATTTAGCTAAACGACAATGGCAACCGGCCAGAAGTGTTGTTTTTGTCACCGTAATGAGACAATTCAACATCTTTTTTTCCAGTGTCATTTTGCTCATTCTGTATGGTCTATTATCCAAGTGGCTTCTGGTCTTTTTCCACCTCGTAGCGTTACCAACTTGTTCGGCAACTGGTTACGAGGCATTAGAAAAGACTTGAAATCTATAATTATGATGGGGGCGGCTGCCCTCTGTTGGTCTTTGTGGCTATGCAGAAATAATATGGTATTCGACAAGAAAATAATCTCTTCCCCATTGTAGGTTTTATTCTTATGTACACACTGGTTCTGTACTTTGGCTATGCTTCACAAGCCGGACTCGCGGGGTATGGTTGCAGTGGTGTGCCAATGATTGGAGCAAGTCGCCAAGGACTACTTTACCCAGCATGGATGGCAATCTAAGTTTCGGCTCGACACTCCTCTTCCTTAGTTTCTATTTGCTTCGTTTTTGTTCTTTGTTTTTAGACTTTATTTTGATCATATGGATTTTGGCTATGTGCATCATACATATGCGGAGGCCGGAAGTGAACTCTTATTATTGTATCACCTTGATGTTACTTATTTTATTGAATAAAAGAGTTATGTTCAATTTTGTTAGCCTAAACTGTTCAGGTCTCGTCATGATCCTGACCATGTATTCACATTTCGTGACCCGTCGTACTTCAGTTCTATTCCTTTGGCTATCTCACTGCTTCAACTTAATTACCATGGAGGACCAGCCTTACTACAGCTTGGCCAGAGCTCATCATCAAACATTGAAGATGGAGCTAAAATACGTACAAAAACATCTCACTGGAAGATGTTTGACTTGTTGAAGCGCACAGCACCCTATTTCTCTGGAGCTTCCCTGAAACTAGCAACTGGAGCCTGAGGTGGATTTCTTTGTCGGTTTAGCACCCTGCTCCAAACCAGAGCTCATCATCAAACAGGACGCGTGCTTGGCGGACGCTCTAGCACATGTGTGGCTTTTTGGGATTTGCAATTTCTCAGTCGTGTAAAAATTATTATTCCTCAGTCTATCAAATCGTGTATTATTAAATCTATAGTTATAATATATAAATATTTAATCATATATATATAAATCTAAAATTATACATAATTTTTAAAATATGTAACAATCTAATTAACTGTTAGATGAAGAATCAACGTTTAAGATCATCGATTCAGAAATAACAATTTCTAAATCAGCTTGGAAATAGATGTTTTTTTTACATGGCATTGGCTACTATTTTTTAACGAGGGTGGCAGTGGCATTTGGCAAAGCTACCGCTTGTGCCCCGACAACCATCGGCTCCACCATGCATCTTGGCTAAGATCATTTATCGGTGCCTGTAGTTCTAGAGTCTACGATGCAAACAAGTCCTTTTCTTTCGCCAAATTATTTGTACTCTAGCACATTCCCGCGGTTTCCATCAACAGTTAATTGCGATCTCTATCTCAGGCCAGGAGGATTAAGTGGTTATTCGTTTTAAACACCAGCGGCATCCCTTCCTTAAACTTTGCGTTGTTGCTTTGCTCCGATCAAATTCTTTCCCTCCACCCCGGGTTGCTTCCCGACCAAGTCTTGAGCTTCCTCTCCCCGCCCAAAAGCAACGATTCCAAAATTTCCATCTCGATCGCAGCCGATCGAGCCCAGCCGCGGAACAAACACAGATAGCCTCCGGAACCCGAGAACTGAACACGGATCACACAAATCTTTCTTCCCCCGCAATGGCGGACACGGTTCCAGCGCAAACAAGATTAGGTGGTGGCGATGTCTCCGCGAGACTGCAGCAGGTTCTCGCGCTTCTGTTCCCTACCAACTTCGCTGCGAAGGCCGTGCTGTTCGCCATCGTCGTGGCGCTTCTGCCGCTGCTACCGACGAGCCAGGCCCCCAGGATCTGGGAGCTGCCTCACATCCTCCTCCTCGGCCTCGTCATCTCCTACGGCGTCTTCGGTCAGAGGAACGCCGACGCCGAGGTGGCCGCGGCCAAGCTCGTCGACGACGACGAGTCGGTGGAGTCCTACGTCTCCCAGATGTTGCGAGGCCCGCTGGTCTTTGAGGGGAACGACGGCGACGGTGACAGCAATGGCGGCGCCAAGGACGGCGTCCAAGCGTGGAGCTCGCAGTACTACCCTGACGACCCCCTCGTCGTCATCGCCGACACCGGGAGCAGCAACGACGAGGGCGGCGAAAGCGGGAAGCCGCTTCTCCTGCCAGTGAGGAAGCTGAAGCCGGCGGCCGAAGAATCTCCATCAGGGTATGCAAGCGACGTCATTGATGAAGAAGAAGAAGAAGAAGAAGAAGAAGAAGAAGAAGAAGAAGAAGAAGAAGAAGAAGAAGCAGAGTTCCTTGCCCACAAGGAAGGATACGGCGGCGTGCGCGAGCATGCCATGCCTTCGCCGTCCTCTGTCCTTGACGCCGACCTGACCCTCTCGCCTTGCTCGCCTCCTCCGCCACCACCTCCACCGCCGTTTCATGACGCTGGACGCGGCCTCAGGAAGAACAAAGCAAGAAGTTTCAACGAATATGGAGTCAGAGACCGGAGCATGAGCGGACGGGCGGGCTTGCACAACGGCGGCGGCACCAAGTTCCGGTCGAACTCTGCGACCCAAGCAACGAGGAGGAGCACTTTCGCCTGCTACGATCCTGTAGCTGCATTCGACGATCAAGCCGCCGCGTATGATGAGTTGGACGAGACTGCAGCAGCAGCGTTAGACAGCTCGTTCAGCAGCGATGCGGTCACCGAGGGCGACGACGACGACAACAAGGAGGAAGACAACTACGAGGAAGAGGAAGACGAGGAGGAGGACAGCTCTTGCGACAAAGAGCTGTTTGAGTTGGCAACGAGGCCGGGGCCGAAGGAGGAGACGGAGCAGGACGAGGTGGACAGGAAAGCCGACGAGTTCATAGCCAAGTTCAGGGAGCAGATTAGGATGCAGCGGGTTGAGCCGGGCAGGAGATGACGAGCGAACACGGGAGATTCGCACGTCCGACCCTATCGAAGAAGTGCTGCTGCCTCATTGTCGCCGCGTAGCATGTGTTCGGATCGTTTTCCTCATGTGTAATATCGCACTGCAATTTTATGTTTCTTCGTGTTATTTTGCTTGTTCTAACTTCTGATGTAACTAGAACATGAACAAATGGTGTAAATGTAAAGGTGGGCATCGGGCCGGGCATTTTCGGGCTAGCCCTAAGCCCGGCCGGCACGGCCCGGCGCTCGACCCGGCATGGCACGGCATGTCGGCGGGCCGGGCTGGCACGGCACGGTGGCCCGGGCCGGGCCGTGCCGGTGATTGGAGCACAGTGGGCAGCACGGGCCGGCACGCTGCCACGGGCCGTGCTCGGGCCGGCACGGCACGGCGTGCGCGGCGGGCGCGGCGGGCGCGACGGGCGCGTGGTTGGCCGGCGAGAGAGGAAGGCCGCCCGGGGGAGGAAGGGGGGCCGGGGGGGGCAGGCGGCGGGGGGAGGGCCTGGCGGCGGGGGAGGGGGCAGGCGGCGGGCGGGGCCTGGCGGCGGGGGAGGCAGGCAGCGGGGGTGGCAGGCGGCGGGGGAGGCGGCTGGCGGCGGGGTAGCCGGGGACGGGGAGGAAGGGGAGCCGCAGGGGGGTGTGGAGGCGTGCAGGGGAGAGAAAAGGGGGGGCCCGGGGGGTGTGGCAGGCGGCAGGGGAGAGAAGGGGGGCCGGGGGGGTGCTGTGCCCGTGTGGCGGGCAGTTTTAAAATTTTAAAATTTTAAAATTTTGGAGCAGGACTGCCTCAATTCTCAAAGTCTATATATATGGCATGTTTTTCTTCTCAATTCTCAACACCCAAATCACAAAAACATCTTTAGTCTCAACTCTCAAGTCTCACACATGTTCTCTCGTAGTCGTGGCAAGGAGAAGGCCACCGAGGCGGCGCGTCAACGTCGTCCCCCCATTCATCCTACTGCATCACAACGAGGCCGATCCTCGCATGGCGGGTTGACGTTGCCGCATCCTACGGGAGACAACGAGATTGATCATCGTGTAGTCTCCCACAACATGGAAAACAACGAGATCGATCCTCGTCTACTCTCCCCCGACATGGGAGACTACGGTATGGAAGACGGTCATATGGACGGTACTAGTGGTTTTGAGGATGCTGGTAATTTTTCAGGGGAATTAGGGTCAACGGATACCGACGTTGGATCATCGGTGCAAGCAACGAGGGGTGGAACTACGCAACGGGCTTGGTGCTGGCAGCATATGGAGCGCAGCATAGAAATGGAAAACGGCCGTCAGGTATCATATGCCACCTGTAAATATTGCAAAGCTAGATTAAAGGCATCTTCAAAAAATGGAACAGGTAGTTTGAAGCGGCATGCTCAGGCGTGCTTGCAAAAGATAGCCGCAGGACGGAGAGAAGGGGAAGCTGTCCAGACCCAGCTTAACTTTGGCCCCGACGGTTCGGTAAGTACATGGATGTACAACCCTCAGGTAGCAAGAGAGGAGATAGCTAAATACATAGTTAGCGAGAATCTTCCGATTAGTACGGGGGAAAGTGCTAGGTTCGAGAGATTGATCCAAAATGCTTTTTGCCCATAGTACAGTCACGTCACTAGAAAAACCACGAGTAGAGACATAGTAGCACTTTACAATCGTAAATTGGATGAACTGAAAGAGCAGTACACGAAAGTGAGTTTTTTTTTCGCTTTAACGTCGGACATTTGGACTTCCTCCCATCAAAGATCTGCCTATCTTAGTGTTGTTGCACATTATTTGGATGAAGAATTTAATTTGAACAAACGAGTCATAGGCTTTAAGTTAATAGATGAGGCACATACTGGAGAGGCCATCGCGGAACGTATTCTTGAGGTTGTTAGAGATTTTAAAATAGAAAATAGAATTTTCGCTATCACTCTTGACAATGCATCGGCTAATACATCCGCTATGGAGATTATCTCACCTTGTTTGCAAGCCTACACTGGAGGTTACATCATCCACCAGAGGTGCATATGCCACATCATTAATCTCATCGTGCAAGCAGGTTTGAAGGTAATGAAGCCTAATTTAGATAATATACGTACTGCTATTATGTTTATTACATCTTCACCGACAAGGTACAAAGCGTACCGCGATTATTGTAAGGCCAATAATAAGGTTGCAAGAAAATTCAATGTGGACATGAAGGTAAGGTGGAACTCCACATACACCATGCTAGAGCGGTGTGAGGGGTACGAGCATATTATATCTCTCTATGTGAACTGTAATGCAGGTATGCAGGTAATTACTGATGGGGATTGGGAAGTTGCTAGTCGTTTTCGTGATTTTTTAAAAATATTTTACAATGTAACCACAGTTCTATATGGTATTTATTATCCTACTTCTTGCTTAGTCATTGAGTGGCTTTGGACCATGGCTGAAGCTATGAAAGAAAACATGGATGATAGGCTCCTAAAATCAATTATTGAACCAATGGAGGCTAAGTTCTTAAAATATTTTGGAGCTATTCCACATCTTTATTGTTATGGTATTATTTTTTATCCTCGTAGAAAGTTAGAAGGGCTAAAGGGGGCCTTTGAGGCAATTGGTGAAGCATTGGGTTTAGATTACTCTGATGCTTACACTCATGTTCATGATGAGCTTTTTGATGTTTTCGATTTGTATCATACGAAATTTGGCAGTACAGGGCAACCAAGAACAAGTGCATCAGTAACCCCACAAGGAACAATCACTTCGAGTGCTGCTAATATGTGGAAGAAGCTAAAAGGCAACAATTCCAGTGGATCATCTGGCAAAACGCAATGGAATCCAAGAGTAGAGATCAACCACTACCTCGACACACCTTATGCGGAAAATGAGTTTGACCTCGCAGATGGCCAAGATGTCAACCTACTCATGTGGTGGAAGAACCATAATAAGATATATCCCGTGCTATCACATTTTGCACGAGATATACTCATGGTTCCGGTGTCGTCTGTCTCATCGGAAGCCACTTTCAGTACGGTAGGAAGGATAATTGAGCCAAGAAGGTCATCCTTCGCACCCGCTATGGTTGAGGCACTTACATGTCTCAACGACTGGGACAAAGCAGAGACCCGGCAACAACATCAACTCGAGGATCCGGAGATCACGAAGGCCATGGCCGACCTTGAGAATCTTGATATTGAGTAGTATCCATGTATGCATACAAAATTATTGTACTCTTTTCCTTACAGGAGGTACTCCACACTGGAGTGTAAGGTTTTTAATGAGGCAATAATTGCATATCAATAAAATTTCGTTATTCCTCCAATTATTGTAAGGTTTTTAATTCTTTATCTCTTTACTTCTCTTTTATTTCTCATCTATTCTTTATTCCCTCTTTTCTTTTTATTTTCCCTCCCTTTCTTCTTTTTATTTTTTTCCTCTATTCTCCTCTCTTCTTTATATTTTCCCTCCCTTTTTTTCCCTCCCATTTTTCCCTCTATTTTCCCTCCCTTTTTTTTCCTGCCACCCTACCCCCCCCGGCCCCCCCCACCCACGGCCACGTGGCCATTATCCGGCGCCCCCCCCACCCACAGCCCTAACCCCATCCCCACGCCCCCGCGCCGAACCCACCCCCATCCCCCATTCCCCCCAGACCCCATTCCCCATTCCCCCAACCCCAAATCCCCAATCCCCCACCCCGCCGGCCGGCCACTCCAACTCCCCCGCCCCCAACGGCCAGCCCGCCCTCTTTTTCTCTTCCCCAAGCAACTCCCCCGCCGCCCTCCTCCCTCCTGCCTCCTCTCTCCTCAGTCCTCCCTCGGGTGCGCCGTGCCGCCGTGAGCCACCGGAGTACCGGACCGCCTCCGCCGCGTGCCCTCCTCCCGCCGCCGCCCTCGCACGAGCCTCCGCCCTCCGCTCGGTCCGCCTCTGCCGCACGCCCTCCTCCCGCCGCGCCCCCCTCGCACGCGCCTCCGCTCGGACCGCCGGCACCGCCGCTGCGCCTCCTCACCCCGGACGCGTTCGTCGCCAGCAACCGTGGCGTGCCCGTGCCGGCACGGCCCGGAGGCGGCACGGCGGGCCTTCGTGCCGGGTTTGGGCCCTAGCTGCGGCTGCGCGTGCCGGCACGGCACGGCACGGTGGCGACGGCGTGCCGTGCCGGCCCGGTCAAGCGACGGCCCGAGGCACGCCGGGCTCGTGCCGTGCCGGCACGGCCCGGCTCGATGCGCACCTTTATGTAAATGAGTGGAACAAAAGGTGTGGACATTGCGCGCACCACCTAGTACAAGTGCAGAACTTGATTATTTTTTTCTTAACTAGATTCTTTTTTTTCTTTTTTGAGCGGAGAGCTTGATTCTTTTATTTTTCAGCGAGAAGTGTAGAAGTAGAAGTTTTGTTTTGGGTTTATATTTGATGAATGCCACTACAATTATGTCGATTTCGAGAAATGCCATTACAAAAACTTGACTCTAAGAAATGATGTTATTATTCTTATATACTCTCAGATGTCATTACGGTCGTTTCAATCTATTTCTCGGGCAATATAAGCTCGTATTTCCTTTCGTATTTTTGTAGGTGTAATTACCTCAATTTGTAACCTTGCGTAAATGAGATCCTTTCTAATTGTCATATAAATAAATTACATTTCATCTCACGTCATTTCTACATTTATGATAATTAAAATGGCTCAAACTAAAAAGAGTGCAATTTTGACCTAGACTCAATTTGAATAAAATTTTAAAAACAAAGTTCACTCAAAATCATCTCTGATAGTTTTCACGAGTCCCGGATATCTCCGAGAAGGCTTCCAAAAAATTTCAACTAATTTGAAATTAATTTGCATATTTGAATAATTATAAAACATATTCAAACAAGCTCCAAATTGGCAGAACTGAAATATATTAATTGAGTGAATTTTTCCTTATTCAAAATTTATGGTATTTTATATTTGTGACTCATTTTTCTTCCTAAACCCACATATAATTTTTTTCATAAATTCTTACGAATTATTTCACCTACTTACTGTTCGAACCTAAATTTAGACATAATTTGAATTGTATTTAAAAAAATCAAATATGACTTAATTTAATCTCATAGAATTCTCATAAGTCATAAATATTTGACCCTCTATGAACTTTTGCAGTTTCAAAAACCTATATTTGGATCCCCTAACAATTTAAAATCATACACTGGACCAAAATAAAAATAAAATAAAATAAAATAAACCTTAATCCACTTGGGCCAACTTCCGGCCCAATTCCTCATGCGCGCTGGCCCAAGCCCATCATCCACGGTGCCCGCTTCACCCTTCTTCCTCGGCCACCAACCAACAAGGCTTGTTGGTCAAGCCTCTTCTTCCACGTGGCTAGGCCACGCGCCGACACTTGCCTGCGCTGGAAATCGCGGGAGCTCTACGGCCAACTGCTCGTCCGAGCTGCCGTCTCTCCACCCTGTGCTAGTACACACGCGCTAGCACTTCGTTCCCTCATGCGCATCCACGTGTTTGGTCCCATCACCCTAGAGCCGTTGCGGTCGATGCCGTTGAGACCACCCATCTCCAGCCGTCAGCGCCCATTTCATCCCCTTTTGATTGCATGTTCTGTGAGCTCCCATATCCTTGCCGACTTCACCATCACACTCCTCTCTGTCCCGCGCATCTTTCCCAGCAGAAATCATGGCATGTCGTTGAGTTCTGTGACCGGAATACTATTGACATCGAGAGCTCCGGCGAGCCCTGCCATCGGTATTGCCGTGCACCTCGCATCCGACGGTGATTCCTGCCCTAGACTTGTCCTTCCTCTCCGCCTTCCCTCCTTGAGTCAAACTGTACTTTCCTCTCGGCCATTGGTGTAGTAGATCACTGGTGAGCAGCCTTCGTCTTCAACTCCGGTAGAGATCTGCCGGGAGTTTACGTCTTCACTCCGGTGAGTTCCAGCAACTGCCATCACCTTCCTCGGCTTCCTCTCCACCTCCTCTATCTCACCTTGCCTTCCTTTTTCCTCGGCATGCACCGAAAATCGTTGCCACCATGATCAGTGCGTCGCTGTCCACCATCCCTGGTAATCTCGAGCTTAGCATCACTCTGAGGAACCACTAGGTGGTTTAGCGTGCTCCAGAGGACCATCAGAAGCTTCCTTGATGATCAACCCGGTACCGAAGCCGTTCTACCTCTTCCTCCCCAACTCTGGTGATTCGGCACCACACTGATCCACCATCGCCAACCCCTCTGGCCATCTCCACCGACCACCCGCATCACATTGCGGTGAGTCATCGGTGCTAACACGCTAGTCTTTTTCCCCTCCTCCCTTCTGTAGCGCTCTGGGGGGTGGTGCTCTATTCACGGCCATCACTGGCAAGCACGCCAACACTGCTCCAGCCAACCGTGATTCCTCATGACCGTAGGAATGGAACCCAACGCACGCAGGAACCGTACGGTGAAAACGGCGCGTGAAATGACCCTCTGATTGCTCGCACGATTCTGACTCGTGGGATTGACATGCGGGCCCTGCCTAATTAGTTTGATGTCAAAACCGGTTTTAAAATCCGTGCCTATGACAAGTTGGCCCACTGCTTAACGGTCACTTAATTCAAATAAAGAAAATATTAAATTTCTGGCATGCAGGACCCACCTGTCATTGACTCTATACAATAAAGGAAATAAAAATGTAATTATGTTGTGTATGACATGTGGGTCCAGAGGCCAGCTGACCAGCTAACCCTTGACCATTCAAGGCTGACCTCTGGCCCCCCATGTTAGCCTCTACGGCTAGGTGTGGCTTAGTGAGAACAGTATTCCTCTATTTATTTAAATGAGGAAAAGACAGAAAATGCTAAAAAATGGTTAAACTCACATGAACTCCAAATGAGATGATCCCTTTTTCATAAATTCATGATTTAATATATAGTGATTAATGGCATCATTTTATGCATGTTATTTTTTATAAAATTTCAAAATTACTGATAAGTCAATTAGCCCTAAAATTTGTGTATAAACCTTCAAAAATTCATAACTTTAATCCTAGGACTCCGAATGGAGTGATTCCAATTAAATTAGTTTATAATGTAATTATCTACATTATAGGATGTATTTCATTCATCATATAGCATTCTAGAATTCCTGGCATTGATTTATTGCTTTCTTTTATCATTTCCGGGTGTTTCGATATTTTGATAAAACCCGGCAACGAAGTGTATTACGAAAGTGAAGCCTACTCAGGTCTAGGAGTTTGATTAGCAAGGCAAGCATGTAGCTCACTAAGATTCTTCATTTGATTTATGCTACGGTTTGTGGATGAGATAATTATGCTTGGTTGCATGTTTTGAGTATTGTTTATTGCGATGGATGAAATCACTAGCATGATAGGATAAAGGATCAAGATGTCGGCCTAGAGGGGAGGGGT
>JAGXJF010004408.1:0-148590 GCA_019208055.1 Stipa capillata
CAATTAGAGGAGATCGAGAACTTCCGGACGGACCATTTGGAAGTTTCAGTACAGTCGGGTTGTACGGTTTGGTCGGATGGTTCGGGACCAACAGTTTGGAGGGTCTGAGACGGTCGGGTTCGATGGTTTGGTTGGATGGTTCGGGACAACTTTAGGAGATCCGGAGCTTCTTCCGGACGGGACCGTTTGGAAGTTCTGGGACGGTGGGGTTGGCCGGGTTGGTCGGATGGTTCGGGACAACTAGAGCAGATCCAGTCCTTCTTCCGGGACGGACCGTTTGGAATTTCCGGGACGGTCGGGTTGGACGGTTTGGTCGGATGGTTCGGGACAATTAGAGGAGATCAGGACCTTCTTCCGGACGGGACCGTCTGGAATGTCCGGGACGGTCAGGTTGGACGGTTTGGTTGGATGGTTCGGGACAACCACAGGAGATCCAGTGCTTCTTCCGGACGGACCGTCTGGAATGTCCGGGACGGTCGGGTTGGACGGTTTGGTCGGATGGTTCGGGACCAACAGTTTGGTAGGTCCAAGACGGTCGGGTTGGACGTTTGGTCGGATGGTTCGGGACCAACAGTTTGGTAGGTCCAAGACGGTCGGGTTGGACGGTTGGTCGGATGGTTCGGGACCAACAGTTTGGAGGGTCCGGGACGGTCGGGTTGGACGGTTTGGTCGGATGGTTCGGGACCAACAGTATGGAGGGTCGAAGACCGTCGGGTTGCATAATTTGGTCGGATGATTCGGGACCAACAGCTTGGGGGGTCTGGGACGGTCGGGTTGGACGGTTTGGTCGGATGGTTCGGGACAACTACAGGAGATCCGGACCTTCTTCCGGACGGGACCGTTTGGATGTTCCGGGACGATCGGGTTGGACGGTTTGGTCGGATGGTTCGGGACAACTAGAGGAGATGAGGACCTTCTTCCGGACGGACCGTTTGGAATCTCCGGGACGGTCGGGTTGGACGGTTTGGTCGGATGGTTCGGGACCAACAGTTTGGTGGGTCCAAGACGGTCGGGTTGAACGGTTTGATCAGATGGTACGGGACCAACAGTTTGGACGGTCCAAAACGGTAGGGTTGCATAATTTGGTCGGATGATTCGGGACCAACAGTTTGGAGGGTCCGGGACGGTCGGTCGGACGGTTTGGTCGGATGGTTCAGGACAACTACAGGAGATCCGGACCTTCTTCCGGACGGACCGTTTGGAAGTTCCGGAACGATCGGGATTGGACGGTTTGGTCGGATGGTTCGGGACAACTACAGGAGATACGGACCTTTTTCCGGACGGACCGTTTGGAATGTCCGGGACGGTCGGGTTGGACGGTTTGGTCGGATGGTTCGGGACCAACAGTTTGGTCGGTCCAAGACGGTCAGGTTGGACGATTTGGTGGGATGGTTCAGGACCAACAGTTTGGAGGGTCCGGGACGGCCGGGTTGGATGATTTGGTCGAATGGTTCAGGAGAACTAGAGGAGAACCGGACCTTCTTCCGGACGGACCATTTGGAAGGTCCGGGACGGTCGGGTTGGACGGTATGGTTGGATGTTTTGGGACAATTAGTGGAGATCTTGAACTTCCGGACGGACCATTTGGAAGTTCCAGGACAGTCGGGTTCGACGGTTTGGTCGGATGGTTCGGGACCAACAGTTTGGAGGGTCTGAGACGGTCGGGTTGGACGGTTTGATTGGATGGTTCGGGACAACTGGAGGAGATCCGGACCTTCTTCCGGACGGACCGTTTGGAAGTTCCGGGACGATCGGGTTGGACGGTTTGGTCGGATGGTTCGGGACAACTAGAGGAGATCCGGACCTTCTTCCGGACGGACCGTTTGGAAGTTCCGGGACGATAGGGTTGGATGGTTTGGTCGGATGGTTCGGGACAACTAGAGGAGATCCGGACCTTCTTCCGGACGGACCGTTTGGAATGTCCGGGACGGTCGGGTTGGAAGGTTTGGTCGGATGGTTCGGGACAACTACAGGAGATCCGGACCTTCTTCGGGACGAACCGTTTGGAAGTTCCGAGACGATCGGGTTGGAAGGTATGGTCGGATGGTTCGGGGCAACTAAAGGAGATACGGACCTTCTTCTGGACGGACCGTTTGGAATTTCTGGGACGATCGGGTTCGATGGTTTGGTCGGATGGTTCGGGACCAACAGTTTGGTGGGTCCAAGACGGTCGGGTTGGACGGTTTGGTCGGATGGTTCGGGACCAACAGTCTGGAGGGTCCAAGACGGTCAGGTTGCATAATGTGGTCGGATCATTCGGGACCAATAGCTTGGAGGGTCCGGGACGGTCAGGTTGGACGGTTTGGTCGGATGGTTCGGGACAACTACAGGAGATCCGGACCTTCTTCCGGACGAACCGTTTGGAAGTTCTGGGACGATCGAGTTGGACGGTTCGGTCGGATGGTTCGGGACAACTAGAGGAGATACGGACCTTCTTCCGGACGGACCGTTTGGAATGACCGGGACGGTCGGGTTGGACGGTTTGGACGGATGGTTCGGGACCAACAGTTTGGTGGGTCCAAGACGGTCGGGTTGGACGGTTTTGGTCGGATGGTTCGGGACCAACAGTTTGGAGGGTCCAAGACGGTCGGGTTGCATAATTTGGTCGGATGATTCGGGACCAACAGCTTGGAGGGTCCGGGACGGTCGGGTTGGACGGTTTGGTCGGATGGTTCGGGACAACTACTGGAGATCCGGACCTTCTCCCGGACGGACCGTTTGGAATTTCCGAGACGATCGGGTTGGACGGTTTGGTCGGATGGTACGGGACAACTAGAGGAGATACGGACCTTCTTCCGGATCGACTGACCGTTTGGAATGTCCGGGACGGTCGGGTTGGACGGGTTGGTCGGACGGTTCGGGACTAACAGTTTGGTGGGTCCAAGACGGTCGGGTTGGACGGTTTGGTCGGATGGTTCGGGACCAACAGTTTGGAGGGTCCAAGACTGTCGGGTTGCATAATTTGGTCGGATGATTCGGGAGCAACAGTTTGGAAGGTCCGGGACGGTCAGGTTGGACGGTTTCGTCGGATGGTTCGGGACAACCACAGGAGATCCGGACCTTCTTCCGGACGGACCGTTTGGAAGTTCCGGGACGATCGGGTTGGACGGTTTGGTCGGATGGTTCGGGACAACTAGAGGAGATCAGGACCTTCTTCCGGACGGACCGTTTGGAATGTCCGGGACGGTCGGGTTGGATGGTTTGGTCGGATGGTTCGGGACCAACAGTTTGGTGGGTCCAAGACGGTCGGGTTGGACGGCTTGGTCGGATGGTCCGGGACGGTCGGGTTGGATGATTTGGTCGGATGGTTCAGGAGAACTAGAGGTGAACCGGACCTTCTTTCGGACGGACCATTTGGAAGGTCCGGGACGGTCGGGTTGGACGGTTTGGTTGGATGTTTTGGGACAATTAGTGGAGATCTTGAACTTCCGGACGGACCATTTGGAAGTTCCAGGACAGTCGGGTTCGACGGTTTGGTCGGATGGTTCGGGACCAACAGTGTGGAGGGTCTGAGACGGTCGGGTTGGACGGTTTGATTGGATGGTTCGGGACAACTAGAGGAGATCCGGACCTTCTTCCGGACGAACCGTTTGGAACTTCCGGGTCGATCGGGTTGGAAGGTGTGGTCGGATGGTTCGGGGCAACTAAAGGAGATACGGACCTTCTTCCGGACGGACCGTTTGGAATTTCCGGGACGATCGGGTTGGACGGTTTGGTCGGATCGTTCGGGACCAACAGTTTGGTGGGTCCAAGACGGTCGGGTTGGAAGGTTTGGTCGGATGGTTCGGGACAACTGCAGGAGATCCGGACCTTCTTCCGGACGAACCGTTTGGAACTTCCGGGACGATCGGGTTGGAAGGTATGGTCGGATGGTTCGGGGCAACTAAAGGAGATACGGACCTTCTTCCGGATGGACCGTTTGGAATTTCCGGGACGATCGGGTTGGACGGTTTGGTCGGATCGTTCGGGACCAACAGTTTGGTGGGTCCAAGACGGTCGGGTTGGACGGTTTGGTCGGATGGTTCGGGACCAACAGTTTGGAGGGTCCAAGACGGTCGGGTTGCATAATTTGGTCGGATCATTCGGGGCCAGTAGCTTGGAGGGTCCGGGACGGTCGGGTTGGACTGTTTGGTCGGATGGTTCGGGACAACTAGAGGAGATACGGACCTTCTTCCGGACGGAACGTTTGGAATGTCCGGGACGGTCGGGTTGGACGGTTTGGTCGGATGGTTCGGGACCAACAGTTTGGAGGGTCCAAGACCGTCGGGTTGCATAATTTGGTTGGATGATTCGGGACCAACAGCTTGGAGGGTCCGGGACGGTCGGGTTGGACGGTTTGGACGGATGGTTCGGGACAACTAGAGGAGATCCGGAGCTTCTTCCGGACGGACCGTGTGGAAATTCCGGGACGATCGGGTTGGACGGTATAGTCGGATGGTTCGGGAGAACTAGAGGAGAACCGGACCTTCTTCCGGACGGACCGTTTGGAAGGTCCGGGACGGTCGGGTTGGACGGTTTGGTTGGAAGTTTCGGGACAATTAGAGGAGATCGAGAACTTCCGGACGGACCATTTGGAAGTTCCAGTACAGTCGGGTTGTACGGTTTGGTCGGATGGTTCGGGACCAACAGTTTGGAGGGTCTGAGACGGTCGGGTTCGATGGTTTGGTTGGATGGTTCGGGACAACTTTAGGAGATCCGGAGCTTCTTCCGGACGGACCGTTTGGAATGGTTTGGTGGACCGTTTGGAAGTCTGGGACGGTGGGGTTGGCCGGGTTGGTCGGATGGTTCGGGACAACTAGAGCAGATCCAGTCCTTCTTCCGGACGGACCGTTTGGAATTTCCGGGACGATCGGGTTGGACGGTTTGGTCGGATGGTTCGGGACAACTAGAGGAGATCAGGACCTTCTTCCGGACGGACCGTTTGGAATGTCCAGGATGGTCGTGTTGGACAGTTTCGTCGGATGGTTCGGGACCAACAGTTTGGAGGGTCCAAGACGGTCGGGTTGCATAATTTGGTCGGATGATTTGCGACTAACAGCTTGGAGGGTCCGGGACGATCGGGTTGGACGGTTTGGTCGGATGGTTCGGGACCAACAGTATGGAGGGTCCAAGACCGTCGGGTTGCATAATTTGGTCGGATGATTCGGGACCAACAGCTTGGGGGGTCTGGGACGGTCGGGTTGGACGGTTTGGTCGGATGGTTCGGGACAACTACAGGAGATCCGGACCTTCTTCCGGACGGACCGTTTGGATGTTCCGGGACGATCGGGTTGGACGGTTTGGTCGGATGGTTCGGGACAACTAGAGGAGATGAGGACCTTCTTCCGGACGGACCGTTTGGAATGTCCGGGACGGTCGGGTTGGACGGTTTGGTCGGATGGTTCGGGACCAACAGTTTGGTGGGTCCAAGACGGTCGGGTTGAACGGTTTGGTCGGATGGTACGGGACCAACAGTTTGGACGGTCCAAAACGGTAGGGTTGCATAATTTGGTCGGATGATTCGGGACCAACAGTTTGGAGGGTCCGGGACGGTCGGGTCGGACGGTTTAATCGGATGGTTCGGGACAACTACAGGAGATCCGGTCCTTCTTCCGGACGGACCGTTTGGAAGTTCCGGAACGATCGGGTTGGACGGTTTGGTCGGATGGTTCGGGACAACTACAGGAGATACGGACCTTTTTCTGGACGGACCGTTTGGAATGTCCGGGACGGTCGGGTTGGACGGTTTGGTCGGATGGTTCGGGACCAACAGTTTGGTCGGTCCAAGACGGTCAGGTTGGACGATTTGGTGGGATGGTTCAGGACCAACAGTTTGGAGGGTCCGGGACGGCCGGGTTGGATGATTTGGTCGAATGGTTCAGGAGAACTAGAGGAGAACCGGACCTTCTTCCGGACGGACCATTTGGAAGGTCCGGGACGGTCGGGTTTGGACGGTATGGTTGGATGTTTTGGGACAATTAGTGGAGATCTTGAACTTCCGGACGGACCATTTGGAAGTTCCAGGACAGTCGGGTTCGACGGTTTGGTCGGATCGTTCGGGACCAACAGTTTGGAGGGTCTGAGACGGTCGGGTTGGACGGTTTGATTGGATGGTTCGGGACAACTGGAGGAGATCCGGACCTTCTTCCGGACGGACCGTTTGGAAGTTCCGGGACGATCGGGTTGGACGGTTTGGTCGGATGGTTCGGGACAACTAGAGGAGATCCGGACCTTCTTCCGGACGGACCGTTTGGAAGTTCCGGGACGATAGGGTTGGATGGTTTGGTCGGATGGTTCGGGACAACTAGAGGAGATCCGGACCTTCTTCCGGACGGACCGTTTGGAATGTCCGGGACGGTCGGGTTGGAAGGTTTGGTCGGATGGTTCGGGACAACTACAGGAGATCCGGACCTTCTTCCGGACGAACCGTTTGGAAGTTCCGAGACGATCGGGTTGGAAGGTATGGTCGGATGGTTCGGGGCAACTAAAGGAGATACGGACCTTCTTCTGGACGGACCGTTTGGAATTTCTGGGACGATCGGGTTGGATGGTTTGGTCGGATGGTTCGGGACCAACAGTTTGGTGGGTCCAAGACGGTCGGGTTGGACGGTTTGGTCGGATGGTTCGGGACCAACAGTCTGGAGGGTCCAAGACGGTCAGGTTGCATAATTTGGTCGGATCATTCGGGACCAATAGCTTGGAGGGTCCGGGACGGTCGGGTTGGACGGTTTGGTCGGATGGTTCGGGACTAACAGTTTCGTGGGTCCAAGACGGTCGGGTTGGACGGTTTGGTCGGATGGTTCGGGACCAACAGTTTGGAGGGTCCAAGACTGTCGGGTTGCATAATTTGGTCGGATGATTCGGGAGCAACAGTTTGGAAGGTCCGGGACGGTCAGGTTGGACGGTTTCGTCGGATGGTTCGGGACAACCACAGGAGATCCGGACCTTCTTCCGGACGGACCGTTTGGAAGTTCCGGGACGATCGGGTTGGACGGTTTGGTCGGATGGTTCGGGACAACTAGAGGAGATCAGGACCTTCTTCCGGACGGACCGTTTGGAATGTCCGGGACGGTCGGGTTGGATGGTTTGGTCGGATGGTTCGGGACCAACAGTTTGGTGGGTCCAAGACGGTCGGGTTGGACGGCTTGGTCGGATGGTCCGGGACGGTCGGGTTGGATGATTTGGTCGGATGGTTCAGGAGAACTAGAGGTGAACCGGACCTTCTTCCGGACGGACCATTTGGAAGGTCCGGGACGGTCGGGTTGGACGGTTTGGTTGGATGTTTTGGGACAATTAGTGGAGATCTTGAACTTCCGGACGGGCCATTTGGAAGTTCCAGGACAGTCGGGTTCGACGTTTGGTCGGATGGTTCGGGACCAACAGTGTGGAGGGTCTGAGACGGTCGGGTTGGACGGTTTGATTGGATGGTTCGGGACAACTAGAGGAGATCCGGACCTTCTTCCGGACGAACCGTTTGGAACTTCCGGGTCGATCGGGTTGGAAGGTGTGGTCGGATGGTTCGGGGCAACTAAAGGAGATACGGACCTTCTTCCGGACGGACCATTTGGAATTTCCGGGACGATCGGGTTGGACGGTTTGGTCGGATCGTTCGGGACCAACAGTTTGATGGGTCCAAGACGGTCGGGTTGGAAGGTTTGGTCGGATGGTTCGGGACAACTGCAGGAGATCCGGACCTTCTTCCGGACGAACCGTTTGGAACTTCCGGGACGATCGGGTTGGAAGGTATGGTCGGATGGTTCGGGGCAACTAAAGGAGATACGGACCTTCTTCCGGATGGACCGTTTGGAATTTCCGGGACGATCGGGTTGGACGGTTTGGTCGGATCGTTCGGGACCAACAGTTTGGTGGGTCCAAGACGGTCGGGTTGGACGGTTTTGGTCGGATGGTTCGGGACCAACAGTTTGGAGGGTCCAAGACGGTCGGGTTGCATAATTTGGTCGGATCATTCGGGGCCAATAGCTTGGAGGGTCCGGGACGGTCGGTTCGGACTGTTTGGTCGGATGGTTCGGGACAACTAGAGGAGATACGGACCTTCTTCCGGACGGAACGTTTGGAATGTCCGGGACGGTCGGGTTGCACGGTTTGGTCGGATGGTTCGGGACCAACAGTTTGGAGGGTCCAAGACCGTCGGGTTGCATAATTTGGTCGGATGATTCGGGACCAACAGCTTGGAGGGTCCGGGACGGTCGGGTTGGACGGTTTGGACGGATGGTTCGGGACAACTAGAGGAGATCCGGAGCTTCTTCCGGACGGACCGTGTGGAAATTCCGGGACGATCGGGTTGGACGGTATAGTCGGATGGTTCGGGAGAACTAGAGGAGAAACGGACCTTCTTCCGGACGGACCGTTTGGAAGGTCCGGGACGGCCGGGTTGGACGGTTTGGTTGGAAGTTTCGGGACAATTAGAGGAGATCGAGAACTTCCGGACGGACCATTTGGAAGTTCCAGTACAGTCGGGTTGTACGGTTTGGTCGGATGGTTCGGGACCAACAGTTTGGAGGGTCTGAGACGTCGGGTTCGATGGTTTGGTTGGATGGTTCGGGACAACTTTAGGAGATCCGGAGCTTCTTCCGGACGGACCGTTTGGAAGTTCTGGGACGGTGGGGTTGGCCGGGTTGGTCGGATGGTTCGGGACAACTAGAGCAGATCCAGTCCTTTTTCCGGACGGACCGTTTGGAATTTCCGGGACGATCGGGTTGGACGGTTTGGTCGGATGGTTCGGGACAACTAGAGGAGATCAGGACCTTCTTCCGGACGGACCGTTTGGAATGTCCAGGATGGTCGTGTTGGACAGTTTCGTCGGATGGTTCGGGACCAACAGTTTGGAGGGTCCAAGACGGTCAGGTTGCATAATTTGGTCGGATGATTTGCGACTAACAGCTTGGAGGGTCCGGGACGGTCGGGTTGGACGGTTTGGTCGGATGGTTCGGGACCAACAGTATGGAGGGTCCAAGACCGTCGGGTTGCATAATTTGGTCGGATGATTCGGGACCAACAGCTTGGGGGGTCTGGGACGGTCGGGTTGGACGGTTTGGTCGGATGGTTCGGGACAACTACAGGAGATTCGGACCTTCTTCCGGACGGACCGTTTGGATGTTCCGGGACGATCGGGTTGGACGGTTTGGTCGGATGGTTCGGGACAACTAGAGGAGATGAGGACCTTCTTCCGGACGGACCGTTTGGAATGTCCGGGACGGTCGGGTTGGACGGTTTGGTCGGATGGTTCGGGACCAACAGTTTGGTGGGTCCAAGACGGTCGGGTTGAACGGTTTGGTCGGATGGTACGGGACCAACAGTTTGGACGGTCCAAAACGGTAGGGTTGCATAATTTGGTCGGATGATTCGGGACCAACAGTTTGGAGGGTCCGGGACGGTCAGGTCGGACGGTTTGGTCGGATGGTTCGGGACAACTACAGGAGATCCGGACCTTCTTCCGGACGGACCGTTTGGAAGTTCCGGAACGATCGGGTTGGACGGTTTGGTCGGATGGTTCGGGACAACTACAGGAGATACGGACCTTTTTCCGGACGGACCGTTTGGAATGTCCGGGACGGTCGGGTTGGACGGTTTGGTCGGATGGTTCGGGACCAACAGTTTGGTCGGTCCAAGACGGTCAGGTTGGACGATTTGGTGGGATGGTTCAGGACCAACAGTTTGGAGGGTCCGGGACGGCCGGGTTGGATGATTTGGTCGATGGTTCAGGAGAACTAGAGGAGAACCGGACCTTCTTCCGGACGGACCATTTGGAAGGTCCGGGACGGTCGGGTTGGACGGTATGGTTGGATGTTTTGGGACAATTAGTGGAGATCTTGAACTTCCGGACGGACCATTTGGAAGTTCCAGGACAGTCGGGTTCGACGGTTTGGTCGGATGGTTCGGGACCAACAGTTTGGAGGGTCTGAGACGGTCGGGTTGGACGGTTTGATTGGATGGTTCGGGACAACTGGAGGAGATCCGGACCTTCTTCCGGACGGACCGTTTGGAAGTTCCGGGACGATCGGGTTGGACGGTTTGGTCGGATGGTTCGGGACAACTAGAGGAGATCCGGACCTTCTTCCGGACGGACCGTTTGGAAGTTCCGGGACGATAGGGTTGGATGGTTTGGTCGGATGGTTCGGGACAACTAGAGGAGATCCGGACCTTCTTCGGACGGACCGTTTGGAATGTCCGGGACGGTCGGGTTGGAAGGTTTGGTCGGATGGTTCGGGACAACTACAGGAGATCCGGACCTTCTTCGGGACGAACCGTTTGGAAGTTCCGAGACGATCGGGTTGGAAGGTATGGTCGGATGGTTCGGGGCAACTAAAGGAGATACGGACCTTCTTCTGGACGGACCGTTTGGAATTTCTGGGACGATCGGGTTGGATGGTTTGGACGGATGGTTCGGGACCAACAGTTTGGTGGGTCCAAGACGGTCGGGTTGGACGGTTTGGTCGGATGGTTCGGGACCAACAGTCTGGAGGGTCCAAGACGGTCAGGTTGCATAATTTGTCGGATCATTCGGGACCAATAGCTTGGAGGGTCCGGGACGGTCAGGTTGGACGGTTTGGTCGGATGGTTCGGGACAACTACAGGAGATCCGGACCTTCTTCCGGACGAACCGTTTGGAAGTTCTGGGACGATCGAGTTGGACGGTTCGGTCGGATGGTTCGGGACAACTAGAGGAGATACGGACCTTCTTCCGGACGGACCGTTTGGAATGACCGGGTACGGTCGGGTTGGACGGTTTGGACGGATGGTTCGGGACCAACAGTTTGGTGGGGTCCAAGACGGTCGGGTTGGACGGTTTGGTCGGATGGTTCGGGACCAACAGTTTGGAGGGTCCAAGACGGTCGGGTTGCATAGTTTGGTCGGATGGTTCGGGACTAAACAGCTTGGAGGGTCCGGGACGGTCGGGTTGACGGTTTGGTCGGATGATTCGGGACCAACAGCTTGGAGGGTCCGGGACGGTCGGGTTGGACGGTTTGGTCGGATGGTTCGGGACAACTACTGGAGATCCGGACCTTCTTCCGGACGGACCGTTTGGAATTCCGAGACGATCGGGTTGGACGGTTTGGTCGGATGGTTCGGGACAACTAGAGGAGATACGGACCTTCTTCGGACGACCGTTTGGAATGTCCGGGACGGTCGGGTTGGACGGGTTGGTCGGACGGTTCGGGACTAACAGTTTGGTGGGTCCAAGACGGTCGGGTTGGACGGTTTGGTCGGATGGTTCGGGACAACAGTTTGAGGGTCAAGACTGTCGGGTGCATAATTTTCCGATGATCGGGACACAGTTTGGAAGGTCCGGGACGGTCAGGTTGGACGGTTTCGTCGGATGGTTCGGGACAACCACAGGAGATCCGGACCTTCTTCCGGACGGACCGTTTGGAAGGTCCGGGACGATCGGGTTGGACGGTTTGGTCGGATGGTTCAGGACAACTAGAGGAGATCAGACCTTTTCCGGACGGACCGTTTGAATGTCCGGGACGGTCGGGTTGGATGGTTTGGTCGGATGGTTCGGGACCAACAGTTTGGTGGGTCAAGCGGGTCGGCTGGTCGATGGTCGGGACGGTCGGGTTGGATGATTTGGTCGGATGGTTCGGAGAACTAGAGGAGATCCGGACCTTCTTTCGGACGGACCGTTTGGAAGTCCGGGACGGTCGGGTTGGACGGTTTGGTGGATGTTTTCGGGACAATTAGTGGAGATCTTGAACTTCCGGACGGACATTTGGAAGTTCCAGGGACAGTCGGGTTCGACGGTTTGGTCGGATGGTTCGGGACCAACAGTGTGGAGGGTCTGAGACGGTCGGGTTGGACGGTTGATTGGATGGTTCGGGACAACTAGAGGAGATCCGGACTTCTTCCGGACGAACCGTTTGGAAGTTCCGGGTCGATCGGGTTGGACGGTGTGGTCGGATGGTTCGGGCAACTAGAGGAGATACGGACCTTCTTCCGGACGGACCGTTTGGAATGTCCGGGACGGTCGGTTGGACGTTTGGTCGGATGGTTCGGGACCACAGTTTGGGCAAGCGGTCGGGTTGGACGGTTTGGTCGGATGGTTCGGGACCAACAGTTTGGTGGGTCCAAGACGGTTCTGGCGTGATGGACCAGCTTGAGGGTCCGGGACGGTCGGGTTGGACGTGGTCGAGGTTCGGGAAACTGCAGGAGATCCGGACCTTCTTCCGGACGAACGTTTGGAACGTTCCGGGACGATCGGGTTGGACGGGTTTGGTCGGATGGTTCGGGACAACTAGAGGAGATACGGACCTTCTTCGACGGACGTTTGGATGACGGGCGGTGTTGGACAGTTTGTCGGATGGTTCGGCCAAAGTTTGGGGGTCCAGACGGTCGGGTTGGACGGTTTGGTCGGATGGTTCGGGACCAACAGTTGGAGGGTCCAAGACGGTCGGGTTGCATAATTTGGTCGGATGATTCGGGACCAACAGCTTGGGAGGGGTCTGGGGACGGTCGGGTTGGACGGTTTGGTCGGATGGTTCGGGACAACTACAGGAGATCCGGACTTCTTCCGGACGGACCGTTTGGATGTCCGGGACGATCGGGTTGGACGGTTTGGTCGGATGGTTCGGGACAACTAGAGGAGATGAGGACCTTCTTCCGGACGGACCGTTTGGAATGTCCGGGACGGTCGGGTTGGACGGTTTGGTCGGATGGTTCGGGACCAACAGTTTGGTGGGTCCAAGACGGTCGGGTTGAACGGTTTGGTCGGATGGTACGGGACCAACAGTTTGGACGGTCCAAAACGGTTAGGTGTTGCATAATTTGGTCGGATGATTCGGGACCAACAGTTTGGAGGGTCCGGGACGGTCGGGTCGGACGGTTTATCGGATGGTTCGGGGACAACTACAGGAGATCCGGTCCTTCTTCCGGACGGACCGTTTGGAAGTTCCGGAACGATCGGGTTGGACGGTTTGGTCGGATGGTTCGGGACAACTACAGGAGATACGGACCTTTTTCTGGACGGGACCGTTTGGAATGTCCGGGACGGTCGGGTTGGACGGTTTGGTCGGATGGTTCGGGACCAACAGTTTGGTCGGTCCAAGACGGTCAGGTTGGACGATTGGTGGGATGGTTCAGGACCAACAGTTTGGAGGGTCCGGGACGGCTCGGGTTGGATGATTTGGTCGAATGGTTCAGGAGAACTAGAGGAGAACCGGACCTTCTTCCGGACGGACCATTTGGAAGGTCGGGACGGTCGGGTTGGACGGTATGGTTGGATGTTTTGGGACAATTAGTGGAGATCTTGAACTTCCGGACGGACCATTTGGAAGTTCCAGGACAGTCGGGTTCGACGGTTTGGTCGGATGGTTCGGGACCAACAGTTTGGAGGGTCTGAGACGGTCGGGTTGGACGGTTTGATTGGATGGTTCGGGACAACTGGAGGAGATCCGGACCTTCTTCCGGACGGACCGTTTGGAAGTTCCGGGACGATCGGGTTGGACGGTTTGGTCGGATGGTTCGGGACAACTAGAGGAGATCCGGACCTTCTTCCGGACGGACCGTTTTGGAAGTTCCGGGACGATAGGTTGGAGGTTTGGTCGGATGGTTCGGGACAACTAGAGGAGATCCGGACGGACGGGAGTTTGATGTCGGGATCGTGATTCGGCGACCAACGATTGGAGGAAGTCTGAGGACGGTCGGGTTGGAAGGTATGGTCGGATGGTTCGGGACAACTACAGGAGATACGGACCTTCTTCCGGACGGACCGTTTGGAAGTTCCGGGACGGTCGGGTTGGACGGTTTGGCCAGATGGTTCGGGACCAACAGTTTGGAGGGTCCGAGACGGTCGGGTTGGATGGTTTGGTCGGATGGTTCGGGTCCGGGACGGTCGGGTTGGACGGTTTGGTCGGATGGTTCGGGGGAACTAGAGGAGAACCGGACCTTCTTCAGGACGGACCATTTGAAAGGTTCCGGGACGGTCTGGTCGGACGGTTTGGTCGGATGGTTCGGGACCAACAGTTTGGAGGGTCAGAGACGGTCGGGTTGGACGGTTTGGTCGGATGGTTCGGGAACTAGAGGAGATCCGGACCTTTTTCCGGACGGACCGTTTGAAAGTTCCGGGACGGTCGGGTTGGACGGTTTGGTCGGATGGTTCGGGACCAACAGTTTGGAGGGTCAGAGACGGTCGGGCTGGACGGTTTGGTCGGATGGTTCGGGAGAACTAGAGGAGAACCGGACCTTTTTCCGGACGGACCGTTTGGAAGGTCCGGCATGGTCGGGTTGGACGGCTTGGTCGGATGGTTCGGGACAACTTGAGGAGATCAGGACCTTCTTCCGGACGGACCATTTGGAAGTTTTCGGGACGGTCGGGTTGGAAGGTTTGGTCGGACGGTTCGGGACCAATTGTTTGGAGGGTCCGAGACGGTCGGGTTGTATGGTTTGGTCGGATGGTTCGGGTCCAACAGTTCGGAGGGTCCGGGTCGGTCGGGTTGGACGGTTTGGTCGGATGGTTCGGGACAACTAGAGGAGATCCGGACCTTCTTCAGGACGGACCATTTGGAAGTTCGCGACGGTCGGGTTGGACGGTTTGGTCGGATGGTTCGGGACCAATAGTTTGGAAGGTCCGGGACGGTCGGGGTGGACGGTTTGGTCGGATGGTTCGGGACAACTAGAGGAGATCAGGACCGTCTGCCGGACGGGCCGTTTGGAAGTTTCGGGATGGTCGGGTTGGAAGGTTTGGTCGGATGGTTCGAGACAACTAGAGGAGATCCGACCTTCTTCCGGACGGACCGTTTGGATGTTCCGGGACGGTCGGGTTGGACGGTTTGGTCGGATGTTTCGGAACAACTAGAGGAGATCCGGACCTTCTTCCGGACGGACCGTTTGTATGTTCCGAGTACGAGTCGGGATTCGTCAGATGGTTCGGGACCAACAGTTTGGAGGGTCCGAGACGGTCGGGTTGCGTGATTTGGTCAGATGATTCGGGACCAACAGTTTGGAGGGTCCTGGGACGGTCGGGTTGGACGGTTTGGTCGGATGGTTCGGGACCAACAGCTTTGGGGGGTCCGAGACGGTCGGGTTGCACGGTTTGGTCGATGCTTCGGGACCAACAGTTTGGAGGGTCCGGGACGGTCGGGTTGGACGGTTTGGTCGGATGGTTTGGGACCAACAGTTTGGAGGGTCTGATACGGTCGTGTTGGACGGTTTGGTCTGATGGTTCGGCAGAACTAGAGAAGAACCGGAACTTCTTCCGGACGGACCGTTTGGAAGGTCCGGGACGGTCGGGGTGGACGGTTTGGTCGGATGGTTCGGGACAACTAGAGGAGATCAGGACCTTCTTCCGAACTGGCCGTTTGGAAGCTTCGGGACGGTCGGGTTGGAAGGTTTGGTCGGATGGTTCGGGACAACTAGAGGAGATCCGGACCTTCTTCCAGACGGACCGTTTGGAAGTTCCGGGACGATCGGGTTAGACGGTTTGGTCGGATATTTCGGGACAACTAGAGGAGATCCGGACCTTCTTTCAGACGGACCGTTTGGAAGGTCCGAGACGGTAGGGTTGGACGGTTTGGTCAGATTGTTTGGGACAATTAGAGGAGATCTGGACCTTCCGGACGGACCATTTGGAAATTTCAGGACAGTCGGCTTGGACGGTTTGGTCGGTTGGTTCGGGACCAACGGTTTGGAGGGTCCGAGACGGTCGGGTGGGACGGTTAGGTCGGATGGTTTGGGACAACTAGAGGAGATCTGGACCTTCCGGACGGACCATTTGGATGTTCCAGGACAGTCGGGTTGGACGGTTTGGTCGGATGGTTTGGGACCAACAGTTTGGAGGGTTCGAGACGGTCGGGTTGGACAGTTTGGTCGGATGGTTTTACGGTTTGGTCGGATGGTTTGGGACAGTTAGAGGAGATCTAGACCATCCGAACGGACCGTTTGGAAGTTCCAGGACAGTCGGGTTGGACGGTTTCGTCGGATGGTTCGGGACCAACAGTTTGGAAGGTCCTAGACGGTCGGGTTGGACGGGTCGGCTAGATGGTTCAGGACAACCGTTTGGTCGGATGGTTCGGGAGAACTAGTGAAGAACCGGACCTTCGGCCTGACGGACCGTTTGGAAGGTCCGGGACGGTCGGGTAGGACAGTTTGGTCAGACGGTTCGGGACAACTAGAGGAGATCAGGACCTTCTTCCGGACGGACCGTTTAGATGTTTCGGGACGGTCGGGTTGGGCGGTTTGGTCGGACGGTTCGGAACCAACAGTTTGGAGGGTCCGAGATGGTCGGGTTGGACGGTTTGGTAGGATGGTTCAGGAGAAGTAGAGGACAACCGGACCTTCTTCCGGACGGACCGTTTGGAAGGTCCGGCCACGGTCGGGTTGGACGGCTTGGTCGGATGGTTCGGGACAACTAGAGGAGATCAGAACCTTCTACTGGACGGACCGTTTGGATGTTTCGGGACGGTCGGGTTGGACGGTTTGGTCCGATGGTTCGGGACAACTAGAGGAGATTCGGACCTTCTTCCGGACGGACCGTTTGAATGTTCTGAGACGATCGGGTTGGACGGTTTGGTCGGATGGTTCGGGACAACTAGAGGAGATCCGGACCTTCTTCCGGACGGACCGTTTGGAAGGTCCGGGACGGTCGGATTGGACGGTTTGGTCGGATGGTTTTTGACAATTAGAGGAGATCTGGACCTTCCGGATGGACCATTTGGAGTTCCAGGACTGTCGGGTTGGACGGTTTGGTCGGATGGTTCGGGACCAACGGTTTGGAGGGTCCAAGACGGTCGGGTTGGACGGTTAGGTCAGATGGTTTGGGACAACCAGAGGAGATCTGGACCTTCCGGACGGACCATTTCGAAGTTTCCAGGACAGTCGGGTTGGATGGTTTGGTCGGATGGTTCGGGACCAACAGTTTGGAGGGTCTGAGACGGTTGGGTTGGACGGTTTGGTTGGATCGTTCGGGACAAGTGGAGAAGATCCGGACCTTCTTTCGGACGGACCGTTTGGAAGTTCCGGGACGGTCGGGTTGGACGGTTTAGTCGGATGGTTCGGGACCAACAGTTTGGAGGGTCCGAGACGGTCGGGTTGGACGGTTGGGTCGGATGGTTCGGGAGAACTAGAGGAGAACCGGACCATCTTCCGGACCATCTTCCGGACGGACCGTTGGGAAGGTCCGGCACGGTCGGGTTGGACGGCTTGCTCGGATGGTTTGGGACAACTAGAGGAGATCAGGACCTTCTTCCGGACGGACCCTTTGGAAGATTCGGGACGGTCGGGTTGGACGGTTTGGTCGGATGGTTCAGGACAATTAGAGGAGATCCGGACCTTCTTCCGGACGGACCGTTTGAAAGTTTCGGCACAATCGGGTTGGACGGTTTGGTCAGGTGGTTCGGGACCAACAGTTTGGACGGTCCGGAACGGTCGGGTTGAACGGTTGTGTCGGATGGTTCGGGACCAACAGTTTGGAGGGTCCGAGACGGTCGGGTTGGACGGTTTGGTCGGATGGTTCGGGACCAACAGTTTGGAGGGTCTGAGACGGTCGGGTTGGCCGGTTCGGTTGGATGGTTCGGGACAATTACAGGAGATCCGGACCTTCTTCCGGACGGACCGTTTGGAAGTTCCGGGACGGTCGAGTTGGAGAGTTTGGTCGGATGGTTCGGGACAACTAGAGGAGATCCGAACCTTCCTCTAGACGGACCGTTTGGAAGTTCCGGGATGATCGGGTTGGTCGGTTTGGTCGGATGGTTCGGGACAACTAGAGGAGATCCGGACCTTCTTCCGGACGGACCGTTTGGAATGTCCGGGACGGTCGGGTTGGACGGTTTGGTCGGATGGTTCGGGACCAACAGTGTGGAGGGTCCGGGACGGTCGGGTTGGACGGTTTGGTCGGATGGTTCAGGACCAACAGTTTGGAGCGTCCTAGGCGGTCGGGTTGGGCGGTTTGGTCGGATGGTTTCGGGTCCAACAGTTTGGAGGGTCCGGGATGGTCGGGTTGGATGGTTTGGTTGGATGGTTCGGCAGAACTAGAGGAGAGCCGGACCTTCTTCCGGACGGACCGTTTGGAAGATTCGGGACTGTCGGGTTGGACGGTTTGGTCGGATGGTTTGGGACCAGTAGGTTGGACGGTCCCGGGACGGTCACGTTTGACGGTTTGGTCAGATGGTACGGAACCAACAGTATGGACGGCCCGAGACGGTCGGGTTGGACGGTTTTGGTCGGATGGTTCGGGGGAACTAGAGGAGAACCGGACCTTCTTCCGGACGGACCATTTGGAAGTTGTAGGACAGTTGGGTTGGATGGTTTGGAGGGTCTACGACGGTCGGGTTGGATGGTTCGGGGCAACTAGAGGTGATCCAGACCATCTTCCGGACGGACCATTTGGAAGTTCCGACGCGGTCGGGTTGGACGGTTTGGTCGGATGGTTCGGGACTAACAGTTTGGAGGGCCCGAGATGGTCGGGTTGGACGGTTTGGTCTGATGGTTCAGGAGAACTGGTGGAGAACCGGACCTTCTTCCTGATGGACCGTTTGGAAGGTCCGGGACGGTCGGGTTGGACGGATTGATCGGATGGTTCGGGACAACAGTTCGGAGGGTCCGGTGTGCGGTGTGGTCGGGTTGGACGGTTTGGTCGGATGATTCGGGACAACTAGAGGAGATCCAGAGCTTTTTCCGGACGGACCGTTTGGAAGTTTCAGGACGGTCGGGTTGGACGGTTTGGTCGGACGGTTCGGGACCAACAGTTTGGAGGGTCCGAGACGGTCGGGTTGGATTGTTTGGTCTGATGGTTCAGGTCCAACAGTTCGGAGCGTCCGGTATGGTTCGGGACAACTAGAGGAGATCCGGACTTTCTTCCGAACGGACCGTTTGGAAGTTCTGGGACGGTGGGGTTGGACGGTTTGGTCGGATGGTTCGGGACCAACAGTTTGCAGGGTCCGAGACGGTCGGGTTGGACGGTTTGGTCGGATGGTTCAGGACAACAAGAGGAGATCCGGACCTTCCTCCGGAGGGACAGTTTGGAAGTTCCTGGACGGTCGGGTTGGACGGTTTGGTTTGATGGTTCGGGACAACTACAGGAGATCGGGACCTTCTTCCGGACGGACCGTTTGGAAGTTTCGGGACCAACAGTTTGGACGGGTCCGAGATGGTCGGGTTGGACGGTTTGGTCGGATGGTTCGGGACCAACCGTTTGGATGGTTTGGTCGGATGGTTCGGCAGACCTAGAGGAAAGCAGGACCTTCTTCCAGACGGACAGTTTGGAAGGTCCGGGTCGGTCGGGTTGGACGGTTTGGTCAGATGATTTGGGACCAATAGTTTGGAGGGCCCGGGACGGTCAGGTCTGACGGTTTGGTTGGATGGTACGGAACCAACAGTTTGGACGGCCCGGGACGGTCGGGTTGGATGGTTTGGTCGGATGGTTCGAGAGAACTAGAGGAGAAACAGACCTTCTTCTGGACAGACCATTTGGAAGTTCTAGGACTGTCGGGTTGGACGGTTTGGTCGGACGGTTCGGGACCAACAGTAGGGAGGGTCTGAGACGGTCGGGTTGGACGGTTTGGTTGGATGGTTTGGGACAACTAGAGGAGATCCGGACCTTATTCCGGACGGACCGTTTGGAAGTTCCGGGACGGTCTGGTTGGACGGTTTGGCCAGATGGTTCGGGACTAACAGTTTGGAGGGCCCGAGATGATCGGGTTGGACGGTTTGGTCGGATGGTTCGGGAGAACTAGAGGAGATCAGGACCTTCTTCCGGACGGACCGTTTGGAAGTTTCGGGACGGTCGGGTTGGCCGGTTTGGTCGGACGGTTCGGGACCAACAGTTTGGAGGGTCCGAGACGGTCGGGTTGGATGGTTTGGTCGGATGGTTCGGGTCCGGGACGGTCGGGTTGGACGGTTTGGTCGGATGGTTTGAGGGAACTAGAGGAGAACCGGACCTTCTTCAGGACGGACCATTTGAAAGTTCCGGGACGGTCTGGTTGGACGGTTTTGTCGGATGGTTCGGGACCAACAGTTTGGAGGGTCAGAGACGGTCGGGTTGGACGGTTTGGTCGGATGGTTCGTGTGAACTAGAGGAGATCCGGACCTTTTTCCGGACGGACCGTTTGAAAGTTCCTGGACGGTCGGGTTGGACGGTTTGGTCGGATGGTTCGGGACCAACAGTTTGGAGGGTCAGAGATGGTCGGGTTGGGCGGTTTGGTCGGATGGTTCGGGAGAACTAGAGAGATCCGACCTTCTTCCGGACGGACCGTTTGAAAGTCGGGACGGTCGGGTTGGACGGTTTGGTCGGATGGTTCGGGACCAACAGTTTGGACGGGTCAGAGACGGTCGGGCTGGACGGTTTGGTCGGATGGTTCGGGAGAACTAGAGGAGAACCGGACCTTTTTCCGGACGGACCGTTTGGAAGGTCCGGCATGGTCGGGTTGGACGGCTTGGTCGGATGGTTCGGGACAACTTGAGGAGATCAGGACCTTCTTCCGGACGGACCATTTGGAAGTTTTGGGACGGTCGGGTTGGAAGGTTTAGTCGGACGGTTCGGGACCAATTGTTTGGAGGGTCCGAGACAGTCGGGTTGTATGGTTTGGTCGGATGGTTCGGGTCCAACAGTTCGGAGGGTCCGGTGTGGTCAGGTTGGACGGTTTGGTCGGATGGTTCGGGACAACTAGAGGAGATCCGGACCTTCTTCAGGACGGACCATTTGGAAGTTTCGCGACGGTCGGGTTGGACGGTTTGGTCGGATGGTTCGGGACCAATAGTTTGGAAGGTCAGAGACGGTCGGGTTGGACGGTTTGGTCGAATGGTGCGGGAGAACTAGAGGAGAATCGGACTATTTCCGGACGGACCGTTTGGAAGGTCCGGCATGGTCGGGTTGGACGACTTGGTCGGATGGTTCGGGACAACTAGAGGAGATCAGGATCTTCCGGACTGGACCGTTTGGAAGTTTCGGGACGGTCGGGTTGGACGGTTTGGTCGGTTGGTTCGGGACAACTTGAGGAGATCTGACCTTCTTCCGGACAGACCATTTAAAAGTTCCGGGACGATCGGGTTGGACGATTTGGTCGGCTGGTGCGGGGGAACTAGAGGAGAACCAGACCTTCTTCCGGACGGACCGTTTGGAAGGTCCGGGACGGTCGGGGTGGACGGTTTGGTCGGATGTTCGGGACAACTAGAGGAGATCAGGACCGTCTGCCGGATGGGCCGTTTGGAAGTTTCGGGATGGTCGGGTTGGAAGGTTTGGTCGGATGGTTCGAGACAACTAGAGGAGATCCGGACCTTCTTCCGAACGGACCGTTTGGATGTTCCGGAACGGTCGGGTTGGACGGTTTGGTCGGATGTTTCGGAACAACTAGAGGAGATCCGGACCTTCTTCCGGACGGACCGTTTGTATGTTCCGGTACAGTCGGGATTCGTCAGATGGTTCGGGACCAACAGTTTGGAGGGTCCGAGACGGTCGGGTTGCGTGATTTGGTCAGATGATTCGGGACCAACAGTTTGGAGGGTCTGGGACGGTCGGGTTGGACGTATTGGTCGGATGGCTCGGGACCAACAGCTTCGAGGGTCTGAGACGGTCGGGTTAGACGGTTTGGTCGAATGGTTCCGGACCAACAGTTTGGAGGGTCCGGGACGGTCGGGTTGGATGGTTTGGTCGGATGGTTCGGGACCAGCAGTTTGGAAGTTTCGGGACGGTTGGGTTGGACGGTATGGTCGGATGGTTCGGGACCAACAGTTTGGAGGGTCTGAGACGGTCGGGTTGGACGGTTTGGTTGGATGGTTCGGAACCAACAGCTTGGAGGGCCCGGGACGGTCGGGTTGGATGGTTTGGTCGGATGGTTTGGGACAGTTAGAGGAGATCTAAACCTTCCGGACGGACCATTTGGAAGTTCCAGGGACAGTTGGGTTGGAGGGTTTGGTCGGATGTTTCGGGACCAACAGCTTGGGGGGTCTGAGACGGTTCGGTTGGACGGTTTGGTAGGACGGTTCGGGACAACTGGAGGAGATCCGGACCTTCTTTCGGACGGACCGTTTGGAAGTTCCGGGACGGTCGGGTTGGACGGTTTGGTCGGATGGTTCGGGACCAACGGTTTGGAGGGTCAGAGACGGTCGGGTTGGACGGTTTGGTCGGATGGTTCGGGCACAACTAGAGGAGATCTAGACCTTCCGACGGACCATTTGAAGTTCCAGGCAGTCGGGTTGGACGGTTTGGTCGGATGGTTCGGGACCAACAGTTTGGAGGGTCCGGACGGTCGGGTTGGACAGTTTGCTCGGATGGTTCGGGTACAACTAGAGGAGCTCTGGACCTTCCGAACAGACCGTTTGGAAGCTTCGGGACAGTTGGGTTTTACGGTACGGTTGGATGGTTTGGGACATTTAGAGGAGATCTGGACCTTCCGCACGGACCATTTGGAAGTTGCAGGACAGTCGGGTTGGACGGTTTCGACGGATGGTTTGGGACCAACAGTTTGGAGGGTCCGAGACGGTCGGGTTGGACGGTTCGGTTGGATGGTTCAGGACAACTAGAGGAGATCCGGAACATCTTCCGGACGGACCGTTTGGAAGTTCCGGGACGGTCGGGTTGGACGGTTTGGCCGGATGGTTCGGGACCAACAGTTTGTAGGGTCCGAGACGGTCGGGTTGGACGGTTTGGTCGGATGGTTCGGGAGAACTAGAGGAAAACCGACCTTCGGCCTGATGGACCGTTTGGAAGGTCCGGGACGGTCGGGGTAGGACAGTTTGGTCAGAAGGTTCGGGACAACTAGAGGAGATCAGGACCTTCTTCCGGACGGACCGTTTGGAAGATTCGGGACGGTCGGGTTGGGCGGTTTGGTCGGACGGTTCGGTACCAATCAGTTTGGAGGGTCCGAGACGGTCGGTTTGGATGGTTTGGTCGGATGGTTCGGGAGAACTAGAAGAGAATCGGACCTTCTTCCGGACGGACCGTTTGGAAGGTCCGGGACGGTCGCGTTGCATGATTTGGTCGGATGATTCGGGACCAATAGTTTGGAGGGTCCGAGACGGTCAGGGTTGCATGATTTGGTCGGATGATTCGGGACCAACAGTTTGGAGGGTCTGGAATGGTCGGGTTGGACGGTTTGGTCAGATGGTTCGGGACCAACAATTTGGGGGGTCCGGGACGGTCGGGTTGAAACATTTGGTCAAATGCTTCGGGACAAACAGTTTGGAGGATCCGGGACGGTCGGCTTGGACAGTTTGGTTGGATGGTTCGGGACCAACAGTTTGGAGGGTCTGAGACGGTCGAGTTAGACGGTTTGCTCTGATGGTTCGGGAGAACTAGAGGAGAACCTGGCCTTCTTCCGGACGAACCGTTTGGAAGCTTCGGGACGGTCGGGGTGGACGGTTTGGTCGGATGGTTCGGGACATCTAGAGGAGATCCGGACATTCTTCCGGACGGACCGTTTGGAAGTTCCGAGACAATCGGGTTGGACGGTTTGGTCGGATATTTCGGGACAACTAGAGGAGTTCCGGACCGTTTGTATGTTCCGCGACAGTTGGGTTTGGTCGGATTGTTCGGGACCAACAGTTTGGAGGGTCCGAGACAGTCGGGTTGGACGATTTGGTCGGATGGTTCGGGACCAACAGTTTAGAAGCTCCAGGACGGTCGGGTTGGATGGTTTGGTCGAATGGTTCCGGAGAACTAGACGAGAACCGGACTTTCTTCCGGACGGACCGTTTGGATGGTCCGGGATAGTTGGGTTGGACGGTTTGATTGGTTGGTTTGGGACAGTTAGAGGAGAGCTAGACCTTCCGAACGGACCATTCGGAAGTTCCCGGACAGTCGGGTTGGACGGTTTCGTCGATTGGTTCGGGACCAACTGTTTGGAGGGTCTGAAACGGTCGGGTTGGACGGTTTGGTTGGATGGTTTGGGACAGTTAGAGGAGATCTAGACCTTCCGGTCCTTCTTCCGGACAGACCATTTGGAAGTTCCAGGACGGTCGGGTTGGACGGTTTGGTCGGATGGTTCGGGACCAATGGTTTGGGGGGTCCGAGACGGTCGGGTTGGACGGTTAGGTCGGATGGTTTGGGACAACCAGAGGAGATTTGGACCTTCCGGACGGACCGTTTGGAAGGTCCGGGACGGTCGGGTTGGACGGTTTCGTCGGATGGGTCGGGACCAATGGTTTGGAGGGTCTGGGAGGTCAGTTTGGACGGTTTGGAGGGTCCGAGACGGTCGGTTTGGTCGGATGGTTCGGGACCAGCAGTTTGGAGGGTCCGGGACGGTCGTGTTGGATGGTTTGGACGGATGGTTCGGGACCAACAATTTGGAGGGTCCGAGACGGTCGGTTGCATGATTTGCTCGGATGATTCGGGACCAACAGTTTGGAGGGTCCGGGACGGTCGGGTTGGACTGTTTGGTCGGATGGTCCGGGAGCAACAGTTTGGAGGGACCAATTGTTTGGAGGGTCCAAGACGGTCGGGATGGACGGTTTGGTCAGATGGTTTGGGACAACTAGAGGATATCTGGACCTTCCGGACAGTCGGGTTGGACGGTTTGGTCGGATGGTTTGGGACAGTTAGAGGAGATCTAGACCTTCCGGACTGACCATTTGGAAGTTCCAGGACAGTTGGGTTGGACGGTTTGGTCGGATGGTTCGGGACCAACAGTTTGGACCGTCCGAGATGGTCGGGTTGAACGATTTGGTCGGATGGTTCGGGACCAACAGTTTGGAGGGTCCGAGACGGTCGGTTGCATGATTTGGTCGGATGATTCGAGACCAACAGTTTGGAAGGTCCAGGACGGTCGGGTTGGACGGTTTGGTCGGACGGTTTCGGGCCAACAGTTTGGAGGGTCCGAGACGGTCGGTTGCTTGATTTGATCGGATGGTTCGGGACCAACTGATTGGAGGGTCCGGGACGGTCGGGTTTGATGGTTTGGTCGGATGGTTCGGGACCAACAGTTTGTAGGGTCCAAGACGGTGGGGTCGGATGGTTCGGGACAACTAGAGGAGATCAGGACCTTGTTCCGGATGGACCGTTTGGACGTTTCGGGACGGTCAGGTTAGACGGTTAGGTCGGACGGTACGGGACAACTAGAGGAGATCAGGACCTTCTTCCGGACGGACCGTTTGGACGTTTCGGAACGGTCGGGTCGGACGGTTTCGTTGGATGTGTCAGGACAACAAGAGGAGATCCGGACCTTCTTCCGGACGGACTTGTTGGAAGTCCTGGGACGGTCGGGTTGGACGGTTTGGTCGGATGGTTTGGGACCAACAGTTTGGAGGGTCCGAAACGGTCAGGTTGGACGGTTTGGTCGGATGGTTCGGGTCCAATAGTTTGGAGGGCCTATGACGGTCGGGTTGCAGGATTTGGTCGGATGCTTCGGGACCAACAGTTTGGAGGGTCCGGGACGGTCGGGTTGGACGGTTTCGTCGGATGGTTCGGGACCAACGGTTTGGAGGGTCTGAGAGGGTCGGGTTGGACGGTTTGGTCGGATGGTTTGGGACAATTAGAGGAGATCCAGACCTTCGAAACGGACAATTTGGAAGTTCCAGGACAGTTGGGTTGGACGGTTTGCTTGGATCGTTCGGGACCAACAGTTTGGAGGGTCTGAGACGGTCGGGTTGGACGGTTTGGTTGGATGGTTCTGGACTACTAGAGGAGATCCGGACGGACCGTTTGGACGTTCCAGGACAGTCGTGTTGGACGGTTTGGTCGGATGGATCGGGACCAACAGTTTGGAGGTTCCGAGACGGTCGGGTTCGACGGTTTGGTCGGATGGTTCGAGAGAACAAGAGGAGAACCGGTGTTTCTTCCGGACGGACCGTTTGTAGGTTCGGCACGGTCGGGTTGGACGGTTTGGTCGGATGGTTCGGGACCAACAGTTTGGACGGTCCGAGACGATCGGGTTGGACGGTTAGGTCGGATGTTTTGGGACAATTAGAGGAGATCTAGACCTTCCGGACGGATCATTTAGAAGTTCCAGCACCGTCGGGTTGGATGGTTTGGTCGGATGGTTCGGGACCAACAGTTTGGAGGTTCTGAGACGGTCGGGTTGGATGGTTTGGTCTGATGGTTCGGGACAACTAGAGGAGATCGGGACCTTCTTCCGGACGGACCGTTTGGAAGTTTCGGGATGGTCGGGTTGGACGGTTTGGTCGGACGGTTCGGGACCAACAGTTCGGAGGGTGCGAGACGGTCGGGTTGGATGGTTTGGTCGGATGATTCAGGATGAACAGTTCGGATGGTCCGGGACGGTCAGGTTGGATGGTTCGGTCGGATGGTTCGGGTGAACTAGAGGAGAACCGGACATTCTTCCGAACGGACCGTTTGGACGTTCTGAGACGGTCGGGTTGGATGGTTTGGTCGGATGGTTTGGGACAATTAGAGGAGATCTAGACCTTCCGGACGGACCATGTGGAATTTCCATGACAGTCGGGTTGGACTCTTTCGTCAGATGGTTCGGGGCAAACAGTTTGGAGGGTCTGAAGCAGTCGGGCTGGACGATTTGGTTGGATGTTTCCGGACACTTAGAGGAGATCTGGACTTTCTTCCGGACGGACCATTTGGAAGTTCTGGGACGGTCTGGGTTGGACGGTTCGGCCGGATGGTTTGGCACCAAAAGTTTGGACAGTCCGAGACGGTCGGGTTGGACGGTTTGGTCGGATGGTTCAGGAGAACTAGACGAGAACCGGACCTTCTTCCGGACGGACCGTTTGGAAGGTCCGGGACGGTCGGGTTGGACGGTTTCGTCGGATGGGTCGGGACCAATGGTTTGGAGGGTCTGGGAGGTCAGTTTGGATGGTTTGGAGGGTCCGAGACGGTCGGTTTGGTCAGATGATTCGGGACCAGCAGTTTGGAGGGTCCGGGACGGTCGTGTTGGATGGTTTGGACGGATGGTTCGGGACCAACAGTTTGGAGGGTCCGAGACGGTCGGTTGCATGATTTGCTCGGATGATTCGGGACCAACAGTTTGGAGGTTCCGGGACGGTAGGGTTGGATGGTTTGGTCGGATGGTTGGAGAGAACTAGAGGAGAGCCGGCCCATGTTCCGGACGGACCGTGTCGAAGGTCCAGGACGGTCGGGTTGGACGGTTTGGTCGGATGGTACGGGACCAACAGTTTGGGGGGCCCGCGACGGTCGGGTTGGACGCTTTGGTCGGATGGTTCGGAACCAACAGTTTGGAGGGTCCGAGACGGCCGGGTTGGACGGTTTTGTCGGATGGTTCGGGACCAACAGTTTGGAGGGTCCGAGACGGTCGGGTTGGACGGTTTGGTCGGATGGTTCGGGACCAATAGTTTGAAGGGTCCGAGACGGTCGGGTTGCAGGATTTGGTCGGATGATTCAGGACCAACAGTTTCGAGGGTCCGGGACGATTGGGATGGACGGTTTGGTCGGATGGTTCTGGACCAGCAGTTTGGAGAGTCCGAGGGGGTCGGGTTGGACGGTTCGATCGGATGGTTCGGGACCATCAGTTTCGACGGTCCGAGACGGTTGGGTTGGACGGTTTGGTCGGATGGTTCGGGACCAACAGTTTGGAGGGTCCAAGACGGTCGGGATGGACGGTTAGGTCGGATGGTTTGGGACAATTAGACGAGATCTAGACGTTCCGGACGGACCATTTGAAAGTTCCAGGAAAGTCGGGTTGGACGGTTTGGTCGGATGGTTCGGGACCAACAGTTTGGAGGGTCTGAGACGGTCGGGCTGGACGGTTTGGTTGGATGGTTCGGGGCCAACAGTTTGGTGGTTCCGAGATGGTCAGGGTTGGACGGTTTGGTCGGATGGTTCGGGACCAACAGTTTGGTGGTTCCGAGACGGTCGGGTTGGACGGTTTGGTCGGATTGTTCTGGAGAACTAGAGGAGAACCGGACCTTCTTCCGGACGGACCGTTTGGAAGGTCCGGGACGGTCGGGTTGGACGGTTTGGTCGGATGGTTCGGGACAACTAGAGGAGATTCGGACCTTCTTTCGGACGGACCGTTTGGAAGTTTCGGGACGGTCGGGTTGGACGGCTTGGTCGGATGGTTCGGGACAATTAGAGGAGACCCCGACCTTCTTCCGGACGGACCGTTTGGAAGTTCCGAGATGATCGGGTTGAACGGTTTGGTCGGGTGGTCCGGGACAACTAGACGAGATCCGGACCTTATTCCGGATGGACCGTTTGTATGTTCCGGGACAGTCGGGTTTTGTCGGACGGTTCAGGACCAACAGTTTGGAGCGTCCGAGACGGACGGGTTGGACGATTTGATCGGATGGTTCGGGACCAACAGTTTGGAGGGTCCGAGACGGTCGGGTTGCATGATTTGGTCGGATGATTCGGGACCAACAGTTTGGAGGGTCCGGGACCGTCGGGTCGGATGGTTTGGTCGGATGGTTCGGGAGAACTAGAGGAGAGCCGGACCTTCTTCCGGACGGACCGTTTGGAAGGTCCGGGACGGTCGGGTTGGACGGTTTGGTCGGATGGTTCGGGACCAACAGTGATGTGAACCACCCTGAAGGAGGATGATCAGTCCCGAAGTTTGCCCTATTTTCATGACGTAGGATCCTGGATAACTAGCCTGTGAAGCCTGATGAATGACACAGCCAACCACCGTCTTGATTACGGAAGCCTGCAGCACTCGATTCACCCAACCACACACTTTGGCCCTTTGTTACTCACTAACGTGGAGCAACGTGTTCAAGCAATCCATGAAGAAATCACAAGAACAACGGAGAAACAATCTCAGATAAACTCCCAATCCCTAGTTGAGGTGGAAATAGCTCACACTCTAGAGGAACAAGAGTTCTCTTCAATTCTGAAATTCTTCACTACTCATTACATAGGAAGCAACCTCATATATATAGAGGTTGATAACTTAAGGCTTAAGCTACCTCAAACAAAATATCAACTAGTAGCTACAGTAGGATGGTTGCTACAGTACACGTAGCTACAGTAGCTACAGTATGATGGTTTGCTACAGTACAAAAAGATTCTAAATATCTAAGTGCAGACAGAAAAGTCGGAAGCTCCGGTTTGGAAATCGGTAGTTCCGGGATTGCGTTCTGTCTTGAGTCTTCAAGTCGGAGGTTGAAGACTTTACGGCTGAAGAAGGAAGTCGGAAGTTCCGGTTTGGAAATCGGAAGTTCCGGTTTGGAAATCTGTAGTTCCGGGATTGCCTTCTGTCTTGAGTCTTCAAGTTCTTCAGGGAGGTTGAAGACTTTACGCCGGTTGAAGACTTTACGGCTGAGGAGGGAAGTCGGAAGCTCCGGTTTGGAAATCGGTAGTTCCAGGATGGCCTCCTGATCTTGGCGTTAGTGGACATCCAGAGGATTGTCGGAGGCTAAAGACTTAAGAGGAAAAACTCGGTGTCTTTGGGATTGGAAGTTGGAGGTTCCGGGATTGCATTCTGGTCTTGCCTGAAGTCCATCTCCGAGGCTTTGACTGGAGTTCAGGAAAGTCGGAGGCTCCGGGATTGATGTCAGAAATTCCGATATTTCCAGGAAGCCTCTGACTCGATTGCTTTGAGCTTCCTCGATGTCCTTTTTCTCCATCCTATGTGTGCAAATGATCAAGGCATTATGTAGCACACCATTCAAGCTCAAATTCAGTGGCCATTCATTAAGGAAAAGAATCACCTGTTGAGCGTTTTGTCGAGTTCTTGCCCTTGTCATGGGTCCTTGTTGAGCTTGGGGTATTAGAATGTCAATTGATGAGGATAAGCTAGGGCCATTCTCATCAAACAGTTTGGAGGGTCCGAGATTGTCGGGTTGGACGGTTTGGTCGGATGGTTCGGGATCAACAGTTTGGAGGGTCCGAGACGGTCGGGTTGGACGGTTTGGTCGGATGGTTCGGGAGAACTAGAGGAGTGCCGGACCTTCTTCTGGACGGACCATTTGGAAGGTCCCGGACGGTCGGGTTGAACGGTTTGGTCGGATGGTTCGGGAACAACAGTTTGGAGGTTCCGGGACGGTCTTGTTGGACGGTTTGGTCGGATGGTTTGGGACAATTAGAGGAGATCTATACCTTCCGGACGGACCATTTGGAAGTTCCAGGATGGTCGGGTTGGACGGTTTCGTCGGATGGTTCGGGACCAACAGTTTGGAGGGTCTGAGACAGTCGGGTTGGACGATTTGGTTGGATGTTTCAGGACAACTAGAGGAGATCTGGACCTTCTTCCGAACAGACCGTTTGGAAGTTCTGCGACGGTCGGGTTCGACGGTTTGGTCGGATGGTTCGGGACCAATAGTTTGGAGGGTCCGGGACGGTCGGGTTGGACGGCTTAGTCGGATCGTTCGGGACAACTAGAGGAGATCCGGACCTTCTTCCGGACGGACTGTTTGGAAGTTCCGGGACGATCGGGTTGGATGGTTTGGGACAACTAGAGGAGATCCGGACCTTCTTCCGGACGGACCGTTTGTATGTTCTGGGACAGTCGGGTTTGGTCGGACGGTTCGGCACCAACAGTTTGGAGCGTCCGAGACGGTCGGGTTGGACGATTTGGTCGGATGGTTCGGGACCAACAGTTTGGAGGGTCCGAGACGGTCGGGTTGCATGATTTGGTCGGATGGTTCGGGACCAACAGTTTGGAGGGTCCGAGACGGTCGGGTTGGATGGTTAGGTCGGATGGTTTGGGACAATTAGAGAATATCTAGACCATCCGGACGAACCATTTGGAAGTTCCAGGACAGTCGGGTTGGACGGTTTGGTCGGATGGTTCGGGACCAACAGTTTGGAGGGTCCGAGACGGTCGGGTAGGACGGTTTGGTCGGATGGTTCGGGAGAACTAGAGAACCGGACCTTCTTCCGGACGGACCGTTTGGAAGGTTCGGGACGGTCAGGTTGGACGGTTTGGTCGGATGGTTCGGGACAACTAGAGGAGATCCGGACCTTCTTCCGGACGGACCGTTTGTATGTTCCGGGACAGTCGAGTTTGGTCGGACGGTTCGGGACCAACAGTTTGGAGCGTCCGAGACAGTCGGGTTAGACGATTTGGTCGGATGGTTCGGGACCAACAGTTTGGAGGGTCCGAGGCGGTGGGGTTGCATGATTTGGTTGGATGATTCGTGACCAACAGTTTGGAGGGTCCGGGACGGTCGGGTCGGACGGTTTGGTCGGATGGTTCGGGACCAACAGTTTGGAGGGTCCGAGACGGTCGGGTTGGACGGTTTGGTCGGTTGGTTCGGGACCAACAGTTTGCAGGGTCCGGGACGGTTGGGTTGGATGGTTTGGTCGGATGGTTCGGGAGAACTAGACGAGTGCCGGACCTTCTTCCGGACGGACCGTGTGGAAGGTCCGGGACGGTCGGGCTTGACGGTTCGGTCGGATGGTTCGGGACCAACAGTTTCGAGGGTCCGGGACGGTCTGGTTGGACGGTTTGGTCGGATGGTTCGGGACCAACAGTTTGGAGGGTCCGAGACGGTCGGGTTGGACAGTTTGGTCGGATGGTTTGGGACGAACAGTTTGGAGCGTCCGTGACGGTCGGGTTGGACGGTTTGGTCGGATGGTTCGGGACGAACAGTTTCGAAGGTCTGGGTTGGTCGGGTTGGACAGTTTGGTCGAACGGTTCGGGACAACTACAGGAGATCAAGACCTTCTTCTAGACGGACCGTTGGGACGTTTCGGGACGGTCCGTTTGGACGGTTTGGTCGGACGGTTCGGTACCAATGGTTTGGAGGACGCGAAACGGTCGGGTTGGATGGTTTGGTCACATATTTCAAGACAACTAGAGGAGATCCGGACCTTCTTCCAGATGGACCATTTGGAAGTCCTGGGACGGTCGGGTTGGACGGTTTGGTCGGATGGTTCGGGACCACCAGGTTGAAAGGCCGGGGCGGTCGGGTTGGACGGTTTGGTCGGATGGTTCGGGACCAACGGTTTGGAAGGTCCGGGACGGTCGGGTTGGATGGTTTGGTCGGATGGTTCGGGACCAACAGTTTGGAGGGTCCGAGACGGTCAGGTTGGACGGTTAGGTCGGATGGTTTGGGACAATTAGAGGAGATCTAAACCTTCCGGACGGACCATTTGAAAGTTCCAGCACAGTTGGGTCAGACGGTTTGGTTGGATGGTTCGGGAGAACTAGAGGAGGTCCGGACCTTGTTCCGGACGGACCGTTTGAAGGTTCCAGGATAGTCGGGTTGGACGGTTAGGTCGGATGGTTTGGGACAATTAGAGGAGATCTAGACCTTCCGGACGGACCATTTGGAAGTTCCAGCACGGTCGGGTTTGACGGTTTGGTCGAATGGCTCGGGACAAACAGTTTGGAGGGTCGAGGACGGTCGGGTTGGGCGGTTTGGTTGGATGGTTCGGGAGAACTAGAGGAGATCCGGATCTTCTTTTGGACGGACAGTCGGGTTGGACGGTTTGGTCGGATGGATCGGAACCAACAGTTTGGAGGTTCCGAGACAGACGGGTTGGACGGTTTGGTCGAATGGTTCGGGAGAACTAGAGGAGAACCGGTCCTTCTTCCGGATGGACCGTTTGGAAGGTCCGGGATGGTCGGGTTGGACGGTTTGGTCGGATGATCCGGGAGAACTAGAGGAGAACCGGTCCTTCTTCCGGACGGACCATTTCCAAGGTTCGGGACGGTCGGGTTGGACGGCTTGGCCGGATGGTTCGGGACAACTAGAAGAGATCCGGACCTTCTTCCGGACGGACCGTTTGGATGTTCCGGGATGATCGGGTTGGACGGTTTGGTCGGATGGTTCGGGACAGCTAGAGGAGATCGGGACCTTCTTCCGGACGGACTGTTTGTATGTTCCGGGACAGTCGGGTTTGGTCGGACGGTTCGGAAACAACAGTTTGGAGCGTCCGAGACGGTCTGGTTGGTCGATTTGGTCGGATGGTTCGGGACCAACAGTTTGGAGGGTCCGAGAAGGTCGGGTTGCATGATTTGGTCAGATGATTCGTAGTTTGGAGGGCCCGGGACGGTCAGGTTAGACGGTTAGGTCGGACGGTTCGGGACAACTAGAGGTGATCAAGACCTTCTTCCGGACGGACCGTTTGGTCGTTTCGGGACGGTCTGGTCGGACGGTTTCGTTTGATGTTTCCGGACAACTAGAGGAGATCCGGACCTTCTTCCGGACGGACTGGTTGGAAGTCCGGGGACGGTCGGTTTGGACGGTTTGGTCGGATGGTTCGGGACCAACAGTTTGGAGGGTCCGAGACGGTCGGGTTGGACGGTTTGGTCGGATGGTTCGGGACCAATAGTTTGGAGGGCCTGAGTCGGTCGAGTTGCAGGTTTTGGTCGGATGCTTCGGGACCAACAGTTTGGAGGGTCCGGGACGGTCGGGTTGGACGGTTTCGTCGGTTGGTTCAGGACCAACGGTTTGGACGGTACGAGAGGGTCGGGTTGGACGGTTTTGTCGGATGGTTTGGGACAATTAGAGAAGATCCTGACCTTCCGGACGGACAATTTGGAAGTTTCAGGATAGTCGGGTTGGACGGTTTGCTTGGATGGTTCGGGGCCAACAGTTTGGACGGTCTGAGATGGTCGGGTGGGACGGTTTGGTAGGATGGTCCGGGTCGATCGGGTTGGACGGTTTGGTCGGATGGTTCGGGACAACTACAGGAGATCCGGACCTTCTTTCGGACGGACCGTTTGGAAGTTCCGGGACGATCGGGTTGGACGGTTTGGTCGGATGGTTCGGGACAACTAGCGGAGATACGGACCTTCTTCCGGACGGACCGTTTGGAATGTCCGGGACGGTCGGGTTGGACGGTTTGGTCGGATCGTTCGGGACCAACAGTTTCGAGGTTCTGAGACGGTCGGGTTAGACGGTTTGGTTGGATGGTTCGGGACAACTAGAAGAGATCCGGACATTCTTCCGGACGGACCGTTTGGATGTTCCGGGACGGTCGGGTTGGACGGTTTGGTCGGATGGTTCGGGACAACTAATGGAGATCCGGACCTTCTTCCGGACGGACCGTTTGGAAGTTCCGGGACGATCGGGTTGGACGGTTTGGTCGGATGGTTCGGGACAACTGGAGGAGATCAGGACCTTCTTCCGGACGGACCGTTTGGAATGTCCGGGATGGTCGGGCGGGACAGTTTGGTCGGATGGTTCGGGACCAACAGTTTGGAGGGTCCAAGACGGTCGGGTTGCATAATTTGGTCGGATGATTCGGGACCACCAGCTTGGAGGGTCCGGGACGGTCGGGTTGGACGGTTTGGTCGGATGGTTCGGGACAACTACAGGAGATCCGGACCTTCTTCCGGACGGACCGTTTGGAAGTTCCGGGACGATCGGGTAGGACGGTTTGGTCGGATGGTTCGGGACAACTAGAGGAGTTACGGACCTTCTTCCGGATGGACCGTTTGGAATTTCCGGGACGGTCGGGTTGGGCGGTTTGGTCAGATGGTTCGGGACCAACAGTTTGGTGGGTCCAAGACAGTCGGGTTGGACTATTTGGTCGGATGGTTCGGGACCAACAATTTGGAGGGTCTGAGACGGTCGGGTTGGACGGTTTGGTTGGATGGTTCGGGACAACTTGAGGACATCCGGACCTTCTTCCGGATGGACCGTTTGGAAGTTCCGGGACGGTCGGGTTGGACGGTTTGGTCGGATGGTTCGGGACAACTAGAGGAGATCCGGAGGTTCTTCCGGACGGACCGTGTGGAAGTTCCGGGACGATCGGGTTGGACGGTTTGGTCGGATGGTTCGGGACAACTAGAGGAGATCAGGACCTTCTTCCGGACGGACCGTTTGGAATGTCCGGGGACCGTCGGGTTGGACGGTTTGGTCCGATGGTTCGGAACCAACAGTTTGGTGGGTCCAAGACGGTCATGTTGGACGGTTTGGTCGGATGATTCGGGACCTACAGCTTGGAGGGTCCGGGACGGTCGGGTTGGACGTTTTGGTCGGATGGTTCGGGACAACTACAGGAGGTCCGGACCTTCTTCCGGACGGACCGTTTGGATGTTCCGGGACGATCGGGTAGGACGGTTTGGTCGGATGGTTCGGGACTAACAGTTTGGTGGGTCCAAGACGGTCGGGTTGGACGGTTTGGTCGGATGGTTCGGGACCAACAGTTTGGAGGGTCCAAGACCGTCGGGTTGCGTAATTTGGTCGGATGATTCGGGACCCACAGCTTGGAGGGTCCGGGATGGTCGGGTTGGACGGTTTGGTCGGATGGTTCGGGACAACTAGTGGAGATCCAGACCTTCTTCCGGACGGACCGTTTGGAAGTTCCGGGACGATCGGGTTGGACGGTTTGGTCGGATGGTTCGGGACAACTAGAGGAGATACGGACCTTCTTCCGGACGGCCCGTTTGGAATGTCCGGGACGGTCGGGTTGGATGGTTTGGTCGGATGGTTCGGGACCAACAGTTTCGAGGGTCTGAGACGGTCGGGTTAGACGGTTTGGTTGGATGATTCGGGACAACTAGAAGAGATCCGGAGCTTCTTCCGGACGGACCGTTTGGAAGTTCCGGGACGATCGGGTTGGACGGTTTGGTCGGATGGTTCGGGACAACTAGAGGAGATCAGGACCTTCGTCCGGACGGACCGTTTGGAATGTCCGGGATGGTCGGGTTGGACAGTTTGGTCGGATGGTTCGGGACCAACAGTTTGGAGGGTCCAAGACGGTCGGGTTGCATAATTTGGTCGGATGATTCGGGACCACCAGCTTGGAGGGTCCGGGACGGTCGGGTTGGACGGTTTGGTCGGATGGTTCGGGACCACCAGTTTGGTCGGTCCAAGACGGTCGGGTTGGACGGTTTGGCCGGATGGATCGGGACCAACAGTTTGGAGGGTCCAAGACAGTCGGGTTGCATAATTTGGTCGGATGATTCTGGACCAACAGCTTGGAGGGTCCGGGACGGTCGGGTTGGACGGTTTGGTCGGATGGTTCGGGACAACAACAGGAGATCCGGACCTTCTTCCGGACGGACCGTTTGGAAGTTCCGGGACGATCGGGTTGGACGGTTTGGTCGGATGGTTCGGGACGACTAGAGGAGATCAGGACCTTCTTCCGGACGGACCGTTTGGAATGTCCGGGACGGTCGGGTTGGACGGTTTGGTCGGATGGTTCGGGACCAACAGTTTGGTGGGTCCAAGACGGTCGGGTTGGACGGTTTGGTCGGATGGTTCGGGACCAACAGTTTGGAGGGTCCAAGACGGTCGGGTTGCATAATTTGGTCGGATGATTCGGGACCAACAGGTTGGAGGGTCCGGGACGGTCGGGTTGGACGGTTTGGTCGGATGGTTCGGGACAACTACAGGAGATCCGGACCTTCTTCCGGACGGACCGTTTGGAATGTCCGGGATGGTCGGGCTGGACAGTTTGGTCGGATGGTTCGGAACCAACAGTTTGGAGGGTCCAACACGGTCGGGTTGCATAATTTGGTCGGATGATTCGGGACCACCAGCTTGGAGGGTCCGGGACGGTCGGGTTGGACGGTTTGGTCGGATGGTTCGGGACCAACAGTTTGGAGGGTCCAAGACCGTGGGGTTGCATAATTTGGTCGGATGGTTCGGGACCAACAGCTTCGGGGGTCCGGGACGGTCGGGTTGGACGGTTTGGTCGGATGGTTCGGGACAACTACAGGAGATCCGAAACTTCTTCCGGACGGACCATTTGGAAGTTCCGGGACGATCGGGTTGGACGGTTTGGTCGGATGGTTCGGGACAACTAGAGGAGATACGGACCTTCTTCCGGATGGACCGTTTGGAATGTCCGGGATGGTCGGGTTGGACGATTTGGTCGGATGGTTCGGGACCAACAGTTTCGAGGGTCTGAGACGGTCGGGTTAGACGGTTTGGTTGGATGGTTCGGGACAACTAGAAGAGATCCGGACCTTCTTCCGGACGGACCGTTTGGAAGTTCCGGGACGGTCGGGTTGGACGGTTTGGTCGGATGGTTCGGGACAACTAGTGGAGATCCGGACCTTCTTCCGGACGGACCGTTTGGAAGTTCCGGGACGATCGGGTTGGACGGTTTGGTGGGATGGTTCAGGACAACTAGAGGAGATCCGGACCTTCTTCCGGACGGACCGTTTGGAAGTTCCGGGACGATCGGGTTGGACGGTTTGGTCGGATGGTTCGGGACAACTAGAGGAGATCAGGACCTTCTTCCGGACGGACCGTTTGGAATGTCCGGGATGGCCGGGTTGGACAGTTTGGTCGGATGGTTCGGGACCAACAGTTTGGAGGGTCCAAGACGGTCGGGTTGCATAATTTGGTCGGATGATTCGGGACCACCAGCTTGGAGGGTCCGGGACGGTCGGGTTGGACGGTTTGGTCGGATGGTTCGGGATCAACAGTTTGGAGGGTCCAAGACCGTTGGGTTGCATAATTTGGTCGGATGGTTCGGGACCAACAGCTTGGGGGGTCCGAGACGGTCGGGTTGGACGGTTTGGTCGGATGGTTCGGGACAACTACAGGAGATCCGGAACTTCTTCCGGACGGACCGTTTGGAAGTTCCGGGACGATCGGGTTGGACGGTTTGGTCGGATGGTTCGGGACAACTGGAGGAGACACGGACCTTCTTCCGGATGGACCGTTTGTAATGTCCGGGACAGTCGGGTTGGACGATTTGGTCGGATGGTTCGGGACCAACAGTTTCGAGGGTCTGAGACAGTCGGGTTAGACGGTTTCGTTGGATGGTTCGGGACAACTAGAAGAGATCCGGACCTTCTTCCGGACGGACCGTTTGGAAGTTCCGGGACGGTCGGGTTGGACGGTTTGGTCGGATGGTTTGGGACAACTAGTGGAGATCCGGACCTTCTTCCGGACGGACCGTTTGGAAGTTCCGGGACGATCGGGTTGGACGGTTTGGTCGGATGGTTCGGGACAACTAGAGGAGATACGGACCTTCTTCGGGATGGACCACTTGGAATGTCCGGGACGGTCAGGTTGGACGGTTTGGTCGGATGGTTCGGGACTAACAGTTTGGTGGGTCCAAGACGGTCGGGTTGGATGGTTTGGTCGGATGGTTCGGGACCAACAGTTTGGAGGGTCCAAGACAGTCGGGTTGCATAATTTGGTCGGATGATTCGGGACCAACAGCTTGGAGGGTCCGGGACGGTCGGGTTGGACGGTTTGGTCGGATGGTTCGGGACCAACAGTTTGGAGGGTCCAAGACCGTCGGGTTGCATAATTTGGTCGGATGGTCCGGGACCAACAGCTTGGGGGGGGGTCCGGGACGGTCGGGTTGGACGGTTTGGTCGGATGGTTCGGGACAACTACAGGAGATCCGGACCTTCTTCCGGACGGACCGTTTGGATGTTCCGGGACGATCGGGTTGGACGGTTTGGTCGGATGGTTCGGGACAACTAGAGGAGATACGGACCTTCTTCCGGATGGACCGTTTGGAATGTCCGGGACGGTCGGGTTGGACGGTTTGGTCGGATGGTTCGGGACCACCAGTTTGGTGGGTCCAAGACGGTCGGGTTGGACGGTTTGGCCGGATGGATCGGGACCAACAGTTTGGAGGGTCCAAGACAGTCGGGTTGCATAATTTGGTCGGATGATTCTGGACCAACAGCTTGGAGGGTCCGGGACGGTCGGGTTGGACGGTTTGGTCGGATGGTTCGGGACAACAACAGGAGATCCGGACCTTCTTCCGGACGGACCGTTTGGAAGTTCCGGGACGATCGGGTTGGACGGTTTGGTCGGATGGTTCGGGACGACTAGAGGAGATCAGGACCTTCTTCCGGACGGACCGTTTGGAATGTCCGGGACGGTCGGGTTGGACGGTTTGGTCGGATGGTTCGGGACCAACAGTTTGGTGGGTCCAAGACGGTCGTGTTGGACGGTTTGGTCGGATGGTTCGGGACCAACAGTTTGGAGGGTCCAAGACGGTCGGGTTGCATAATTTGGTCGGATGATTCGGGACCAACAGCTTGGAGGGTCCGGGACGGTCGGGTTGGACGGTTTGGTCGGATGGTTCGGGACAACTACAGGAGATCCGGACCTTCTTCCGGACGGACCGTTTGGAATGTCCGGGATGGTCGGGGTGGACAGTTTGGTCGGATGGTTCGGGACCAACAGTTTGGAGGGTCCAACACGGTCGGGTTGCATAATTTGGTCGGATGATTCGGGACCACCAGCTTGGAGGGTCCGGGACGGTCGGGTTGGACGGTTTGGTCGGATGGTTCGGGACCAACAGTTTGGAGGGTCCTAGACCGTGGGGTTGCATAATTTGGTCGGATGGTTCGGGACCAACAGCTTGGGGGGTCCGGGACGGTCGGGTTGGACGGTTTGGTCGGATGGTTCGGGACAACTACAGGAGATCCGAAACTTCTTCCGGACGGACCATTTGGAAGTTCCGGGACGATCGGGTTGGACGGTTTAGTCGGATCGTTCGGGACAACTAGAGGAGATACGGACCTTCTTCCGGATGGACCGTTTGGAATGTCCGGGACGGTCGGGTTGGACGATTTGGTCGGATGGTTCGGGACCAACAGTTTCGAGGGTCTGAGACGGTCGGGTTAGACGGTTTGGTTGGATGGTTCGGGACAACTAGAAGAGATCCGGACCTTCTTCCGGACGGACCGTTTGGAAGTTCCGGGACGGTCGGGTTGGACGGTTTTGGTCGGATGGTTCGGGACAACTAGTGGAGATCCGGACCTTCTTCCGGACGGACCGTTTGGAAGTTCCGGGACGATCGGGTTGGACGGTTTGGTCGGATGGTTCAGGACAACTAGAGGAGATCCGGACCTTCTTCCGGACGGACCGTTTGGAAGTTCCGGGACGATCGGGTTGGACGGTTTGGTCGGATGGTTCGGGACAACTAGAGGAGATCAGGACCTTCTTCCGGACGGACCGTTTGGAATGTCCGGGATGGCCGGGTTGGACAGTTTGGTCGGATGGTTCGGGACCAACAGTTTGGAGGGTCCAAGACGGTCGGGTTGCATAATTTGGTCGGATGATTCGGCACCACCAGCTTGGAGGGTCCGGGACGGTCGGGTTGGACGGTTTGGTCAGATGGTTCGGGACCAACAGTTTGGAGGGTCCAAGACCGTCGGGTTGCATAATTTGGTCGGATGGTTCGGGACCGACAGCTTGGGGGGTCCGGGACGGTCGGGTTGGACGGTTTGGTCGGATGGTCCGGGACAACTACAGGAGATCCGGACCTTCTTCCGGACGGACCGTTTGGAAGTTCCGGGACGATCGGGTTGGACGGTTTGGTCGGATGGTTCGGGACAACTAGAGGAGATACGGACCTTCTTCCGGATGGACCATTTGGAATGTCCGGGACGGTCGGGTTGGACGGTTTGGTCGGATGGTTCGGGACTAACAGTTTGGTGGGTCCAAGACGGTCGGGTTGGACGGTTTGGTCGGATGGTTCGGGACCAACAGTTTGGAGGGTCCAAGACAGTCGGGTTGCATAATTTGGTCGGATGATTCGGGACCAACAGCTTGGAGGGTCCGGGACGGTCGGGTTGGACGGATTGGTCGGATGGTTCAGGACCAACAGTTTGGAGGGTCCAAGACCGTCGGGTTGAATAATTTGGTCGGATGGTCCGGGACCAACCGGTTGGGGGGGTCCGGGACGGTCGGGTTCGACGGTTTGGTCGGATGGTTCGGGACAACTACAGGAGATCCGGACCTTCTTCCGGACGGACCGTTTGGAAGTTCCGGGACGATCGGGTTGGACGGTTTGGTCGGATGGTTCGGGACAACTAGAGGAGATACGGACCATCTTTCGGATGGACCGTTTGGAATGTCCGGGACGGTCGGGTTGGACGGTTTGGTCGGATGGTTCGGGACCACCAGTTTGGTGGGTCCAAGACGGTCGGGTTGGACGGTTCGGTCGGATGGATCGGGACCAACAGTTTGGAGGGTCCAAGACAGTCGGGTTGCATAATTTGGTCGGATGATTCTAGACCAACAGCTTGGAGGGTCCGGGACGGTCGGGTTGGACGGTTTGGTCGGATGGTTCGGGACAACAACAGGAGATCTGGACCTTCTTCCGGACGGACCGTTTGGAAGTTCCGGGACGATCGGGTTGGACGGTTTGGTCGGATGGTTCGGGACGACTAGAGGAGATCAGGACCTTCTTCCGGACGGACCGTTTGGAATTTCCAGGACGGTCGGGTTGGACGGTTTTGGTCGGATGGTTCGGGACTAACAGTTTGGTGGGTCCAAGACGGTCGGGTTGGACGGTTTGGTCGGATGGTTCGGGACCAACAGTTTGGAGGGTCCAAGACAGTCGGGTTGCATAATTTGGTCGGATGATTCGGGACCAACTGCTTGGAGGGTCCGGGACGGTCGGGTTCGACGGTTTGGTCGGATGGTTCGGGACCAACAGTTTGGAGGGTCCAAGACCGTCGGGTTGCATAATTTGGTCGGATGGTTCGGGACCAACAGCTTGGGGGGTCCGGGACGGTCGGGTTGGACGGTTTGGTCGGATGGTTCGGGACAACTACAGGAGATCCGGACCTTCTTCCGGACGGACCGTTTGGAAGTTCCGGGACGATCGGGTTGGACGGTTTGGTCGGATGGTTCGGGACAACTAGAGGAGATACGGACCTTCTTCCGGATGGACCGTTTGGAATGTCCGGGACGGTCGGGTTGGACGGTTTGGTCAGATGGTTCGGGACTAACAGTTTGGTGGGTCCAAGACGGTCGGTTGGACGGTTTGGTCGGATGGTTCGGGACCAACAGTTTGGAGGGTCCAAGACAGTCGGGTTGCATAATTTGGTCGGATGATTCTGGACCAACAGCTTGGAGGGTCCGGGACGGTCGGGTTGGAAGGTTTGGTCGGATGGTTCGGGACAACAACAGGAGATCCGGACCATCTTCCGGACGGACCGTTTGGAAGTTCCGGGACGATCGGGTCGGACGGTTTGGTCGGATGGTTCGAGAGAACTAGAGGAGATCAGGACCTTCTTCCGGACGGACCGTTTGGAATGTCCGGGACGGTCGGGTTGGACGGTTTGGTCGGATGGTTCGGGACCAACAGTTTTGGTGGGTCCAAGACGGTCGGGTTGGACGATTTGGTCGGATGGTTCGGGACCAACAGTTTGGAGGGTCCAAGACGGTCGGGTTGCATAATTTGGTCGGATGATTCGGGACCAATAGCTTGGAGGGTCCGGGACGGTCGGGTTGGAAGGTTTGGTCGGATGGTTCGGGACAACTACAGGAGATCCGGACCTTCTTCCGGACGGACCGTTTGGAATGTCCGGGATGGTCGGGTTGGACAGTTTGGTCGGATGGTTCGGGACCAACAGTTTGGAGGGTCCAACACGGTCGGGTTGCATAATTTGGTCGGATGATTCGGGACCACCAGCTTGGAGGGTCCGGGACGGTCGGGTTGGACGGTTTGGTCGGATGGTTCGGGACCAACAGTTTGGAGGGTCCAAGACCGTGGGGTTGCATAATTTGGTCGGATGGTTCGGGACCAACAGCTTGGGGGGTCCGGGACGGTCGGGTTGGACGGTTTGGTCGGATGGTTCGGGACAACTAGAGGAGATCAGGACCTTCTTCCGGACGGACCGTTTGGAATGTCCGGGACGGTCGGGTTGGACGGTTTGGTCGGATGGTTCGGGACCAGAAGTTTGGTGGGTCCAAGACGGTCGGGTTGGACGATTTGGTCGGATGGTTCGGGACCAACAGTTTGGAGGGTCCAAGACGGTCGGGTTGCTTAATTTGGTCGGATGATTCGGGACCAACAGCTTGGAGGGTCCAGGACGGTCGGGTTGGACGGTTTGGTCGGATGGTTCGGGACAACTACAGGAGATCCGGACCTTATTCCGGACGGACCGTTTGGAAGTTCCGGGACGATCGGGTTGGACGGTTTGGTCGGATTGTTCGGGACAACTAGAGGTATACGGACCTTCTTCCGGATGGACCGTTTGGAATGTCCGGGACGGTCGGGTTGGACAGTTTGGTCGGCTGGTTCGGGACCAACAGTTTCGAGGGCCTGAGACGGTCGGGTTAGACGGTTTGGTTGGATGGTTCGGGACAACAAGAAGAGATCCGGACCTTCTTCCGGACGGTCCGTTTGGAAGTTCCGGGACGGTCGGGTTGAACGGTTTGGTCGGATGGTTCGGGACAACTAGTGGAGATCCGGACCTTCTTCCGGACGGACCGTTTGGAAGTTCCGGGACGATCGGGTTGGACGGTTTGGTCGGATGGTTCGGGACAACTAGAGGAGATCAGGACCTTCTTCCGGACGGACCGTTTGGAATGTCCGGGATGGCCGGGTTGGACAGTTTGGTCGGATGGTTCGGGACCAACAGTTTGGAGGGTCCAAGACGGTCGGGTTGCATAATTTGGTCGGATGATTCGGGACCACCAGCTTGGAGGGTCCGGGACGGTCGGGTTGGACGGTTTGGTCGGATGGTTCGGGATCAACAGTTTGGAGGGTCCAAGACCGTTGGGTTGCATAATTTGGTCGGATGGTTCGGGACCAACAGCTTGGGGGGTCCGGGACGGTCGGGTTGGACGGTTTGGTCGGATGGTTCGGGACAACTACAGGAGATCCGGAACTTCTTCCGGACGGACCGTTTGGAAGTTCCGGGACGATCGGGTTGGACGGTTTGGTCGGATGGTTCGGGACAACTGGAGGAGATACGGACCTTCTTCCGGATGGACCGTTTGGAATGTCCGGGACGGTCGGGTTGGACGGTTTGGTCGGATGGTTCGGGACTAACAGTTTGGTGGGTCCAAGACGGTCGGGTTGGACGGTTTCGTCGGATGGTTCGGGACCAACAGTTTGGAGGGTCCAAGACAGTCGGGTTGCATAATTTGGTCGGATGATTCTGGACCAACAGCTTGGAGGGTCCGGGACGGTCGGGTTGGACGGTTTGGTCGGATGGTTCGGGACAACAACAGGAGATCCGGACCATCTTCCGGACGAACCGTTTGGAATATCCGGGACGATCGGGTCGGACGGTTTGGTCGGATGGTTCGAGACAACTAGAGGAGATCAGGACCTTCTTCCGGACGGACCGTTTGGAATGTCCGGGACGGTCGGGTTGGACGGTTTGGTCGGATGGTTCGGGACCAGAAGTTTGGTGGGTCCAAGACGGTCGGGTTGGACGATTTGGTCGGATGGTTCGGGACCAACAGTTTGGAGGGTCCAAGACGGTCGGGTTGCATAATTTGGTCGGATGATTCGGGACCAACAGCTTGGAGGGTCCGGGACGGTCGGGTTGGACGGTTTGGTCGGATGGTTCGGGACAACTACAGGAGATCCGGACCTTATTCCGGACGGACCGTTTGGAAGTTCCGGGACGATCGGGTTGGACGGTTTGGTCGGATGGTTCGGGACAACTAGAGGAGATCCGGACCTTCTTCCGGACTGACCGTTTGGAAGTTCCGGGTCGATCGGGTTGGACGGTTTGGTCGGATGGTTCGGGACAACTAGAGGAGATCAGGACCTTCTTCCGGACGGACCGTTTGGAATGTCCGGGACGGTCGGGTTGGACGGTTTGGTCGGATGGTTCGGGACCAGAAGTTTGGTGGGTCCAAGACGGTCGGGTTGGACGATTTGGTCGGATGGTTCGGGACCAACAGTTTGGAGGGTCCAAGACGGTCGGGTTGCATAATTTGGTCGGATGATTCGGGACCAACAGCTTGGAGGGTCCGGGACGGTCGGGTTGGACGGTTTGGTCGGATGGTTCGGGACAACTACAGGAGATCCGGACCTTATTCCGGACGGACCGTTTGGAAGTTCCGGGACGATCGGGTTGGACGGTTTGGTCGGATTGTTCGGGACAACTAGAGGTATACGGACCTTCTTCCGGATGGACCGTTTGGAATGTCCGGGACGGTCGGGTTGGACAGTTTGGTCGGCTGGTTCGGGACCAACAGTTTCGAGGGCCTGAGACGGTCGGGTTAGACGGTTTGGTTGGATGGTTCGGGACAACTAGAAGAGATCCGGACCTTCTTCCGGACGGTCCGTTTGGAAGTTCCGGGACGGTCGGGTTGAACGGTTTGGTCGGATGGTTCGGGACAACTAGTGGAGATCCGGACCTTCTTCCGGACGGACCGTTTGGAAGTTCCGGGACGATCGGGTTGGACGGTTTGGTCGGATGGTTCGGGACAACTAGAGGAGATCCGGACCTTCTTCCGGACTGATCGTTTGGAAGTTCCGGGTCGATCGGGTTGGACGGTTTGGTCGGATGGTTCGGGACAACTAGAGGAGATCAGGACCTTCTTCCGGACGGACCGTTTGGAAGTTCCGGGACGATCAGGTTGGACGGTTTGGTCGGATGGTTCGGGACAACTAGAGGAGATCAGGACCTTCTTCCGGACGGACCGTTTGGAATGTCCGGGATGGTCGGGTTGGACAGTTTGGTCGGATGGTTCGGGACCAACAGTTTGGAGGGTCCAAGACGGTCGGGTTGCATAATTTGGTCGGATGATTCGGCACCACCAGCTTGGAGGGTCCGGGACGGTCGGGTTGGACGGTTTGGTCGGATCGTTCGGGACCAACAGTTTGGTGGGTCCAAGACGGTCGGGTTGGACGGTTTGGTCGGATGGTTCGGGACCAACAGTTTGGAGGGTCCAAGACGGTCGGGTTGCATAATTTGGTCGGATGATTCGGGACCAACAGCTTGGAGGGTCCGGGACGGTCGGGTTGGACGGTTTGGTCGGATGGTTCGGGACCAGCAGTTTGGTGGGTCCAAGACGGTCGGGTTGGACGGTTTGGTCGGATGGTTCGGGACCAACAGTTTAGAGGGTCCAAGACGGTCGGGTTGCATAATTTGGTCGGATGATTCGGGACCAACAGCTTGGAGGGTCCGGGACGGTCGGGTTGGACGGTTTGGTCGGATGGTTCGGGACAACTACAGGAGATCCGGACCTTATTCCGGACGGACCGTTTGGAAGTTCCGGGACGATCGGGTTGGACGGTTTGGTTGGATGGTTCGGGACAACTAGAGGTATACGGACCTTCTTCCGGATGGACCGTTTGGAATGTCCGGGACGGTCGGGTTGGATGATTTGGTCGGATGGTTCGGGACCAACAGTTTCGAGGGCCTGACACGGTCGGGGTTAGACGGTTTGGTTGGATCGTTCGGGACAACTAGAAGAGATCCGGACCTTCTTCCGGACGGTCCGTTTGGAAGTTCCGGGACGGTCGGGTTGAACGGTTTGGTCGGATGGTTCGGGACAACTAGAGGAGATCAGGACCTTCTTCCGGACGGACCGTTTGGAATGTCCGGGATGGTCGGGTTAGACAGTTTGGTCGGATGGTTCGGGACCAACAGTTTGGAGGGTCCAAGACGGTCGGGTTGCATAATTTGGTCGGATGATTCGGCACCACCAGCTTGGAGGGTCCGGGACGGTCGGGTTGGACGGTTTGGTCGGATGGTTCGGGACCAACAGTTTGGAGGGTCCAAGACCGTGGGGTTGCATAATTGGTCGGATGGTTCGGGACCAACAGCTTGGGGGGTCCGGGACGGTCGGGTTGGACGGTTTGGTCGGATGGTTCGGGACAACTAGAGGAGATCAGGACCTTCTTCCGGACGGACCGTTTGGAATGTCCGGGACGGTCGGGTTGGACGGTTTGGTCGGATGGTTCGGGACCAGAAGTTTGGTGGGTCCAAGACGGTCGGGTTGGACGATTTGGTCGGATGGTTCGGGACCAACAGTTTGGAGGGTCCAAGACGGTCGGGTTGCTTAATTTGGTCGGATGATTCGGGACCAACAGCTTGGAGGGTCCGGGACGGTCGGGTTGGACGGTTTGGTCGGATGGTTCGGGACAACTACAGGAGATCCGGACCTTATTCCGGACGGACCGTTTGGAAGTTCCGGGACGATCGGGTTGGACGGTTTGGTCGGATTGTTCGGGACAACTAGAGGTATACGGACCTTCTTCCGGATGGACCGTTTGGAATGTCCGGGACGGTCGGGTTGGACAGTTTGGTCGGCTGGTTCGGGACCAACAGTTTCGAGGGCCTGAGACGGTCGGGTTAGACGGTTTGGTTGGATGGTTCGGGACAACAAGAAGAGATCCGGACCTTCTTCCGGACGGTCCCGTTTGGAAGTTCCGGGACGGTCGGGTTGAACGGTTTGGTCGGATGGTTCGGGACAACTAGTGGAGATCCGGACCTTCTTCCGGACGGACCGTTTGGAAGTTCCGGGACGATCGGGTTGGACGGTTTGGTCGGATGGTTCGGGACAACTAGAGGAGATCAGGACCTTCTTCCGGACGGACCGTTTGGAATGTCCGGGATGGCCGGGTTGGACAGTTTGGTCGGATGGTTCGGGACCAACAGTTTGGAGGGTCCAAGACGGTCGGGTTGCATAATTTGGTCGGATGATTCGGGACCACCAGCTTGGAGGGTCCGGGACGGTCGGGTTGGACGGTTTGGTCGGATGGTTCGGGATCAACAGTTTGGAGGGTCCAAGACCGTTGGGTTGCATAATTTGGTCGGATGGTTCGGGACCAACAGCTTGGGGGGTCCGGGACGGTCGGGTTGGACGGTTTGGTCGGATGGTTCGGGACAACTACAGGAGATCCGGAACTTCTTCCGGACGGACCGTTTGGAAGTTCCGGGACGATCGGGTTGGACGGTTTGGTCGGATGGTTCGGGACAACTGGAGGAGATACGGACCTTCTTCCGGATGGACCGTTTGGAATGTCCGGGACGGTCGGGTTGGACGGTTTGGTCGGATGGTTCGGGACTAACAGTTTGGTGGGTCCAAGACGGTCGGGTTGGACGGTTTCGTCGGATGGTTCGGGACCAACAGTTTGGAGGGTCCAAGACAGTCGGGTTGCATAATTTGGTCGGATGATTCTGGACCAACAGCTTGGAGGGTCCGGGACGGTCGGGTTGGACGGTTTGGTCGGATGGTTCGGGACAACAACAGGAGATCCGGACCATCTTCCGGACGGACCGTTTGGAATATCCGGGACGATCGGGTCGGACGGTTTGGTCGGATGGTTCGAGACAACTAGAGGAGATCAGGACCTTCTTCCGGACGGACCGTTTGGAATGTCCGGGACGGTCGGGTTGGACGGTTTGGTCGGATGGTTCGGGACCAGAAGTTTGGTGGGTCCAAGACGGTCGGGTTGGACGATTTGGTCGGATGGTTCGGGACCAACAGTTTGGAGGGTCCAAGACGGTCGGGTTGCATAATTTGGTCGGATGATTCGGGACCAACAGCTTGGAGGGTCCGGGACGGTCGGGTTGGACGGTTTGGTCGGATGGTTCGGGACAACTACAGGAGATCCGGACCTTATTCCGGACGGACCGTTTGGAAGTTCCGGGACGATCGGGTTGGACGGTTTGGTCGGATGGTTCGGGACAACTAGAGGAGATCCGGACCTTCTTCCGGACTGACCGTTTGGAAGTTCCGGGTCGATCGGGTTGGACGGTTTGGTCGGATGGTTCGGGACAACTAGAGGAGATCAGGACCTTCTTCCGGACGGACCGTTTGGAATGTCCGGGACGGTCGGGTTGGACGGTTTGGTCGGATGGTTCGGGACCAGAAGTTTGGTGGGTCCAAGACGGTCGGGTTGGACGATTTGGTCGGATGGTTCGGGACCAACAGTTTGGAGGGTCCAAGACGGTCGGGTTGCATAATTTGGTCGGATGATTCGGGACCAACAGCTTGGAGGGTCCGGGACGGTCGGGTTGGACGGTTTGGTCGGATGGTTCGGGACAACTACAGGAGATCCGGACCTTATTCCGGACGGACCGTTTGGAAGTTCCGGGACGATCGGGTTGGACGGTTTGGTCGGATTGTTCGGGACAACTAGAGGTATACGGACCTTCTTCCGGATGGACCGTTTGGAATGTCCGGGACGGTCGGGTTGGACAGTTTGGTCGGCTGGTTCGGGACCAACAGTTTCGAGGGCCTGAGACGGTCGGGTTAGACGGTTTGGTTGGATGGTTCGGGACAACTAGAAGAGATCCGGACCTTCTTCCGGACGGTCCGTTTGGAAGTTCCGGGACGGTCGGGTTGAACGGTTTGGTCGGATGGTTCGGGACAACTAGTGGAGATCCGGACCTTCTTCCGGACGGACCGTTTGGAAGTTCCGGGACGATCGGGTTGGACGGTTTGGTCGGATGGTTCGGGACAACTAGAGGAGATCCGGACCTTCTTCCGGACTGATCGTTTGGAAGTTCCGGGTCGATCGGGTTGGACGGTTTGGTCGGATGGTTCGGGACAACTAGAGGAGATCAGGACCTTCTTCCGGACGGACCGTTTGGAAGTTCCGGGACGATCAGGTTGGACGGTTTGGTCGGATGGTTCGGGACAACTAGAGGAGATCAGGACCTTCTTCCGGACGGACCGTTTGGAATGTCCGGGATGGTCGGGTTGGACAGTTTGGTCGGATGGTTCGGGACCAACAGTTTGGAGGGTCCAAGACGGTCGGGTTGCATAATTTGGTCGGATGATTCGGCACCACCAGCTTGGAGGGTCCGGGACGGTCGGGTTGGACGGTTTGGTCGGATCGTTCGGGACCAACAGTTTGGTGGGTCCAAGACGGTCGGGTTGGACGGTTTGGTCGGATGGTTCGGGACCAACAGTTTGGAGGGTCCAAGACGGTCGGGTTGCATAATTTGGTCGGATGATTCGGGACCAACAGCTTGGAGGGTCCGGGACGGTCGGGTTGGACGGTTTGGTCGGATGGTTCGGGACCAGCAGTTTGGTGGGTCCAAGACGGTCGGGTTGGACGGTTTGGTCGGATGGTTCGGGACCAACAGTTTAGAGGGTCCAAGACGGTCGGGTTGCATAATTTGGTCGGATGATTCGGGACCAACAGCTTGGAGGGTCCGGGACGGTCGGGTTGGACGGTTTGGTCGGATGGTTCGGGACAACTACAGGAGATCCGGACCTTATTCCGGACGGACCGTTTGGAAGTTCCGGGACGATCGGGTTGGACGGTTTGGTTGGATGGTTCGGGACAACTAGAGGTATACGGACCTTCTTCCGGATGGACCGTTTGGAATGTCCGGGACGGTCGGGTTGGATGATTTGGTCGGATGGTTCGGGACCAACAGTTTCGAGGGCCTGACACGGTCGGGTTAGACGGTTTGGTTGGATCGTTCGGGACAACTAGAAGAGATCCGGACCTTCTTCCGGACGGTCCGTTTGGAAGTTCCGGGACGGTCGGGTTGAACGGTTTGGTCGGATGGTTCGGGACAACTAGAGGAGATCAGGACCTTCTTCCGGACGGACCGTTTGGAATGTCCGGGATGGTCGGGTTAGACAGTTTGGTCGGATGGTTCGGGACCAACAGTTTGGAGGGTCCAAGACGGTCGGGTTGCATAATTTGGTCGGATGATTCGGCACCACCAGCTTGGAGGGTCCGGGACGGTCGGGTTGGACGGTTTGGTCGGATGGTTCGGGACCAACAGTTTGGAGGGTCCAAGACCGTCGGGTTGCATAATTTGGTCGGATGGTTCGGGACCAACAGCTTGGGGGTCCGGGACGGTCGGGTTGGACGGTTGGTCGGATGCTTCGGGAAACTACAAGAGATCGGACCTTCTTCCGGACGGACCGTTTGGAAGTTCGGGACCAACAGTTTGGAGGGTCCAAGGACCGTCGGGTTGCATAATTTGGTCGGATGGTTCGGGACCAACAGCTTGGGGGGTCCGGGACGGTCGGGTTGGACGGTTTGGTCGGATGGTTCGGGACAACTACAGGAGATCCGGACCTTCTTCCGGACGGACCGTTTGGAAGTTCCGGGACGATCGGGTTGGACGGTTTGGTCGGATGGTTCGGGACAACTAGAGGTATACGGACCTTCTTCCGGATGGACCGTTTGGAATGTCCGGGACGGTCGGGTTGGATGATTTGGTCGGATGGTTCGGGACCAACAGTTTCGAGGGCCTGACACGGTCGGGTTAGACGGTTTGGTTGGATCGTTCGGGACAACTAGAAGAGATCCGGACCTTCTTCCGGACGGTCCGTTTGGAAGTTCCGGGACGGTCGGGTTGAACAGTTTGGTCGGATGGTTCGGGACAACTAGTGAGATCCGGACCTTCTTCCGGACGGACCGTTTGGAAGTTCCGGGACGATCGGGTTGGACGATTTGGTCGGATGGTTCGGGACAACTAGAGGAGATCCGGACCTTCTTCCGGACTAACCGTTTGGAAGTTCCGGGACGATCGGGTTGGACGGTTTGGTCGGATGGTTCGGGACAACTAGAGGAGATCAGGACCTTCTTCCGGACGGACCGTTTGGAAGTTCCGGGACGATCGGGTTGGACGGTTTGGTCGGATGGTTCGGGACAACTAGAGGAGATCAGGACCTTCTTCCGGACGGACCGTTTGGAATGTCCGGGATGGTCGGGTTGGACAGTTTGGTCGGATGGTTCGGGACCAACAGTTTGGAGGGTCCAAGACGGTCGGGTTGCATAATTTGGTCGGATGATTCGGCACCACCAGCTTGGAGGGTCCGGGACGGTCGGGTTGGACGGTTTGGTCGGATGGTTCGGGACCAACAGTTTGGAGGGTCCAAGACCGTCGGGTTGCATAATTTGGTCGGATGGTTCGGGACCAACAGCTTGGGGGGTCCGGGACGGTCGGGTTGGACGGTTTGGTCGGATGCTTCGGGACAACTACAGGAGATTCGGACCTTCTTCCGGACGGACCGTTTGGAAGTTCGGGACCAACAGTTTGGAGGGTCCAAGACCGTCGGGTTGCATAATTGGTCGGATGGTTCGGGACCAACAGCTTGGGGGGTCCGGGACGGTCGGGTTGGACGGTTTGGTCGGATGGTTCGGGACAACTACAGGAGATCCGGACCTTCTTCCGGACGGACCGTTTGGAAGTTCCGGACGATCGGGTTGGACGGTTTGGTCGGATGGTTCGGGACAACTAGAGGAGATACGGACCTTCTTCCGGATGGACCATTTGGAATGTCCGGGACGGTCGGGTTGGACGGTTTGGTCGGATGGTTCGGGACTAACAGTTTGGTGGGTCCAAGACGGTCGGGTTGGACGGTTTGGTCGGATGGTTCGGGACCAACAGTTTGGAGGGTCCAAGACAGTCGGGTTGCATAATTTGGTCGGATGATTCGGGACCAACAGCTTGGAGGGTCCGGGACGGTCGGGTTGGACGGTTTGGTCGGATGGTTCGGGACCAACAGTTTGGAGGGTCCAAGACCGTCGGGTTGCATAATTTGGTCGGATGGTTCGGGACCAACAGCTTGGGGGGTCCGGGACGGTCGGGTTGGACGGTTTGGTCGGATGGTTCGGGACAACTACAGGAGATCCGGACCTTCTTCCGGACGGACCGTTTGGAAGTTCCGGGACGATCGGGTTGGACGGTTTGGTCGGATGGTTCGGGACAACTAGAGGAGATACGGACCTTCTTCCGGATGGACCGTTTGGAATGTCCGGGACGGTCGGGTTGGACGGTTTGGTCGGATGGTTCGGGACTAACAGTTTGGTGGGTCCAAGACGGTCGGGTTGGACGGTTTGGTCGGATGGTTCGGGACCAACAGTTTGGAGGGTCCAAGACAGTCGGGTTGCATAATTTGGTCGGATGATTCTGGACCAACAGCTTGGAGGGTCCGGGACGGTCGGGTCGGACGGTTTGGTCGGATGGTTCGGGACAACAACAGGAGATCCGGACCATCTTCCGGACGGACCGTTTGAATGTTCCGGGACGATCGGGTTGGACGGTTTGGTCGGATGGTTCGGGGACAACTAGAGGGAGATACGGACCTTCTTCCGGATGGACCGTTTGGAATGTCCGGGACGGTCGGGTTGGACGGTTTGGTCGGATGGTTCGGGACTAACAGTTTGGTGGGTCCAAGACGGTCGGGTTGGACGGTTTGGTCGGATGGTTCGGGACCAACAGTTTGGAGGGTCCAAGACCGTCGGGTTGCATAATTTGGTCGAACGGTTCGGGACCAACAGTTTGGAGGGTCCAAGACAGTCGGGTTGCATAATTTGGTCGGATGGTTCGGGACTAACAGTTTGGTGGGTCCAAGACGGTCGGGTTGGACGGTTTTGGTCGGATGGTTCGGGACCAACAGTTTGGAGGGTCCAAGACAGTCGGGTTGCATAATTTGGTCGGATGATTTGGGACCAACAGCTTGGAGGGTCCGGGACGGTCGGGTTGGACGGTTTGGTCGGATGGTTCGGGGACCAACAGTTTGGAGGGTCCAAGACAGTCGGGTTGCATAATTTGGTCGGATGATTCTGGACCAACAGCTTGGAGGGTCCGGGACGGTCGGGTTGGACGGTTTGGTCGTGATGGTTCGGGACAACAACAGGAGATCCGGACCATCTTCCGGACGGACCGTTTGGAAGTTCCGGGACGATCGGGTTGGACGGTTTGTCGGATGGTTCGGGACAACTAGAGGAGATCAGGACCTTCTTCCGGACGGACCGTTTGGATTGTCCGGGACGGTCTGGTTGGACGGTTTGGTCGGATGGTTCGGGACCAGCAGTTTGGTGGGTCCGGGACGGTCGGGTTGGACGGTTTGGTCGGATGGTTCGGGACCAACAGTTTGGAGGGTCCAAGAACGTCGGGTTGCATAATTTGGTCGGATGATTCGGGACCAACAGTTTGGAGGGTCCGGGACGGTCAGGTTGGACGGTTTGGTCGGATGGTTCGGGACATCCACAGGATATCCGGACCTTCTTCCGGACGGACCGTTTGGAAGTTCCGGGACGATCGGGTTGGACGGTATGGTCGGACGGTTCGGGAGAACTAGAGGAGAACCGGACCTACTTCCGGACGGACCGTTTGGAAGGTCCGGGACGGTCGGGTTGAACGGTTTGGTTGGAAGTTTCGGGACAATTAGACGAGATCGAGAACTTCCAGACGGACCATTTGGAAGTTCCAGTACAGTCGGGTTGGACGGTTTGGTCGGATCGTTCGGGACCAACAGTTTGGACGGTCTGAGACGGTCGGGTTGGACGGTTTGGTTGGATGGTTCGGGACAACTAGAAGAGATCCGGACCTTCTTCCGGACGGACCGTTTGGAAGTTCCGGGACGGTCGGGTTGGACGGTTTGGGTCGGATGGTTCGGGACAACTAGAGGAGATCAGGACCTTCTTCTGGACGGACCGTTTGGAATGTCCGAGATGGTCGGGTTGGACAGTTTGGTCTAATGGTTCGGGACCAACAGTTTGGAGGGTCCAAGACGGCCGGGTTGCATAATTTGGTCGGATGATTCGGGACCAACAGCTTGGAGGGTCCGGGACGGTCGGGTCGGACGGTTTGGTCGCATGGTTCGGGACCAACAGTTTGGAGGGTCCAAGACCGTCGGGTTGGATAATTTGGTCGGACGGTTCGGGACCAACAGCTTGTGGGGTCCGGGACGGTCGGGTTGGACGGTTTGGTCTGATGGTTCGGGACAACTACAGGAGATCCGGATCTTCTTCCGGACGGACCGTTTGGATGTTCCAGGATGATCGGGTTGGACGGTTTGGTCGGATGGTTCGGACAACTAGAGGAGATACGGACCTTCTTCCGGATGGGACCGTTTGCAATGCCTGGGACGGTCGGGTTGGACGGTTTGGTCGGATCGTTCGGGACCAACAGTTTGGAGGGTCCAAGACAGTCAGGTTGCATAATTTGGTCGGATGATTCGGGACCAACAGCTTGGGGGGTCCGGGACGGTCGGGTTGGACGATTTGGTCGGATGGTTCGGGACAACTACAGGAGATCCGAACCTTTTTCCGGACGGACCGTTTGGAAGTTTCGGGACGATCGGATTGGACGGTTTGGTCGGATGGTTCGGGACAACTCGAGGAGATCAGGACCTTCTTCCGGACGGACCGTTTGGAATGTCCGGGACGGTCGGGTTGGACGGTTTGGTCGGATGGTTCGGGACCAACTGTTTGGTGGGTCCAAGACGGTCGGGTTGGACGGTTTGGTCGGATGGTTCGGGACCAACAGTTTGGAGGGTCCAAGACCGTCGGGTTGCATAATTTGGTCGGATGATTCGGGACCAACAGCTTGGAGGGTCCGGGACGGTCGGGTTGGACGGTTTGGTCGGATGGTTTGGGACAACTACAGAAGATCCGGACCTTCTTCCGGACGGACCGTTTGGAAGTTCTGGGACGATCGGGTTGGACGGTTTGGTCGGATGGTTCGGGACAACTAGAGGAGATACGGACCTTCTTCCGGACGGACCGTTTGGAATGTCCGGGACGGTCGGGTTGGACGGTTTGGTCGGATGGTTCGGGACCAACAGTTTGGTGGGTCCAAGACGGTCGGGTCGGACGGTTTGGTCGGATGGTTCGGGACCAACAGTTTGGAGGGTCCAAGACCGTCGGGTTGCATAATTTGGTCGGATGATTCGGGACCAACAGCTTGGAGGGTCCGGGATGGTCAGGTTGGACGGTTTGGTCGGATGGTTCGGGACAACTACAGGATATCCGGACCTTCTTCCGGACGGACCGTTTGGAAGTCCCGGGACGATCGGGTTGGACGGTTTGGTTGGATGGTTCGGGGCAACTAGAGGAGATACAGACCTTCTTCCGGACGGACCGTTTGGAATGTCCGGGACGGTCGGGTTGGACGGTTTGGTCGGATGGTTCGGGACCAACAGTTTGGTGGGTCCAAGACGGTCGGGTTGGACGGTTTGGTCGGATGGTTCGGGACCAACAGTTCGGAGGGTCCAAGACCGTCGGGTTGCATAATTTGGTCGGATGATTCTGGGACCAACAGCTTGGAGGGTCCGGGACGGTCGGGTTGGACGGTTTGGTCGGATGGTTCGGGACAACAACAGGAGATCCGGACCATCTTCCGGACGGACCGTTTGGAAGTTCCGGGACGATCGGGTTGGACGGTTTGGTCGGATGGTTCGGGACAACTAGAGGAGATCAGGACCTTCTTCCGGACGGACCGTTTGGAATGTCCGGGACGGTCGGGTTGGACGGTTTGGTTGGAAGTTTCGGGACAATTAGAGGAGATCGAGAACTTCCGGACGGACCATTTGGAAGTTCCAGTACAGTCGGGTTAGACGGTTTGGTCAGATGGTTCGGGACCAACAGTTTGGAGGGTCTGAGAGGTCGGGATGGACGGTTTGGTTGGATGGTTCGGGACAACTTGAGGAGATCCGGACCTTCTTCTGGACGGACCGTTTGGAAGTTTCGGGACGGTCGGGTTGGACGGTTTGGTCGGATGGTTCGGGACAACTAGAGGAGATCCGGAGCTTCTTCCGGACGGATCGTGTGGAAGTTCCGGGACGATCGGGTTGGACGGTTTGGTCGGATGGTTCGGGACCAACAGTTTGGAGGGTCTGATATGGTCGGGTTGGACGGTTTGGTTGGATGGTTCGGGACAACTGGAGGAGATACGGACCTTCTTCCGGACGGACCGTTTGGAATGTCCGGGACGGTCGGGCTGGACGGTTTGGTCGGATGGTTCGAGACCAACAGTTTGGAGGGTCCAAGACCGTCGGGTTGCATAATTTGGTCGGATGATTTGGGACCAACAGTTTGGAGGGTCTGGGACGGTTGGGTTGGACGGTTTGGTCGGATGGTTCGGGACAACTGCAGGAGATCCGGACCTTCTTCCGGACGGACCGTTTGGAAGCTCCGGGACGATCGGGTTGGACGGTATGGTCGGATGGTTCGGGAGAACTAGAGGAGAACCGGTCCTTCTTCCGGACGGACCGTTTGGAAGGTCCGGGATGGTCGGGTTGGACGGTTTGGTTGGATGTTTCGGGACAATTAGAGGAGATCGGGAACTTCCGGACGGACCATTTGGAAGTTCCAGTACAGTCGGGTTGGACGGTTTGGTCGGCTGGTTCGGGTCCAACAGTTTCGAGGGTCTGAGACGGTCGGGTTGGACGGTTTGGTTGGATGGTTCGGGACAACTAGAAGAGATCCGGACCTTCTTCCGGACGGACCGTTTGGAAGTTCCGGGACGGTCGGGTTGGACGGTTTGGTCGGATGGTTCGGGACACCTAGTGGAGATCCGGACCTTCTTCCGGACGGACCGTTTGGAAGTTCCGGGACGATCGGGTTGGACGGTTTGGTCGGATGGTTCGGGACAACTAGAGGAGATCCGGACTTTCTTCCGGACGAACCGTTTGGAAGTTCCGGGACGATCGGGTTGGACGGTTTGGTTGGATGGTTCGGGACAACTAGAGGAGATCAGGACCTTCTTCGGGACGGACCGTTTGGAATGTCTGGGATGGTCGGGTTTGACAGTTTGGTCGGATGGTTCGGGACCAACATTTTGGAGGGTCCAAGACAGCCGGGTTGCATAATTTGGTCGGATGATTCGGGACCAACAGCTTGGAGGGTCCGGGACGGTCGGGTAGGACGGCTTGGTCGGATGGTTCGGGACCAACAGTTTGGAGGGTCCAAGACCGTCGGGTTGCATAATTTGGTCGGACGGTTCGGGACCAACAGCTTGGGGGGTCCGGGACGGTCGGGTTGGACGGTTTGGTCGGATGGTTTGGGACATCTACAGGAGATCCGGACCTTCTTCCGCACGGACCGTTTGGATGTCCGGGACGATCGGGTTGGACGGTTTGGTCGGATGGTTCGGGACAACTAGAGGAGATACAGACCTTCTTCCGGATGGACTGTTTGGAATGTCCGGGACAGTCGGGTTGGACGGTTTGGTCGGATGGTTCGGGACCAACAGTTTGGGGGGTCCAAGATCGTCGGGTTGCATAATTTGGCCGGATGATTCGGGACCAACAGCTTGGAAGGTCCGGGACGGTCGGGTTGGACGGTTTGGTCGGATGGTTCGGGACAACTACAGGAGATCCGGATCTTCTTCCGGACGGACCGTTTGGAAGTTCCGGGACGATCGGGTTGGACGGTTTGGTCGGATGGTTCGGGACAACTAGAGGAGATACGGACCTTCTTCCGGACGGACCGTTTGGAATGTCCGGGACGGTCGGGTTGGACGGTTTGGTCGGATGGTTCGGGACCAACAGTTTGGTGGGTCCAAGACGGTCGGGTTGGACGGTTTGGTCGGATGGTTCGGGACCAACAGTTTGGAGGGTCCAAGACCGTCGGGTTGCATAATTTGGTCGTATGATTCGGGACCAACAGTTTGGAGGGTCCGGGACGGTCAGGTTGGACGGTTTGGTCGGATGGTTCGGGACAACCACAGGAGATCCGGAGCTTCTTCCGGACGGACCGTTTGGAAGTTCCGGGACGATCGGGTTGGACGGTATGGTCGGATGGTTCGGGGACACTAGAGGAGAACCGGACCTTCTTCCGGACGGACCGTTTGGAGGTCCGGGACGGTCGGGTTGGACGGTTTGGTTGGAAGTTTCGGGACAATTAGAGGGGATCGAGAACTTCCGGACGGACCGTTTGGAAGTTCCAGTACCGTCGGGTTGGACGGTTTGGTCGGATGGTTCGGGACCAACAGTTTGGAGGGTCCGAGACGGTCGGGTTGGACGGTTTGGTTGGATGGTTCGGGACAACTTGTGGAGATCCGGACCTTCTTCGGGACGGACCGTTTGGATGTTCCGGGCACGGTCGGGTTGGACGGTTTGGTCGGATGGTTCGGGACACTAGAGGAGATACGGAGCTTCTCCGGACGGACCGTGTGGACGTTCCAGGACGATCGGGTTGGACGGTTTGGTCGGATGGTTCGGGACAACTAGAGGAGATCCGGAGCTTCTTCCGGACGGACCGTGTGGAAGTTCCGGGACGATCGGGTTGGACGGTTTGGTCGGATGGTTCGGGACCAACAGTTTGGAGGGTCTGAGACGGTCGGGTTGGACGGTTTGGTCTGGATGGTTCGGGACAAACAGTTTGGAGGGTCCAAGACCGTCGGGTTGCATAATTTGGTCGGATGATTTGGGACCAACAGTTTGGAGGGTCTGGGACGGTCGGGTTGGACGGTTTGGTCGGATGGTTCGGGACAACTGCAGGAGATCCGGACTTCTTCCGGACGGACCGTTTGGAAGCTCCGGGACGATCGGGTTGGACGGTATGGTCGGTTGGTTCGGGAGAACTAGAGGAGAACCGGTCCTTCTTCCGGACGGACTGTTTGGAAGGTCCGGGATGGTCGGGTTGGACGGTTTGGTTGGAAGTTTCGGGACAATTAGAGGAGATCGAAAACTTCCGGACGGACCATTTGGAAGTTCCAGTACAGTCGGGTTGGACGGTTTGGTCGGATGGTTCGGGACCAAACAGTTTGGAGGGCTCTGAGACGGTCGGGTTGGACGATTTGGTCGGATGGTTCGGGACAACTAGAGGAGATCCGGAGCTTCTTCCGGACGGACCGTGTGGAAGTTCCGGGACGATCGGGTTGGACGGTTTGGTCGGATGGTTCGGGACAACTAGAGAAGATCTAGACCTTCTTCCGGACGGACCGTTTGGAATGTCGGGACGGTCGGGTTGGACGGTTTGTCGGATGGTTCGGGACCAACAGTCTGGTAGGGTCCAAGACGGTCGGGTTGGACGGTTCGGTCGGATGGTTCGGGACCAACAGTTTGGAGGGTCGAAGACGGTCGGGTTTCGCATAATTTGGTCGGATGATTCGGGACCAACAGCTTGGAGGGTCCGGGACGGTCGGCTTGGACGGTTTGGTCGGATGGTTCGGGAGACAACTACGGAGAGCCGGACCTTCTTCCGGACGGACCGTTCGAAGTTCCGGGACGGTCGGGTTGGACGGTTTGGTCGGATGGTTCGGGACAACTAGAGAGATCAGGACTTCTTCCGGACGGACCGTTTGGATGTCCGGGACGGTCGGGTTGGACGGTTGGTCGGATGGTTCGGGACCATCAGTTTGGTGGGTCCGAGACGGTCGGGTTGGACGGTTTGGTCGGATGGTTCGGGACCAACAGTTTGGAGGGTCCGAGACGGTCGGGTTGCATAGTTTGGTCGGATGGTTCGGGACCAACAGCTTTGGAGGGTCCGAGACGGTCGGGTTGGACGGTTTGGTCGGATGGTTCGGGACATACAGGAGATCCGGACCTTTTTCCGGACGGACCGTTTGGAAGTTCCGGGACGATCGGGTTGGACGGTTTGGTCGGATGGTTCTGGGACACTAAGAGATCAGGACTTTTCGGACGGACCGTTTGAATGTCCGGGCGGTCGGGTTGGACGGTTTGGTCGGATGGTTCGGGACCATCAGTTTCGACGGGTCCAAGACGGTCGGGTTGGACGGTTTGGTCGGATGGTTCGGGACCAACAGTTTGGAGGGTCCAAGACGGTCGGGATGGACGGTTAGGTCGGATGGTTTGGAACAATTAGACGAGATCTAGACGTTCCGGACGGACCATTTGAAAGTTCCAGGAAGGTCGGGTTGGATGGTTTGGTCGGATGGTTCGGGACCAACAGTTTGGAGGGTCTGAGACGGTCGGGTTGGACGGTTTGGTTGGATGGTTCGGGGCCAACAGTTTGGTGGTTCCGAGACGGTCGGGTTGGACGGTTTGGTCGGATGGTTCGGGACCAACAGTTTGGTGGTTCCGAGACGGTCGGGTTGGACGGTTTGGTCGGATGGTTCGGGAGAACTAGAGGAGTGCCGGACCTTCTCTGGACGGACCTTTGAAGGTCCCGGACGGTCGGGTTGAACGGTTTGGTCGGATGGTTCGGGAACAACAGTTTGGAGGTTCCGGGACGGTCTTGTTGGACGGTTTGGTCGGATGGTTTGGGACAATTAGAGGAGATCTATACCTTCCGGACGGACCATTTGGAAGTTCCGAGGATGGTCGGGTTGGACGGTTTCGTCGGATGGTTCGGGACCAACAGTTTGGTGGGTCTGAGACAGTCGGGTTGGACGATTTGGTCGGATGTTTCAGGGACAACTAGAGGAGATCTGGACTTCTTCGACAGACCGTTTGGAGTTCTGCGACGTCGGGTTCGACGGTTTGGTCGGATGATTCGGGGCCAATAGTTTGGAGGGTCCGGGACGGTCGGGTTGGACGGCTTAGTCGGATGGTTCGGGACAACTAGAGGAGATCCGGACCTTCTTCCGGACGGACTGTTTGGAAGTTCCGGGACGATCGGGTTGGACGGTTTGGTCGGGGTTCGGGACAACTAGAGGAGATCCGGACCATCTTCCGGACGGACCGTTTGTATGTTCTGGGACGTCGGGTGTTTGGTCGGACGGTTCGGCACCAACAGTTTGGAGCGTCCGAGACGGTCGGGTTGGATGATTTGGTCGGATGGTTCGGGACCAACAGTTTGGAGGGTCCGAGACGGTCGGGTTGCATGATTTGGTCGGATGGTTCGGGACCAACAGTTTGGAGGGTCCGAGACGGTCGGGTTGGATGGTTAGGTCGGATGGTTTGGGACAATTAGAGAATATCTAGACCATCCGGACGAACCATTTGGAAGTTCCAGGACAGTCGGGTTGGACGGTTTGGTCGGATGGTTCGGGACCAACAGTTTGGAGGGTCCGAGACGGTCGGGTAGGACGGTTTGGTCGGATGGTTCGGGAGAACTAGAGAACCGGACCTTCTTCCGGACGGACCGTTTGGAAGGTTCGGGACGGTCAGGGTTGGACGGTTTGGTCGGATGGTTCGGGACAACTAGAGGAGATCCGGACCTTCTTCCGGACGGGACCGTTTGTATGTTCCGGGACAGTCGAGTTTGGTCGACGGTTCGGGACCAACAGTTTGGAGCGTCCGAGACAGTCGGGTTAGACGATTTGGTCGGATGGTTCGGGACCAACAGTTTGGAGGGTCCGAGGCTGTCGGGTTGCATGATTTGGTTGGATGATTCGTGACCAACAGTTTGGAGGGTCCGGGACGGTCGGGTCGGACGGTTTGGTCGGATGGTTCGGGACCAACAGTTTGGAGGGTTCGAGACGGTCGGGTTGGACGGTTTGGTCGGTTGGTTCGGGACCACAGTTTGCAGGGTCGGGACGGTTAGGTCGGATGGTTCGGGAGAACTAGGGGAGAACCGGACCTTCTTTCGGACGGACCGTTTGGAAGCTCCTGGGACAGCCGGGTTGGGCGGTTAGCTCGGATGGTTTGGGACAATTAGAGGAGATCTAGACCTTCCGGACGGACCATTAGGAAGTTCCAAGAGAGTCGGGTTGGACGGTTTGGTTGGATGGTTCGGGACCAATAGTTTGGAGGGTCCGAGACGGTCGGGTCGGACGGTTTGGTCGGATTGTTCGAGACAGCAAGAGGAGATCCGGACCTTCTTCCGGATGGGCCGTATGGAAGTTCCTGGACGGTCGGGTTGCGTGGTTTGGTCTGATGGTTCGGGACAACTAGAGGAGATCGGGACCTTCTTCCGGACGGACCGTTTGGAAGCTCCGGGACGGTCGGGTTGGACGGTTTGGTCGGATGGTTCGGGACAACTAGAGGAGATCCGGACCTTCTTCCGGACGGACCGTTTGGAAGTTTCGGGACGGTCGGGTTGGATGGCTTGGCCGGTTGGTTCGGGACAACTAGAGGAGATCCGGACCTTCTTCCGGATGGACCGTGTGGATGTTCTGGGATGATCGGGTTGGACGGTTTGGTCGGATCGTTCGGGACAACAGAGGAGATCGGGACCTTCTTCCGGACGGACTGTTTGTTTGTTCCGGGACAGTCGGGTTTGATCGGACGGTTCGGGAACAACAGTTTGGACCGTCCGGGACGGTCTGGTTGGTCGATTTGGTCAGATGGTTCGGGACCAACAATTTGGAGGGTCCGAGACGGTCGGGTTGGACGGTTTGGTCGGATGGTTCGCAGTTTGGAGGACCCCGGGACGGTCGGGTCGGACGGTTAGGTCGGACGGTTCGAGACAACTAGAGGAGATCAGGACATTCTTCCGGACGGACCGTTTGGTCGTTTCGGGACGGTCGGGTCGGACGGTTTGGTCGGATGTGTCAGGACAACTAGGGGAGAACCGGACTTTCTTTCGGACGAACCGTTTGAAAGCTCCTGGACAGCCGGGTTGGGCGGTTAGCTCAGATGGTTTGGGACAATTAGAGGAGATCTAGACCTTCCGGACGGACCATTAGAAGTTCCAGGAGAGTCAGGTTGAACGGTTTGGTCGGATGGTTCGGGACCAATAGTTTGGAGGGTCCGAGACGGTCGGGTCGGACGGTTTGGTCGGATTGTTCGAGACAGCAAGAGGAGATCCGGAGCTTCTTCCGGACGGACCGTTTGGAAGTTTCGGGATGGTCGGGTTGGACGGTTTGGTCGGACGGTTCGGGACCAACAGTTTGGAGGGTCCGAGACGGTCGGGTTGGATGGTTTGGTCGGATGGTTTGGGTCAATTAGAGGAGATCTAGACAGTCGGGTTGGACGCTTTCGTCAGATGGTTCGGGACCAACAGTTTGGAGGGTTTGAAGCAGTCGGGCTAGACGATTTGGTTGGATGCTTCAGGACAACTAGAGGAGATCTAGACCTTCTTCCGGACGGACCATTTGGAAGTTCTGGGATGGTCGGGTTGGACGGTTTGGCCGGATGGTTTGGGACCAAAAGTTTGGAGGGTCCGAGACGGTCGGGTTGGACGGTTTGGTCGGATGGTTCGGGAGAACTAGAGGAGAACCGGACCTTCCGGACGGACCGTTTGGAAGGTCCGGGACGGTCGGGTTGGACGGTTTGGTTGGTTGTTTCGGGACAATTAGTGGAGATCTTGAACTTTCGGACGGGCCATTTGGAAGTTCCAGGACAGTCGGGTGGACGGTTTTGTCGGATGGTTCGGGACCAGCAGTTTGGAGGGTCTGAGACGGTCGGGTTGGACGGTTTGGTTGGATGGTTCGGGACAATTAGAGAAGATCCCGACCTTCTTCCGGGCGGACCGTTCGGAAGTTTCCGGCACGATCGGGTTGGACGGTTTGGTCGGATGGTTGGGGACAATTAGAGGAGATCCGGACCTTCTTCCGGACGGACCATTTTGTATGTTCCGGGATGGTCGGGTTTTGTCGTATGGTTCGGGGACCAACAGTTTGGAGCGTCCGAGACGGTCACGTTGGACGATTTGGTCGGATGGTTCGGGACCAACAGTTTGGAGGGTCCGAGACGGTCGGTTGCATGATTTGGTCGGATGGTTCGGGAGCAACAGTTTGGAGGGTCCGGGACCGTCGGGTTGGACGGTTTGGTCGGATGGTTCGGTAGCAACAGTTAGAGGGTCCGAGACGGTCGGGTTGGACGGTTTGGTCGGATGGTTCGGGGCCAACAGTTTGGAGGGTCCGGGAGGGTAGGGTTGGATGGTTTGGTTGGATGGTTCGAGAGAATTAGAGGAGAGCCGGACCTTGTTCCGGACGGACCGTGTCGAAGGTCCAGGACGGTCGGGTTGGACGGTTTGGTCGGATGGTACGGGACCAACAGTTTGGAGGGCCCGCGACGGTCGGGTTGGACGCTTTGGTCGGATGGTTCGGAACCAACAGTTTGGAGGGTCCGAGCCGGCCGGGTTGGACGGTTTGGTCGGATGGTTCGGGACCAACAGTTTTGAGGTTCCGAGACGGTCGGGTTGGACGGTTTGATCGGATGGTTCGGGACCAATAGTTTGGAGGGTCCGAGACGGTCGGGTTGCAGGATTTGGTCGGATGATTCAGGACCAACAGTTTGGAAGGTCCGGGACGATTGGGATGGACGGTCTGGTCGGATGGTTCTGGACCAACAGTTTGGAGGGTCGAGGGGTCGGGTTGGACGGTTTGGTCGGATGGTTCGGGAACAACAATTTGGACGGTCCGAGACGGTCGGGTTGGACGGTTTGGTCGGATGGTTCGGGACCAACAGTTTGGAGGGTCCGAGACGGTCGGGATGGACGGTTAGGTCGGATGGTTTGGGACAATTAGACGAGATCTACACCTTCCGGACGGACCATTTGAATGTTTTGAGACAGTCGGGTTGGACGGTTTGGTCGGATGGTTCGGGACCAACAGTTTGGAGGGTCTGAGACGGTCGGGTTGGACGGCTTGGTTGGATGGTTCGGGGCCAACAGTTTGGTGGTTCAGAGACGGTCGGGTTGGACGGTTTGGTCGGATGGTTCGGGACCAATAGTTTGGTGGTTCCGAGACGGTCGGGTTGGACGGTTTGGTCAGATGGTTGGGTTCGAAACTTTGGAGGGTCCGAGACGGTCGGATTGGTCGGTTTGGTCAGATGGTTCGGGACCAACAGTTTGGAGGGTCCGGGACGTCGTGTTGGATGGTTTGGACGGATGGTTCGGGACCAACAGTACGGAGGGTCCGGGGTGGTCGGGTTGGACGGTTTGGTCGGATGTTTCGGGACAATTAGAGAAGTTCCCAACCTTCTTCCGGACGGGACCGTTCGGAAGTTCCGGCACGATCGGATTGGACGGTTTGGTCGGATGGTTGGGACAATTAGACGAGATCCGGACTTTCTTCCGGACGGACCATTTGTATGTTCCGGGACGGTCGGGTTTGGTCGGATGGTTCGGGACCAACAGTTTGGAGGGTCCGAGGCGGTCGGGTTGCATGATTTGGTTGGATGATTCGTGACAACAGTTTGGAGGGTCCGGGACGGTCGGGTCGGACGATTTGGTCGGATGGCTCGGGACCAACAGTTTGGAGGGTCCGAGACGGTCGGTTACATGATTTGGTCGGATGATTCGGGACCAACAATTTGGAGGGTCCGGGACGGTCGGGTTGGACGGTTTGGTCGGATGGTTCGGGAGCAAACAGTTTGGAGGGTCCGAGACGGTCGGGTTGGACGGTTTGGTCGGATGGTTCGGCGCCAACAGTTTGGAGGGTCCGGGACGGTAGGGGTTGGATGTTTTGTTCGGATGGTTCGAGAGAACTAGAGGAGAGCCGGACCTTGTTCCGGACGGGACCGTGTCAAAGGTCCAAGACGGTCGGGTTGGACGGTTTGGTCGGATGGTACGGGACCAACAGTTTGGAGGGCCCGCGACGGTCGTGTTGGACACTTTGGTCGGATGGTTCGGAACCAACAGTTTGGAGGGTTCGAGACGGCCGGGTTGGACGGTTTGGTCGGATGGTTCGGGACCAACAGTTTGGTGGGTCCGAGAAGGTCGGATTGGACGGTTTGGTCGGATGGTTCGGGACCAATAGTTTGGAGGGTCCGAGACGGTCGGGTTGCAGGATTTGGTCGGATGATTCGGGACCAACAGTTTGGAGGGTCCGGGACGATTGGGATGGACGGTTTGGTCGGATGGTTCTGGACCAACAGTTTGGAGGGTCCGAGGGGGTCGGGTTGGACGGTTTGGTCGGATGGTTCGGGAACAACAGTTTGGACGGTCCGAGACGGTCAGGTTGGACGGTTTGGTCGGGTGGTACGGGACCAACAGTTTGGAGGGTCCGAGACGGTCGGGATGGACGGTTAGGTCGGATGGTTTGGGACAATTAGACGAGATCTAGACCTTCGGACGGACCATTTGAAAGTTCCAGGACAGTCGGGTTGGACGTATTGGTCGGATGGTTCGGGACCAACAGTTTGCAGGGTCTGAGACGGTCGGGTTGGACGGTTTGGTTGGATGGTTCGGGGCCAACAGTTTGGTGGTTCGAGACGGTCGGGTTGGACGGTTTGGTCGGATGGTTCGGGAGCAATAGTTTGGTGGTTCCGAGAGGGTCGGGTTGGATGGTTTGGTCGGATTGTTCAGAAGAACTAGAGGAGAACCAGACCTTCTTCCGGACGGACCGTTTGGAGGGTGCGGGACGGTCGGGTTGGACGGTTTGGTCGGATGGTTCGGGGACAACTTGAGGAGATTAGGACCTTCTTCCGGACGGACCGTTTGGAAGTTTCGGGACGGTCGGGTTGGACGGCTTGGTCGGATGGTTCGGGACAATTAGAGGAGATCTTCCGGACGGACCGTTTCGAAGTTCCGAGATGATCGGGTTGAACTGTTTGGTCGGGTGGTCCGGGAGAACTAGACGAGATCCAGACCTTCTTCCGGATGGACCGTTTGTATGTTCCGGGACAGTCGGGTTTTGTCGGACGGTTCGGGACCAACAGTTGGAGCGTCCGAGACGGACGGGTTGGACAATTTGATCGGATGGTTCGGGACCAATAGTTTGGAGGGTCCGAGACGGTCGGGTTGCATGATTTGGTCGGATGATTCGGGACCAACAGTTTGGAGGGTCCGGGACAGTCGGGTCGGATGGTTTGGTCGGATGGTTCGGGACCAACAGTTTGGAGGGTCCGTGACGGTCGGGTTGGACGGTTTGGTGGGATGGTTCGGGACCAACGGTTTGCTGGGTCCGGGACGGTCGGGTTGGATGGTTTGGTCGGATGGTTCGGCAGAACTAGAGGAGAGCCGGACCTTCTTCTGGACGGACCGTTTGGAAGGTCCGGGACGGTCGGGTTGGACGGTTTGGTCGGATGGTTCGGGACCAACAGTGATGTGAACCACCCTGAAGGAGGATGATCAATCCCGAAGTTTGCCCGATTTTCACGACGTAGGATCCTGGATAACTAGCCTGTGAAGCCTGATGAATGACACAGCCAACCACCGTCTTGATTACGGAAGCCTGCAGCAGTCGATTCACCCAACCACACACTTTGGCCCTATGTTACTCACTAACGTGGAGCAACGTGTTCAAGCAATCCACGAAGAAATCACAAGAACAAGGAGAAACAATCTCAGATAAACTCCCAATCCCTAGTTGAGGTGGAAATAGCTCACACTCTAGAGGAACAAGAGTTCTCTTCAATTCTAAAATTCTTCACTACTCATTGCATAGGAAGCAACCTCATATATATAGAGGTTGATAACTTAAGGCTTAAGCTACCTCAAACAACATATCAACTAGTAGCTACAGTAGGACGGTTGCTACAGTATACGTAGCTACAGTACGACGGTTGCTACAGTACTCATTGCTACAGTACAAGAAGAGTCTAAATATCTAAGTGCAGACAGAAAAGTCGGAAGCTCCGGTTTGGAAATCGGTAGTTCCGGGATTGCGTTCTGTCTTGAGTCTTCAAGTCGGAGGTTGAAGACTTTATGGCTGAAGAAGGAAAGTCGGAAGTTCCGGTTTGGAAATCGGTAGTTCCGGGATTGCCTTTTGTCTTGAGTCTTCAAGTTCTTCAGGGAGGTTGAAGACTTTACAGCTGAAGACTTTACGCCGGTTGAAGACTTTACGGCTGAGGAGAGAAGTCAGAAGCTCCGGTTTGGAAATCGGTAGTTCCGGGATGGCCTCCTGATCTTGGCGTTAGTGGACATCCGGAGGATTGTCGGAGGCTGAAGACTTAAGAGGAAAAACTCGGTGTCTCTGGGATTGGAAGTTGGAGGTTCCGGGATTGCCTTCTGGTCTTGCCTGAAGTCCATCTCCGCGGCTTTGACTGGAGTTCTGATAAGTCGGAGGCTCCGGGATTGATGTCAGAAACTCCGACATTTCCTGGAAGCCTCTGACTCGATTGCTCTGAGCTTCCTCGATGTCCTTTTTCTCCATCCTATGTGTGCAAATGATCAAGGCATTATGTAGCACACCATTCAAGCTCAAATTCAGTGGGCATTCATTAAGGAAAAGATTCACCTGTTGAGCGCTTTGTCGAGTTCTTGCCCTTGTCATGGGTCCTTGTTGAGCTTGGGGTATTAGAATGTCAATTGATGAGGATGAGCTAGGGCCATTCTCATCAAACAGTTTGGAGGGTCCGAGATTGTCGGGTTGGACGGTTTGGTCGGATGGTTCGGGATCAACAGTTTGGAGGGTCTGAGACAGTCGGGTTGGACGATTTGGTTGGATGTTTTAGGACAACTAGAGGAGATCTGGACCTTCTTCCGAACAGACCGTTTGGAAGTTCTGGGACGGTCGGGTTCGACGGTTTGGTCGGATGGTTCGGGACCAATAGTTTGGAGAGTCTGAGACGGTCGGGTTAGACTATTTGGTCGGATGGTTCGGGACCAACAGTTTGGAGGGTCCGAGACGGTCGGGTTGCATGATTTGGTCGGATGATTCGGGACCAACAGTTCGGTGGCTCCGGGACGGTCGGGTCGGACGGTTTGGTCGGATGGTTCGGGACCAACAGTTTGGAGGGTCCGAGACGGTCGGGTTGGACGGTTTGGGCGGATGGTTCGGGACCAACAGTTTGCAGGGTTCGAGACGGTTGGGTTGGATGGTTTGGTCGGATGGTTTGGGAGAACTAGAGGAGTGCCGGACCTTCTTCCAGACTGACCGTTTGGAAGGTCCGGGACGGTCGGGCTGGACGGTTTGGTCGGATCGTTTGGGACCAAGAGTTTGGAGGGTCCGGGACGGTCTGGTTGGACGGTTTGGTCGGATGGTTTGGGACGAACAGTTTGGAGGATCCGAGATGGTCGGGTTGGACGGTTTGGTCGGATGTTTCGGGACGAACTGTTTGGAGGGTCTGGGACGGTCGGGTTGGATGGTTTGGTCGGATGGTTCGGGACCAATAGTTTGGAGGTTCCGAGATGGTCGGGTTGGACGTTTTGGTCGGATGGTTCAGGAGAACTAGAGGAGAACCGGACCTTCTTCCGGACGGACCGTTTGGAAGGTCCGGGACGGTCGGGTTGGACGGTTTTCGTCGGATGGTTCGGGACAACTAGAGGAGATTAGGACCTTCTTCCGGACGGACCGTTTGGAAGTTCCGGGACGATCGGGTTGGACGGTTTGGTCGGATGGTTCGCGACAACTAGAGGAGAACCGGACCTTCTTTCAGACGGACCGTTTGGAAGGTTCGGGACGGTCAGGGTGGACGGTTTGGTCGGATGGTTCGGGACAACTAGAGGAGATCCGGACCTTCTTCCGGACGGTCCGTTTGTATGTTCCGGGACAGTCGGGTTTGGTCGGACGGTTCAGGACCAACAGTTTGGAAGGTCCGGGACGGTCGGGTTCGAAGGATTGGTCGGATGGTTCGGGACCAATAGTGTGGAGGGTCCGGGACAGTCGGGTCGGACGGTTTGGTCGAATGGTTCGGGGACCAACAGTTTGGAGCGTCCGAGACGGCCGTGTTGGACGGTTTGGTCGGATGGTTCGGGACCAACAGTTTGCAGGGTCCGGGACGGTTGGGTTGGATCCTTTTGTCGAATGGTTCTGTAGAACTAGACGAGTGCCGGACCTTCTTCCGGATGGACCGTGTGGAAGGTCCGGGACGGTCGGGCTGGACGGTTCGGTCAGATGGTTCGGGACCAACAGTTTCGAGGGTCCGGGACGGTCTGGTTGGACGGTTTGGTCGGATGGTTCTGGACGAACAGTTTGGAGGGTCCGAGACGGTTGGGTTGGGACGGTTTGGTCGGATGGTTTGGGACAAACAGTTTGGCGCGTCCGTGACGGTAGGGTTGGACGATTTGGTCGGATGGTTCGGGACGAACAGTTTCGAAGGTCCAGGTCGGTCGGGTTGGACAGTTTGGTCGGACATTTCGGGACAACTAGAGGAGATCAGGACCTTCTTCCGGACGGACCGTTGGGATGTGTCGGGACGGTCCGTCTGGACGGTTTGGTCGGACGGTTCGGTATCAATGGTTTGGAGCGTGCGAGACGGTCGGGTTGGATGGTTTGGTCGGATGGTTTGGGAGAACTAGAGGAGAGCCAGACCTTCTTCCGGACGGACAGTTTGGAAGGTCCGGGGCGGTCAGGTTCGACGGTTGGGTCGGATGGTTCGGGACCAACAGTTTGGAGGGTCCGGGATGGTCGGGGTGGACGGTTTGGTCGGATGGTTCGGGACCAACAGTTTGGAGTGTGCGGGACGGTCGGGTTGGATGGTTTGGTCGGATGGTTTGGGAGAACTAGAGGAGTGCCGGACCTTCTTCCAGACGGACCGTTTGGAAGGTCCAGGACGGTCGGGTTGGACGGTTTGGTCGGATGGTTCGGGAGGACTAGAGGAGAACTGTACCTTCTTTCGGACGGACCGTTTGGAAGGTTCGGGACGGTCAGGTTGGACGGTTTGGTCAGGTGGTTCGGGACAACAAGAGGAGATCCGGACCTTCTTCCGTATGGACCGTCTGTATGTTCCGGGACAGTCGGGTTTGGTCGGACGGTTCAGGACCAACAGTTCGGAGCGTCCGAGACGGTCGGGTTAGACTATTTGGTCGGATGGTTCGGGACCAACAGTTTGGAGAGTCCGAGACGGTCGGGTTGCATGATTTGGTCGGATGATTTGGGACCAACAGTTTGGTCGGATGGTTCGGGACCAACGGTTTGGAGGGTCCGAGACGGTCGTGTTGGACGATTTGGTCGGATGGTTCGGGAGAACTAGACGAGAGCCGGACCTTCTTCCGGACGGACAGTTTGGAAGGTCCGGGACGGTCGGGTTCGACGATTTGGTCGGATGGTTCGGGACCAACAGTTTGGAGGGTCCGAGATGGTCGGGGTGGACGGTTTGGTCGGATGGTTCGGGACCAACAGTTTGGAGGGTCCGGGACGGTCGGGTTGGATGGTTTGGTCGGATGGTTCGGGAGACCTAGAGGAGTGCCGGACCTTCTTCCGGACGGACCGTTTGGAAGGTCCGGGACGGTCGGGCTGGACGATTTGGTCGGATGGTTTGGGACCAACTGTTTGGAGGGTCCGAGACGGTCTGGTTGGAAGGTTTGGTCGGATGGTTCGGGACGAACAGTTTGGAGGTTCTGAGACGATCGGGTTGGACGATTTGGTCGGATGGTTCGGGAGGACTAGAGGAGAACCGGACCTTCTTTCGGACGGACCGTTTGGAAGGTTCGGGACGGTCAGGTTGCACGGTTTGGTCGGGTGATTCGGGACAACTAGAGAAGATCCGGACCTTCTTCCGGACGGACCGTTTGTATGTTCCGGGACAGTCGGGTTTGGTCGGACGGTTCAGGACCAACAGTTTGGAGCGTCCGAGACGGTCGAGTTAGACTACTTGGTCGGATGGTTCGGGACCAACAGTTTGGAGGGTCCGAGACGGTCGGGTTACATGATTTGGACGGATGATTCGGGACCAACAGTTTGGAGGCTCCGGGACGGTCGGGTCGGATGGTTTGGTCGGATGGTTCGGGACCAACAGTTTGGAGGGCCCAAGACGGTCGGGTTGGACGATTTGGTCGGATGGTTCGGGAGAACTAGAGGAGAGCCGGACCTTCTTCCGGACGGACAGTTTGGAAGGTCCGGGACGGTCGGGTTCGACGATTTGGTCGGATGGTTCGGGACCAACAGTTTGGATAGTCCGAGATGGTTGGGGTGGACTGTTTGGTCGGATGGTTCAGGATCAACAGTTTGGAGGTTGCGGGACGGTCGGGTTGGACGGTTTGGTCGGATGGTTTGGGAGAACTAGAGGAGTGCCGGACCTTCTTCCAGACGGACCGTTTGGAAGGTCCGGGACGGTCGGGCTGGGCGGTTTGGTCGGATGGTTTGGGACCAACAGTTTGGAGGGTCCGGGATGGTCTGGTTGGACGGTTTGGTCGGATGGTTCGGGACGAACAGTTTGGAGGGTCCGGGATGGTCTGGTTGGACGGTTTGGTCGGATGGTTCGGGACCAACTGTTTGGAGCGTCCGGGACGGTCGGGTTGGACGGTTTGGTCGGATGGTTCGGGACGAACAGTTTGGAGGGTCCGAGACGGTCGGGTTGGACGGTTTGGTCAGATGGTTCGGGACAACTAGAGGAGAACCAGACCTTCTTTCGGACGGACCGTCTGTAAGGTCCGGGACGGTCAGGTTGGACGGTTTGGTCGGATGGTTCGGGACAACTAGAGGAGATCCGGACCTTCTGCCGGACGGACCGTTTGTATGTTCCGGGACAGTCGGGTTTGGTCGGACGGTTCAGGACCAACAGTTTGGAGAGTCCGAGACGGCCGGGTTAGACTATTTGGTCGGATGGTTCGGGACCAACAGTTTGGAGGGTCCGAGACGGTCGGGTGGCATGATTTGGTCGGATGGTTCGGGACCAACAGTTTGGAGAGTCCGAGACGGTCGAGTAGCATGATTTGGTCGGATGGTTCATGACCAACAGTTTGGAGGGTCTGAGACGGTCGTGTTGGATGGTTAGCTCGGATGGTTTGGGACAATTAGAGAATTTCTAGACCTTCCGGACGGACCATTTGGAAGTTCCAGGACAATCGGGTTGGACGGTTTGGTCGGATGGTTCGGGACCAACAGTTTGGAGGGTCCGAGACGGTCGGGTAGGACGGCTTTGTCGGATGGTTCGGGACGAACAGTTTGGAGCGTCCGTGACGGTCGGGTTGGACGATTTGGTCGGATGGTTCGGGACGAACAGTTTCAAAGGTCCAGGACGGTCGGGTTGGACAGTTTGGTCGAACGGTTCGGGACAACTAGAGGAGATCAGGACCTTCTTCCGGACGGACCATTTGGACGTTTCGGGACGGTCCGTTTGGACGGTTTGGTCGGACGGTTCGGTACCAATGGTTTGGAGGGTGCGAGACGGTCGGGTTGGATGGTTTGGTCGGATGTTTCAACACAACTAGAGGAGATCCGGACCTTCTTTCGGATGGATCGTTTGGATGTTCTGGGACGGTCGGGTTGGACGGTTTGGTCGGATGGTACGGGACCAACAGTTTGGAAGGTCTGGGACGGTCCGGTTGGACCGTTTGGTCGGATGGTTCGGGACGAACAGTTTGGAGGGTCCGGGACGGTCGGGTTGGATGGTTTGGTCGGCTGGTTCGGGAGAGCTAGAGCAGAGCCGGACCTTCTTCTGGACGGACAGTTTGGAAGGTCCGGGGCACGGTCGGGTTCGACGGTTTGGTACCAATGGTTTGGATGGTGGGAGACGGTCGGGTTGGATGGTTTGGTCGGATGTTTCAAGACAACTAGAGGAGATCCGGGCGTTCTTTCGGACGGACCGTTCGGAAGTTCTGGGACGGTCGGGTTGGACGGTTTGGTCGGATGGTTCGGGACCAACAGTTTGGAGGGTCCGGGATTGTCGGGTTGGATGGTTTGGTCGGATGGTTCGGGAGAACTAGAGGAGAGCCGGGCCTTCTTCCGGACGGACAGTTTGGAAGGTCCGGGACGGTCGGGTTCGACGGTTTGGTCGGATGGTTCGGGAACAACAGTTTGGAGGATCCGAGATGGTCGGGGTGGACGGTTTGGTCGGATCGTTCAGGACCAACAATTTGGAGGATGCGGGACCGTCGGGTTGAATGGTTTGGTCGGATGGTTTGGGAGAACTAGAGGAGTGCCGGACCTTCTTCCAGACGGACCGTTTGGAAGATCCGGGACGGTCGGGCTGGACGGTTTGGTCGGATGGTTGGGGACCAACAGTTTGGAGGGTCCGGGACGGTCTCGTTGGACGGTTTGGTCGGATGGTTCGGGACGAACAATTTGGAGGGTCCAAGACGGTCGGGTTGCATGATTTGGTCGGATGATTCGGGACCAACAGCTTGGAGGGTCCGAAACGGTCGGGTTGGACGGTTTGGTCGGATGGTTCGGGACCAACAGCTTGGAGGGTCCGAGACAGTCCGGTTGCACGATGTTTTAGGACAACTAGAGGAGATCCCGACCTTCTTCCTGACGGACTGTTTGGAAGTTCTGGGACGGTCGGGTTGGATGGTTTGGCCGGATGGTTCTGGACCAACAGTTTGGAGGTTCCGAGACGGTCGGGTTGGACGGTTTGGTCGGATGGTTCGGGAGAACTAGAGGAGAACCGGACCTTCTTCCAGACGGACCGTTTGGAAGGTCCGGGACGGTCGGGTTGGACGGTTTGGTCGGATGGTTCGGGACCAACGGTTTGGAGGGTCCGGGGGGTCAGTTTGGTCGGTTTGGCCGGATGGTTTGGGACCGAAAGTTTGGAGGGTCCGAGACGATCGGATTGGTCGGTTTGGTCGGATGGTTCGGGACCAACAGTTTGGAGGCTCCGGGACGGTCGGGTTGGATGGTTTGGTCGGATGGTTCGGGACCAACAGTTCGAATGGTTCGGTGTGGTCGGGTTGGACGGTTTGGTCGGATGGTTCGGAACAATTAGAGGAGATCCCGACCTTCTTCCGGACGGACCGTTCGGAAGTTCCGGCACGATCGGGTTGGACGGTTTGGTCGGATGGTTCGGGAGTAGAGGTGATCCGGACCATCTTCTGGACAGACCGTTTGTATGTTCCGGGACGGTCAGGTTTGGTCGGATGGATCAGGACCAACAGTTTGGAGCGTCCGAGATGGTCGGGTTGGACGGTTTAGTCGGATGGTTCGGGACCAACAGTTTGGAGGGTCCGAGACGGTCGGGTTGCATGACTTGGTCGGATCATTCGGGACCAACAGTTTGGAGGGTCCGGGACGGTCGGGTCGAACGGTTTGGTCGGATGGTTCGGGACCAACAGTTTGGAGGGTCCGAGACGGTCGGGTTGGACGGTTTGGTCGGATGGTCCGGGAGAACTAGAGCAGTGCCGGACCTTCTTCCGGACGGACCGTGTGGAAGGTCCGGGACGGTCGGGCTGGACGGTTTGGTCGGATGGTTCGGTTTCCAACAGTTTCGAGTGTCCGGGACGGTCTGGTTGGACGGTTTGGTCGGATGGTTCAGGACGAATAGTTTGGAGGGTCCGACAAGGTCGGGTTGGATGGTTTGGTCGGATGGTTTGGGATGACCAGTTTGGGATTGGACGATTTGGCCGGAGGGTTCGGGACGAACAGTTTGGAAGGTCCGGGACGGTCGGGTTGGACAGTTTGGTCGGACGGTTCGGGACAACTAGAGGAGATCAGGAACTTCTTCCAGACGGACCGTTTGGACGTTTCGGGACGGTCCGTTTAGACGGTTTGGTCGGACGGTTCGGTACCAATAGTTTGGAGGGTCCGAGACGGTCGGGTTGGAGGGTCCGGATGGACCGTTTGGAAGTTCTGGGACGGTCGGGTTGGACGGTTTTGTCGGATGATTCTGGGCTAACAGTTTGGAGGGTCCGAGACGGTCCGGTTGGACGGTTTGGTCGGATGGTTTGGTCAGATGGTTCGGGAGAACTAGAGGAGCGCCGGACCTTCTTCCGGACGGACCGTGTGGAAGGTCCGAGACGGTCGGGCTGGACGGTTTGGTCGGACGGTTCGGACCAACAGTTTCGAGCGTCCGAGGCGGTCTGGTTGGACGGTTTGGTCGGATGGTTCGGGACGAACAGTTTGGAGGGTCCGAGACGGTCGGGTTGGACGGTTTGGTCGGATGTTTGGGGACCAACAGTTTGGAGCGTCCGTGACGGTCGGGTTGGACGGTTTGGTCGGATGGTTCGGGACGAACAGTTTCGAAGGTCCGGGACGGTCGGGTTGCATGATTTGGTCGGTTGATTCGGGACCAACAGGTTGGAGGGTCCGGAACGGTCGGGGTGGACGGTTTGGTCGGATGGTTCGGGACGACTAGAGGAGATCCGGACCTTCTTCCGGACAGACCGTTTGTATATTCTGGGACAGTCGGGTTTGGACGGACGGTTCGGGACCAACAATTTGCAGCGTCCGAGACGGTCGGGTTGGTCGATTTGGTCGGATGGTTCGGGACGAACAGTTTGGAGGGTCCGAGACGGTTGGGTTGCATGATTTGGTCGGATGGTTCGGGACCAATAGTTTGGAGGGGCAGAGACGGTCGGGTTGGATGGTTAGCTCAGATGGTTTGGGAAATTAGAGAATATCTAGACCGTCCGGACGGACCATTTGGAAGTTCCAGGACAGTCGTGTTGGACGGTTTGGTCGGATGGTTCGGGACCAACAGTTTGGAGGGTCCGAGACGGTCGGGTAGGACGGCTTGGTCGGATGGTTCGGGAGAACTAAAGGAGAACCGGACCTTCTTTCGGACGGACCGTTCGTATGTTCCGGGACAGTCGGGTTTGGTCGGATGGTTCAGGACCAACAGTTTGGAGCGTCCGAGACGGTCGGGTTAGACTATTTGGTCGGATGGTTCGGGACCAACAGTTTGGTGGGTCCGAGACGGTCGGGTTGCATGATTTGGTCGGATGATTCGGGACCAACAGTTTGGAGGCTCCGGCACGGACGAGTCGGACGGTTTGGTTGGATGGTTCGGGACCAACAGTTTGGAGGGTCCGAGACGGTCGGGTTGGACGGTTTGGTCGGATGGTTCGGGACCAACAGTTTGCAGGGTCCGGGACGGTTGGGTTGGATGGTTTGGTCGGATGGTTCGGGAGAACTAGAGGAACGCCGGACCTTCTTCCGGACGGACCGTGTGGAAGGTCCGGGACGGTCGGGCTAGACGGTTTGGTCGGATGGTACGGGACCAACAGTTTCGAGGGTCCGAGACGGTCTGGTTGGACGGTTTGGTCGGATGGTTCGGGACGAACAGTTTGGAGGGTCCGAGACGATCGGGTTGGACGGTTTGGTCGGATGGTTTGGGACGAAAAGTTTGGAGCGTCCGTGACGGTCAGGTCCTTCTTCCGGACGGACCATTTGGACGTTTCGGGACGGTCCGTTTGGACGGTTCGGTACCAATGTTTTGGATGGTGCCAGACGGTCGGATTGGATGGTTTGGTCGGATCGGATGGTTTGGGAGAACTAGAGGAGTGCCGGACCTTCTTCCAGACGGACCGTTTGGAAGGTCCGGGACGGTCGGGCTGGACGGTTTTGGTCGGATGGTTTCGGACCAACAGTTTGGAGGGTCCGGGACGGTCTGGTTGGACGGTTTGGTCGGATGGTTCGGGACTAACAGTTTGGTGGGTCCGGGACGGTCGTGTTGGACAGTTTGGTCGGACGGTTCGGGACAACTAGAGGAGATCAGGACCTTCTTCCAGACGGACCGTTTGGACGTTTCGGGACGGTCCGTTTAGACGGTTTGGTCGGACGGTTCGGTACCAACAGTTTGGAGGGTCCGAGACGGTCAGGTTGGAGCGTCCGGATGGACCGTTTGGAAGTTCTGGGACGGTCGGGGTTGGACGGTTTTGTCGGATGGTTCGGGGCCAACAGTTTGGAGGGTCCGAGATGGTCGGGTTGGACGGTTTGGTCGGATGGTTCGGGACCAATAGTTTGAAGGGTCCGGGACAGTCGAGCTGGATGGTTTGGACGGATGGTTCGGGAGAACTAGAGGAGAGCCGGACCTTCTTCCGGACGGGCCGTTTGGACGGTCCGGGACGGTCGGGCTGGACGGTTTGGTCGGATGGTTGGGGACCAAAAGTTTGGCGGGCCCGGGACGGTCGGGTTGGCCGGTTTGGTCGGATGGTTCAGGACCAACAGTTTGGAGGGTCCAAGATGGTCGGGTTGGACGGTTTGGCCGGATGGTTCGGGACCAACAGTTTGGAGGGTCCGGGACGGTCGGGTTGGATGGTTTGGTCGGATGGTTCGGGAGAACTAGAGGAGAACCGGACCTTCTTCCGGACGGACCGTTTGGAATGTCTGGGACGGTCGGGTTCGACGGTTTGGTTGGATGTTTCGGGACAATTAGAGGACATATACAACTTCCGGACGGACCATTAGGAAGTTCCAGGACAGTCGGGTTGGACGGTTTTGTCGGATGGTTCGGGACCAATAGTTTGGAGGGTGCGGGACGGTCGGGTTGGATGGTTTGGTCGGATGGTTTGGGAGAACTAGAGGAGTGCCGGACCTTCTTTCAGACGGACCGTTTGGAAGGTCCGGGACGGTCGGGCTGGACGGTTTGCTCGGATGGGTTGGGACCAATAGTTTGGAGGGTCCGGGACGGTCTAGTTGGACGGTTTTGGTCGGATGGTTCGGGACGAATAGTTTCGAGGGTCCGACACAGTCGGGTTGGATGGTTTGGTCGGATGGTTCGGGACGAACAGTTTGGAGGGTCTGGGATGGTCGGATTGGATGGTTTGGTCGGATGGTTTGGGAGAACTAGAGGAGGACCGGACCTTCTTCCGGACGGACCATTTGGAAGGTCCGGGACGGTCGGGTTGGACGGTTTGGACGGATAGTTCGGGACAACTAGAGGAGATTAGGACCTTCTTCCGGACGGACCGTGTGGAAGTTTCGGGACGATGGTCGGATGGTTCGGGACAACTAGAGGAGATTCGGACCTTCTTCCGGACGGACCGTTTGGAAGTTCCGGGACGATTGGGTTGGACGGTTTGGTCGGATGGTTCGGCACAACTAGAGGAGATCCGGACCTTCTTCGGACGGACTGTTTGTATGTTCCGGGACAGAAAGGTTTGGTCGGACGTTTCGGGACCAACAGTTTGGAGCTTCCGAGACGGTCGGGTTAGACGATTTGGTCAGATGGTACGGGACCAACAGTTTGGAGGGTCCGAGATGGTCGGGTTGCATGATTTGGTCGGATGATTTGGCACCAACAGTTTGGAGGGTCCGGGACGGTCGGGTCGAACGGTTTGGTCGGATGGTTCGGGACCAACAGTTTAGAGGGTCCAAGACGGTCGGGTTGGACGGTTTGGTCGGATGGTTCGGGACCAACAGTCTGCAGGGCCCAGGACGGTCGGGTTGGACGGTTTGGTCGGATGGTTCGGGAGAACTAGAGGAGTGCCGGACCTTTTTCCGGACAGACCGTGTGGAAGGTCCGGGACGGTCGGGCTGGACGGTTTGGTCGGATGGTTCGGGACCAACAGTTTCGCGGGTCCGGGACGATCTGGTTGCACAGTTTGGTCGGATGGTTCAGGACGAACAGTTTGGAGGGCCCGACAAGGTCGGGTTGGACGGTTTGGTCGAATGGTTTGGGATGAGCAGTTCGGAGTGACCGAGACGGTCGGGTTGGACGATTTGGTCGGAGGGTTCGGGACGAACAGTTTGAAGGTCCGGGACGGTCGGGTTGGACAGTTTGGTCGGACGGTTCAGGACACCTAGAGGAGATCACGACCTTCTTCCGGACGGACCGTTTGGACGTTTCGGGACGGTCTGGTTGGATGGTTTGGTCGGATAGTTCGGGACCAGAAGTTTCGAGGGCCCAGGACGGTCGGTTTGGATGGTTTGGTCGGATGATTTGGGACAATTAGAGGAGATCTAGACCTTCTAGACGGACCATTTCGAATTTCCAGGACAGTCGGGTTGGACGGTTTGGTCGGATGGTTCAGGACCAACAGTTTGGAGGGTCTGAATCGGTCGGGCTAGGCGGTTTGGTTGGATGGTTTGGGAAAAGTAGAGGAGATCCAGACCTTCTTCCGGATGGACCGTTTGGAAGTTCCACGACGATGGTGTTGGACGGTTTCGTCGGATGATCCGGGACAGCTAGAGGACAGCCGGACCATTTTCTGGACGGACCGTTTGGATGCTCCGGGATGATCGGGGTGGATGGTTTGGTTGGACGGTTTGGGATGAGCAGTTCGGAGTGTCCGAGACGGTCGGGTTGGACGGTTTGGTCGAAGGGTTTGGGACCAACAGTTTGGTGGGTCCAAGACGGTCGGGTTGGACGGTTTGGTCGGATGGTTCGGGACCAACAGTTTGGAGGGTCCGGGACGGTCGGGTTGGATGGTTTGGTCGGATGGTTCGGGAGAACTTGAGGAGAGCTGGACCTTCTTCCCGACGGACCGTTTGGAAGGTCCGGGACGGTCGGGTTGGACGGTTTGGTCGGATGGTTTGGGACCAAAAGTTTGGAGGGCCCGGAAGGTCGGGTCGGACGGTTTGGTCGGATGGCTCGGGACCAACAGTTCGGGGGTACAAGATGGTCGGGTTGGACGGTTTGGTCGGATGGTTCGGGACCAACAGTTTGGATAATTCGGGACAGTCGGGCTGGATGGTTTGGTTGGATGGTTCGGGAGAACTAAAGGAGAACCGGACCTTCTTCCGGACGGACCGTTCGGAAGGTCCAGGACGGTCGGGTTGGACGGTTTGGTTGGATGTTTCGGAACAATTAGAGGAGATCTAGAACTTCCGGACGGACCCTTTGGAGATTCCCGGACAGTCGGGCTGGACGGTTTGGTCGGATGGTTTGGGACCAACAGTTTGGTGGGTCTGAGACGGTCGGGTTGGATGGTTTGGTTGGATGGTTCGGGACAACTAGAGTAGTTCCGGACCTTCTTCCAGACGGACCATTTGGAAGTTCCGGGACGGTCGGGTTGGATGGTTTGGTCGGATGGTTCGGGACCAAAAGTTTGGAGGGCCCGGGGCGGTCAGGTTGGACGGTTTGGTCGGATGATTTGGGACGATTAGAGAGATCTAGACCTTCCAGACGGACCATTTGGAATTTCGAGGACTGTCGGGTTGGACGGTTTGGTCGGATGGTTCGGGACCAACAGTTTGGAGGGTCTGAGACGGTCGGGTTGGCCGGTTTGGTTGGATGGCTCAGGACAACTAGAGGAGATCCGGACCTTCTTCTGGACGGACCGTTTGGAAGTTCCGGGACGATCGGGTTGGGCGGTTTCGCCAAACCATCCAACCCGACCGTCCCGGAACTTCCAAACGGTCCGTCCGGAAGAACCCGATGGTCTTGGACCCTCCAAACTGTTGGTCCCGAACCATCCGACCAAAACCGTCCAACCCGACTGTCCCGGACCCTCCAAGCTGGTGGTGCCGAATCATCCGACCAAATTATGCAACCCGACCGTCTTGGACCCTCCAAACTGTTGGTCCCGAACCATCCGACCAAACTGTCCAACCCGACCATCCCGGACATTCCGAACGGTCTGTCCGGAAGAAGGTCCTGATCTCCTCTAGTTGTCCCGAACCATCCGACCAAACCGTCCAACCCGATCGTCCCGGAACTTCCAAACGGTCCGTCCGGAAGAAGGTCCGGATCTCCTCTAGTTGTCCCGAACCATCCGACCAAAACCGTCCAACCTGACCGTCCCGGAACTTCCAAACGGTCCGTCCGGAGGTAGGTCCGGATCTCTTCTAGTTGTCCCGAACCATCCAACCAAACCGTCTAACCCGACCGTCTCAGACCCTCGAAACTGTTGGTCCCGAACCATCCGACCAAATCGTCCAACCCGGCCGTCCCGGACATTCCAAACGGTCCATCCGGAAGAAGGTCCGTATCTCCTCTAGTTGTCCCGAACCATCCGACCAAACCGTCCAACCAGATCGTCCCGGAACTTCCAAACGGTCCGTTCGGAAGAAGGTCCGGATCTCTTGTAGTTGTCCCGAACCATCCGACCAAACCGTCCAACCCGACCGTCGCGGACCCCCCAAGCTGTTGGTCCCGAACCATCCTACCAAATTATGCAACCCGATGGTCTTGGACCCTCCAAACTGTTGGTCCCGAACCATCCGACCAAACCGTCCAACCCGACTGTCCCGGACCCTCCAAGCTGGTGGTGCCGAATCATCCGACCAAATTATGCAACCCGACCGTCTTGGACCCTCCAAACTGTTGGTCCCGAACCATCCGACCAAACTGTCCAACCCGACCATCCCGGACATTCCAAACGGTCCGTCCGGAAGAAGGTCCTGATCTCCTCTAGTTGTCCCGAACCATCCGACCAAACCGTCCAACCCGATCGTCCGGAAATTCCAAACGGTCCGTCCGGAAGAAGGTCCGGATCTCCTCTAGTTGTCCCGAACCATCCGACCAAACCGTCCAACCCGATCGTCCCGGAACTTCCAAACGGTCCGTCCGGAAGAAGGTCCGGATCTCCACTAGTTGTCCCGAACCATCCGACCAAACCGTCCAACCCGATCGTCCCGGAACTCCAAACGGTCCGTCCGGAAGAAGGTCCGGATCTCCACTAGTTGTCCCGAACCATCCGACCAACCGTCCAACCTGACCGTCCCGGAACTTCCAGACGGTCCGTCCGGAGGTAGGTCCGGATCTCTTCTAGTGTCCCGAACCATCCAACCAAACCGTCTAACCCGACCGTCTCAGACCCTCGAAACTGTTGGTCCCGAACCATCCGACCAAATCGTCCAACCCGGCCGTCCCGGACATTCCAAACGGTCCATCCGGAAGAAGGTCCGTATCTCCTCTAGTTGTGTCCCGAACCATCCGACCAAACCGTCCAACCCGATCGTCCCGGAACTTCCAAACGGTCCGTCCGGAAGAAGGTCCGGATCTCCTGTAGTTGTCCCGAACCATCCGACCAAACCGTCCAACCGACCGTCCCGGACCCCCCCCCAAGCTGTTGGTCCCGACCATCCGACCAAATTATGCAACCCGACGGTCTTGGACCCTCCAAACTGTTGGTCCCGAACCATCCGACAAACCGTCCAACCCGACCGTCCCGGACCCTCCAAGCTGTTGGTCCCGAATCATCCGACCAAATTATGCAACCGACTGTCTTGGACCCTCCAAACTGTTGGTCCCGACTATCCGACCAAACCGTCCAACCCGACCGTCTTGGACCCACCAAACTGTTAGTCCCGAACCATCCGACCAAACCGTCCAACCCGACCGTCCCGGACATTCCAAATGGTCCATCCGGAAGAAGGTCCGTATCTCCTCTAGTTGTCCCGAACCATCCGACCAAACCGTCCAACCCGATCGTCCCGGAACTTCCAAACGGTCCGTCCGGAAGAAGGTCCGGATCTCCTGTAGTTGTCCCGAACCATCCGACCAAACCGTCCAACCCGACCGTCCCGGACCCCCCAAGCTGTTGGTCCCGAACCATCCGACCAAATTATGCAACCCGACGGTCTTGGACCCTCCAAACTGTTGGTCCCGAACCATCCGACCAAACCGTCCAACCCGACCGTCCCGGACCCTCCAAGCTGTTGGTCCCGAATCATCGACCAAATTATGCAACCCGACCGTCTTGGACCCATCAAACTGTTAGTCCCGAAACCATCCGACCAAACCGTCCAACCCGACCGTCCCGGACATTCCAAATGGTCCATCCGGAAGAAGGTCCGTATCTCCTCTAGTTGTCCCGAACCATCCGACCAAACCGTCCAACCCGATCGTCCCGGAACTTCCAAACGGTCCGTCCGGAAGAAGGTCCGGATCTCCTGTAGTTGTCCCGAACATCCGACCAAACCGTCCAACCCGACGTCCCGGACCCCCCAAGCTGTTGGTCCCGAACCATCCGACCAAATATGCAACCCGACGGTCTTGGACCCTCCAAAATGTTGGTCCCGAACCATCCGACAAAACCGTCCAACCCGACCGTCCCGGACCCTCCGAGCTGGTGGTGCCGAATCATCCGACCAATTATGCAACCCGACCGTCTTGGACCCTCCAAACTGTTGGTCCCGAACCATCCGACCAAACTGTCCAACCCGACCATCCCGGACATTCCAAACGGTCCGTCCGGAAGAAGGTCCTGATCTCCTCTAGTTGTCCCGAACCATCGACCAAAACCGTCCAACCCGATCGTCCCAGAACTTCCAAACGGTCCGTCCGGAAGAAGGTCCTGATCTCCTCTAGTTGTCCCGAACCATCCGACCAAACCGTCCAACCCGATCGTCCCGGAACTTCCAAACGGTCAGTCCGGAAGAAGGTCCGGATCTCCTCTAGTTGTTCCGAACCATCCGACCAAACCGTCCAACCCGATCGTCCCGGAACTTCCAAACGGTCCGTCCGGAAGAAGCTCCGGATCTCCACTAGTTGTCCCGAACCATCCGACCAAAACCGTTTCAACCCGACCGTCCCGGAACTTCCAAACGGACCGTCCGAAAGAAGGTCCGGATCTCTCTAGTTGTCCCGAACCATCCAACCAAACCGTGTAACCCGACCGTCTCAGGCCCTCGAAACTGTTGGTCCCGAACCATCTGACCAAACCGTCCAAACCGACCGTCCCGGACATTCCAAACGGTCCATCCGGAAGAAGGTCCGTTTATACCTTTAGTTGTCCCGAACAATCCGACCAAACCGTCCAACCCGATCGTCCCGAAACTTCGAAACGGTCCGTCGGAATAAGGTCCGGATCTCCTGTAGTTGTCCCGAACCATCCGACCAAACCGTCCAACCCGACCGTCCCGGACCCTCCAAGCTGTTGGTCCCGAATCATCCGACCAAATATACAACCCGACCGTCTTGGACCCTCCAAACTGTTGGTCCCGAAACGTCTGACCAAACCGTCCAACCCGACCGTCTGGACCCACCAAACTGTTGGTCCCGAACCATACGACCAAACCGTCCAACCCGACCGTCCGGACATTCCAAACGGTCCGTCCGGAAGAGGTCCTGATCTCCTCTAGTTGTCCGAACCATCCGACCAAAACCGTCCAACCCGATCGTCCGGAACGTCAAACGGTCCGTCCGGAAGATGGTCCGGATCTCCTGTTGTTGTCCGAACCATCCGACCAAACCGTCCAACCCGACCGTCCCGGACCCTCCAAGCTGTTGGTCCAGAATCATCCGACCAAATTATGCAACCCGACTGTCTTGGACCCTCCAAACTGTTGGTCCCGAACCATCCGACCAAACCGTCCCACCCGACCGTCTTGGACCCACCAAACTGTTAGTCCCGAACCATCCGACCAAACCGTCCAACCCGACCGTCCCGGACATTCCAAACAGGTCCATCCGGAAGCAGGTCCGTATCTCCTCTAGTTGTCCCGAACCATTCCGACAAACCGTCCAACCCGATCGTCCCGGAACTTCCAAACGGTCCGTCCGGAAGAAGGTCCGGATCTCCTGTAGTTGTCCCGAACCATCCGACCAAACCGTCCAACCCGATCGTCCCGGAACTTCCAAACGGTCCGTCCGGAAGAAGGTCCGGATCTCCACTAGTTGTCCCGAACCATCGGACCAAACCGTCCAACCCGACCGTCCCGGAACTTCCAAACGGTCCCGTCCGGAAGAAGGTCCGGATCTCTTCTAGTTGTCCCGAACCATCCAACCAAACCGTGTAACCCGACCGTCTCAGACCCTTGAAATTGTTGGTCCCGAGCCATCCGACCATATCGTCCACCGCCGTCCCGGACATTCCAACGGTCCATCCGGAAGAAGGTCCGTATCTCCTCTAGTTGTCCGAACCATACGACCAAAACGTCCAACCAGATCGTCCCGGAACTTCCAAACGGTCCGTTCGGAAGAAGGTCCGGATCTCCTCTAGGTCCCGAACCATCGACCAAACCGTCCAACCTGACCGTCCCGGAACTTCCAAACGGTCCGTCCGGAGGTAGGCCGGATCTCTTCTAGTTGTCCCGAACCATCCCCAAAACGTCTAACCCGACCGTCTCAGACCTCGAAACTGTTGTCCCGAACCATCCGACCAAATGTCCAACCGGCCGTCCCGGGACATTCAAAACGGTCCATCCGGAAGAAGGTCCGTATCTCCTCTAGTTGTCCCGAACCATCCGACCAAAACGTCCAACCAGATCGTTCCCGGAAATCCAAACGGTCGTTCGGAAGAAGGTCCGGATCTCTTGTAGTTGTCCCGAACCATCCGACCAAACCGTCCAACCGACCGTCGCGGACCCCCCAAGTGTTGGTCCCGAAACCATCCTACCAAATTATGAACCACGATGGTCTTGGACCCTCCAAACTGTTGGTCCGAACCATACGACCAAACAGCTCCAAACCGACTGTCCCGGACCCTCCAAGTGGTGGTGCCGAATCATCCGACCAAATATGCAACCCGAACGTCTTGGACCCTCCAAACTGTTGGTCCCGAAACCATCCGACCAAACTGTCCAACACGGGACCATCCCGACATTCCAAAGGTCGTCCGGAAGAAAGGTCCTGATACTCCTCTAGTTGTCCCGAACCATCCGACCAAACCGTCCAACCCGATCGTCCCGGAAATTCCAAACGGTCCGTCCGGAAGAAGGTCCGGATCTCCTCTAGTTGTCCCGAACCATCCGACACAAACCGTCCAACCCGATCGTCCCGGAACTTCCAAACGGTCCGTCCGAAGAAGGTCCGGATCTCCACTAGTTGTCCGAACATACGACCAAAACCGTCCAACCCGATCGTCCCGGAACTTCCAAACGGTCTCCGTCGGAAGAAGGTCCGGATCTCCACTAGTTGTCCCGAACCATCCGACCAAACACGTCCAACCTGACCGTCCCGGAACTTCCAGACGGTCCGTCCGGGGTAGTCCGGATCTCTTCTAGTTGTCCCGAACATCCAACCCAACCGTCTACCCGACGTCTCAGACCTCGAAACTGTTGGTCCCGAACCATCGACCAAATCGTCCAACCGGCGTCCCGGACATTCAAACGGTCCATCCGGAAGAAGGTCCGTATCTCCTTAGTTGTCAGAACCATCCGACCAAACCGTCCAACCCGATCGTCCCGGAACTTCCAAACGGTCCGTCCGGAAGAAGGTCCGGATCTCCTGTAGTGTCCCGAAACCATCCGACCAAAACCGTACCAACCCGACCGTCCGGACACCCCCCCCAAGCTGTTGTCCCGGACCATCCGACCAAATTATGCAACCCGACGGTCTTGGACCCTCCAAACTGTTGGTCCCGAACCATCCGACCAAACCGTCCAAACCCGACCGTCCGGACCCTCCAAGCTGTTGGTCCCGAATCATCCGACCAAATTATGCAACCCGACTGTCTGGACCTCCAAACTGTTGGTCCCGAACTATCCGACCAAACCGTCCAACCCGACCGTCTTGGACCCACCAAACTGTTAGTCCCGAACATCCGACCAAAACCGTCTCAACCCGACCGTCCCGGACATTCCAAATGGTCCATCGGAAGAAGGTCCGTATCTCCTCTAGTGCCGAACCATCCGACCAAACCGTCCAACCCGATCGTCCCGGAACTTCCAAACGGTCCGTCCGGAAGAAGGTCCGGATCTCTGTAGTGTCCCGAACCATCCGACCAAACCGTCCAACCCGACCGTCCCGGACCCCCAAGCTGTGGTCCCGAACATCCGACCAAATTATGCAACCCGACGGTCTTGGACCCTCCAAACTGTTGGTCCCGAACCATCCGACCAAACCGTCCAACCGACCGTCCCGGACCCTCCAAGCTGTTGGTCCCGAATCATCCGACCAAAATATGCAACCCGACGTCTTGGACCATCAATGTTAGTCCCGAACCATCCGACCAAACCGTCCAACCCGACCGTCCCGGACATTCCAAATGGTCCATCCGGAAGAAGGTCCGTATCTCTCTAGTTGTCCCGAACCATCCGACCAAACCGTCCAACCCGATCGTCCCGGAACTTCCAAACGGTCCGTCCGGAAGAAGGTCCGGATCTCCTGTAGTTGTCCCGAACCATCCGACCAAACCGTCCAACACGACGTTCCCGGACCCCCCAAAGCTGTTGGTCCCGAACCATCCGACCAAATTATGCAACCCGACGTCTTGGACCCTCCAAACTGTTGGTCCCGAACCATCCGACAAACCGTCCAACCCGACCGTCCCGGACCCTCCGAGCTGGTGGTGCCGAATCATCCGACCAAATTATGCAACCCGACCGTCTGGACCCTCCAAACTGTTGGTCCGAACCATCCGACCAAACTGTCCAAACCCGACCATCCCGGACATTCAACGGTCCGTCCGGAAGAAGGTCCGGATCTCCTCTAGTTGTCCCGAACCATCCGACCAAAACCGTCCAACCCGATCGTCCCAGAACTTCCAAACGGTCCGTCCGGACGAAGGTCATGACTCCGTCTAGTTGTCCCGAACCATCCGACAAACCGTCCAACCGATCGCCCGGAACTTCCAAACGGTCAGTCCGGAAGAGGTCGGATCTCCTCTAGTTGTTCCGAACCATCCGACCAAACCGTCCAACCCGATCGTCCCGGACTTCCAAACGGTCCGTCCGGAAGAAGGTCCGGATCTCCACTAGTTGTCCCGAACCATCCGACCAAAAACCGTTCAACCCGATCGTCCCGGAACTTCCAAACGGTCCGTCCGGAAGAAGGTCCGGATCTCTTCTAGTTGTCCCGAACCATCCAAACCAAACCGTCTAACCCGACCGTCTCAGGCCCTCGAAACTGTTGGTCCCGAACCATCTGACCAAATCGTCCAACCCGACGTCCCGGACATTCCAAACGGTCCATCCGGAAGAAGGTCCGTATCACCTTTCAGTAGTCCCGAACATCCGACCAACCGTCCAACCGATCGTCCCGAAACTTCGAAACGGTCCGTCCGGAAGAAGGTCCGGATCTCCTGTAGTTGTCGAACCATCCGACCAAACCGTCCAACCCGACCGTCCCGGACCTCCAAGCTGTTGGTCCCGAACTCCGACCAAATTATGCAACCCCACCGGTCTTGGACCCTCCAAACTGTTGTCCCAAACCATCCGACCAAACCGTCTCAACCCGACCGTCTCAGACCCTCGAAAACTGTTGGTCCCGAAACCATCCGACCAAACCGTCCAACCCGACGTCCGGACATTCCAAACGGTCCAGTCCGGAAGAAGGTCCGATCTCCTCTAGTTGTCCCGAACCATCCGACCAAACCGTCCAACCCGATCGTCCCGGAACTTCCAAACGGGTCCGTCCGGAAGAGTTCGGATCTCCTGTAGTTGTCCCGAACCATCCAACCGACCGACCGTCCCGGACCTCCAAGCTGTTGGTCCAGAACATCCGACCAAAGTATGCAACCCCGACGGTCTTGGATCCCTCCAAACTGTTGGTCCCGAACCATCTACCAAACCGTCCAACCGACCGTCCCGGACCCTCCAAGCTGGTGGTCCCGACATCCGACCAATTATGCAACCCGACCGTCCGGACATTCCAAACGACATCCGGAAAGATCAGTATACCTCTAGTTGTCCCGAACCATCCGAGCAAACCGTCCAACCCGACCATCCCGGACATTCCAAACGGTCCGTCGAAGAGGTCGGATCTCCTGTAGTTGTCCCGAACCATCCGACCCAAACGTCCAACCCGACCGTCCCGGACCCTCCAAGCGGTTGGTCCCGAATCATCCGACCAATATGCAACCGCGACCGTCTTGGACACCTCCAAACGGTGTGTCCCGACCATCCGACCAAACCGTCCAACCCGACCGTTTGGACCCCCAAACTTTGGTCCGACATCCGACCAAACGTCCAAACCGACCGTCCCGGGACATTCCAAACGGTCCGTCCGAAGAAGGTCCTGATCTCCTCTAGTTGTCCCGAACCATCCGACCAAAACCGTCCAACCGATCGTCCCGGAACTTCCAAACGCGTCCGTCGGAAGATGGTCCGGATCTCCTGTTGTTGTCCCGAAACCATCCGACCAAAAACCGTCCAACCCCGACCGTCCCGGACCCTCCAAGCTGTTGGTCCAGAATCATCGACCAAATATGCAACCCGACTGTCTTGGACCTCCAAACTGTTGGTCCCGATCGCATCGACCAAACGTCCAACCGACCGTCTTGGACCCACCAAACTGCTGTGTCCCGAACCATCCGACCAAACCGTCCAGAGCCGACCGTCCGGACATTCCAAACGGTCCTCCGGATGGTCCGTATCTCTCTAGTTGTCCGAACCACCGACCAAACCGTCCACCCGATCGTCCCGCGAACTTCCAAACGGTCCGTCCGAAGCAAGGTCCGGATCTCCTGTAGTTGTCCGAACCATCGACCAAACCGTCCAACCGACCGTCCCGGACCCCCCCAAGCTGTTGGTCCCGGACCATCCGACCAAATTATGCAACCCGACGGTCTTGGACCCTCCAAACTGTTGGTCCCGAACCATCCGACCCAAACCGTCCAACCCGACCGTCCCGGACCCTCCAAGCTGTTGGTCCCGAATCATCCGACCAAATTATGCAACCCGATGTCTTGGACACTCCAAACTGTTGGTCCAGAACATCTGACCAAACCGTTCTAAAACCCGACGTCTGGACCCACCAAACCTGTAGTCCGAACATCGACCAACCGTCCAAACCTGACCGTCCCGGACATTCCACGTGGTCCATCCCGAAGAAGGTCCGTATCGCTCTAGTTGGCCCCGAACCATCCGACAAACCGTCCAACCGAATCGTCCGGAACTTCAGACGGTCGTCCGGGAAGAAGCTCTCGGATCTCTTTAGTTGTCCCGAATCATCCAACCAAACCGTCTAAACCCGACGTCTCAGACCCTCGAAACTGTTGTGGTCCCGAACCATCCGCCCAAACATCCAACCCGACTGTCACCGGACATTCCAAACGGTCCATCGGAAGAAGGTCCGTGTCTCTCCAGTTGTCCCGAACCATCCGACCAACCGGACCAATACCCGCTCGTACCCGGAACTCCACGGTCCGTCCGGAAGGAGGTCCGATCTCCTGTAGGTGTCACCGCACCATCCGCACAAACCGTCCAACCCGACCGTCCCGGACTCCCAAGCTGTCGGTCCCGAACCAGCCGAGCCAATTGATGCAACCCGACGGTCTTGACCCTCCAAGACTGTTGATCCGAAACCATCCGACCCAACCGTCCAACCCGAGCGTCCGACCCTTCCAAGACTGGTGGTGCCGAATCATCGACCACATTGTGCAACCCCGACCGTCTTGGACCCTCCACATGTTGTCCCGAGAACCATCCGACGACTGTCCAACCCGCACCATCCCGGACAATCCCAAACGGTCCGTCCGGAGGAAGGTCCTGATCTCCTCTAGTTGTCCGAACCATCCGACTCAAACCGTCCAATCCCGATCGTCCCGGAACTTCCAAACGGTCCGTCCGGAAGAAGGTCCGATCTCCTCTAGTGTCCGAATCATCCAACCCAAACCGTATAAACCCGACCGTCTCAGACCCTCGAAACGTTAGGGTCCCGAACCATCCGACCAAACCGATCCAACCCGACCGTTCCCGGACACTTTCCAAACGGCGTCCGGAAGAAGTCCAGATTTATCTCCTACTATGTTGTCCCGACATCCGACCAAAACCGTCCAACCCGACCGTACCCGGAACTTCCCAACGGTCCGTCCGGAAGAGATCTGGATCTCCACTAGTGTCCTCGACGAATCATCGACCAAATCGTCTAACCCGACGGTCTCGACCCTCGACACTGTTGGTCGCGAACCATCCGACCAACCGTCCAACCCGACCTTCTTGGACCCCAAACTGTTGTCACGAAACCATCCGACCAAACACGTCCTACACGATCGTCCCGGAACATCAAACGGTCACTGTCCGGAAGGAAGGTCCGATCTCTGTAGTGTCCCGAACCATCCGACCGGAAACCGTTCCAACCCGATCGTCCCGTGACTCAGCTGTAGGTCCGAATCATACGACGAAACCAGCAACCTGACCGTCTCTTGGACCCACCAGACTGTTGGTCCCGAACCATCGCGACCAAATCGGACAACCCGCACGGTCGGACATCAAAAACGGTCCGTCCGGGAAAGAAGGTCCTGATCGCCTCTAGTTGTCCCGAACCATCGACCCAGACCGTCAACCGATCGTCCCGGAACGTCACACGGTCCGTCCGAAGAAGGTCGGATCGTCTCAAGTTGTCCGAACATCCGACCAAAAACCTCTCCAAGGCCCGCCGTGCTGGAACTTCCAAACGGTCCATCGAGAAGTCGCGGATGTCTCAAGTGGCCCGACCCATCCACCAACCGTCCAACCCGACGGTCTCAGACCCTCCAAATTGTTGGTCCGAACCATCCTTTTCGACCAAACAGTCCCACCCGACTGTCTGGACCACAAACTAGTTGGTTCCCGAACCATCCGACAAAACCGCCCAACCCGACCCGTCCGGAAATTCCAAACGGTCCATCCGGAAGAAGGTCCGTATCTCCTCATAGTTGTCCCGAACACAATCCGACAACACCGTCTCACCCGGATCGTCCCCGGAACTTCCAAAACGGTCCGTCCGGACAGAAGGTCGGATCTCTGTAGTTGTCCCGAACCATCCGACCAAACCGTCCAACCCGACCGTAGCACGAACCCCCAAGCTGTTGGTCCGAACATCCGACCAAATTATGCGACCGACCGGTCTTGGACCCTCCAAACTGTTGTTGGTCCCGCACCAGTCCGACCAAACCGTCCACCCGACCGTTCCGGACCTCCAAGCTGTGATCCCGAACCATCGACCAAATTATGCAACCCGACTGTCTTGGACCCTCCACTGTTGGTCCCGAACAGTGCGACCCAAACCGTCCAACCCGACGTCTTGTACCCCCCAAATGTTGTGGTGGTTTGGTGTTGGTCCCGAACCATCCGACCAAACCGTCCAACCCGACCGTCCGACATTCCAACGGTCCGTCGCGGAAAGAAAGGTCTGGATCTCCTCTAGTTGTCCCGAGCCATAATCCACCAAACCGTCCAAGACCGATCGTCCCGGAACTTCCCACGGTCCGTTCGGAAGAAGGTCGCTCTCCTGTAGTTGCCGAACCATGCCGACCAACCGTCCAATCCCGACCATCCCAGGCCCTTCAAGCTGTTGTTCCCGAATTACATCCGACCAATTATAGCAACCCGACGGTCATGGACCGCCAAACTGTTGTCCCGAAAAAATACAAAAACCATCCGACCAAACCGGGGAGTCCAACCCGACCTGTGTCTTGCACCCACACACCAAACTGTGTCACCCGAACATCCGACCAACGCGTCCAACCCGATCGTCCCGGAACTTCAGAACGGTCCGATCCGGAGAGAGGTCCGATCTCCTGTAGTTGTCCGAACCATCCGACCAAGCGTCCACCCGACCGTCCCGGACCCTCAAGCAGTTGTCTCCGAATCATCGACACCCAATTATGCAACCCGATCCGTTTTGGACCCTCCAAACTGTTGGTCCCGAACCATACCGACCCAAACGTCCAATCCCGACCGTCCCACGGACATTCCAAACGGTCCGTCCGGAAGATAGGTCCTGATCTCCTCTAGTTGTCCCGAACATCCGACCAACGTCCAACCCGATCGTCCCGGAAATTCCACACGGTCCGTCCGGAAGAAGCTTCGATCTCCTCTAGTTGTCCCGAACCATCCGACCAACGTCCAACCCGACCGTCCGGACTTCCAAACGGTCCATCCGGAAGAAGGTCCGGATGTCCTCAAGTTGTCCCGAACCATCCAACCAACCGTCCACCCCGACCGGTCTCAGACTCCAATTGTTTGTTCCGAACCATCCGACCAACCGTCCACCCGACTGTCTTGGACCCAACAACTGTTGGTCCCGAACCATCCGACCAAAACCGTCAACCCGACCGTCCTGGACATTCCAACGGTCCTCGGAAGAAGGTCCGTATCTCCTCTAGTTGTCCCGAACCATCCGACCAACCGTCCAAGCCCGACCGTCCCGGACCTCCAAGCAGTTGGTCCCGAATCATCCGACCAAATTATGCACCCGACTGTCTTGGACCTCCAAACTGTTGGTCCCGAACCAATTCGACCAAACCGTCCAACCCGACAGTCTTGGACCCACCAACTGTTAGTCCCGAACCATCCGACCAAACGTCCAACCGACCGTCCCGGACCCTCCAACCTGGTGGTCCCGAATCATCGCTACCAAATTATGCAACCCGACCGTCTTGACCCTCCAAACTGTTGTCAAACCATCACGACAAACCGTCCAACCCGAGCGTCCCGGAACTTCAAACGGTCCGTCCGGAAGAAGGTCCGGATCTCCACTAGTTGTACCGAACCATCCGACAAACGTCAACCCGACCGTCCCGGAACTTCAAACGGTCGTCGGAAGAAGGTCCGGATCTCTTCTAGTTGTCCGAACCATCCAACCAAACGTACTAACCCGACCGTCTCAACCCTCGAAACTGTTGATCCCGACTCCGACCAAACCGTCCAACCCGACCGTCCCGGACATTCCAAACGGTCCGTCCGGAAGAAGGTCCGTATCTCCTCTAGTTGTTCCGAACCATCCGACCAAACCGTCCAAGCCGATCGTCCCGGAACATCCAAACGGTCTGTCCAGAAGAAGGTCCGGATCTCCTGCAGTTGTCCCGAACCATCCGACCAAACCGCCCGACCCGACATCCCCGGACCCTCCAAGCTGTTGGTCCCGAATCAGCCGACCAATTATGCAACCCGACGGTCTTGGACCCTCCAAACTGTTGGTCCCGAACCATCCGACCAAACCGTCCAACCCGACCGTCTTGGACCCACCAACTGTTAGTCCGAACCATCCGAAACCAAACCACCGTCCAACCCGATCTCTGCGCGACACTTCACACTGGTCCGTCCGGAAGAAGTCCGTATCTCTGTAGTTGTCCCGAACCATCCGACCAAACCGTCCAACCCGACTCGTCCCGAACCCTGCCAAGCTGTGTCTCCGATCATCCGACAAATTATGCAACCCGACCGTCTCGGACCCTCCAACTGTGGTCCCGAACCATCCGACCAAACTTCAGCCAACCCGACCGTCTTGGACCCTCCTGTTGGTCCCGAACCATCGACCAAACCGTCCAACCCGACCGTCCGGACATTCCAACGTCCGTTCCGGAAGAGTCCTGATCTCCTCTAGTTGTCCCGAACCATCCGACCAAACCGTCCAACCCGATCGTCCCCGGAACTTCCACACGGTCCGTCCGGAAGAAGGTCCGGATCTCCTCTAGTTGTCCGAACCATCCACCAAACCGTCCAACCCGACCGTCCACGACCTCGAACATGTTGGTCCCGAAACGATCCGACCATTATGTCCAACCCAAGACCGTCTCCCGTGACATCCAAACTGTTGGTCCGAAACATCCGCCCAAAGCGTCCACCCGACGTCTGGACCGCAAACTAGTTGTCCCGAACCATCCGACCAACCGTCCAACCCGATCGTCCCGGAACTTCCAACGTCCGTTCGAAGAAGGTCCGGATCTCTGTATTTGTCCCGAACCATCCGACCAAACCCGTCCAACCCGACCGTCCCGGACCCCCCAAGCTGTTGGTCCCGAACCATCCGACCAAATATGCATCCCGACGGTCTTGGACCCTCCAAACTGTTGGTCCCCAACATCTCGACCAACCGTCCAACCGACCGTCCCGACCCTCCAAGCTGTTGGTCCCGAATCATCCGACCAATTATGCAACCCGACTGTCTTGGACGCTCCAAACAGTTGGTCCCGAGCCATCTGACCAAACCGTCCAACCCGACCGTCTTGACCCACCACAACTGTTACTCCCGAACCTCCGACCAAACCGTCCAACCCGACCGTCCCGGACATTCCAATGGTCCGTCCGGAAGAAGGTCCGTATCTCCTCTAGTTGTCCAGAACCATGCGACCAAACGTCCAACCCGACCGTCCCGGACCCCCAAGCTGTGTCCACGCCATCCAACCAAATTAAGCCCGACCCGGACTCCTGATAAACGTTGGTCCCGACCATCCGACCAAACGTCCAACCGACCGTCCCGGATCCTCCAAGCTGGTGATCCCGAATCATCCGACCAAATTATGCAACCTGACCGTCTTGGACCCTCCAAACTGTTGGTCCCGAACCATCCGACAACTGTCCCCGACCTCCCGGACATCCAACGGTCCGTCCGGAAGAAGGTCCTGATCTCCTCTAGTTGTCCCGAACCATCCGACCAAACCGTCCAACCCGATCGTCCCGGAACATCCAAACGGTCCGTCCGAAGAAGGTCCGGATCTCTCCATAGTTGTCCCGAACCCATCCGACGCAGACCGTCCACCCGACAAAACCGTCAACGCCCGACCGTCCCGGAACATGCAAACGTCCGTCCGGAAGAAGGTCCGTATCTCTCTCTAGATGTCCGAACCATCCGACCAAACCGTCTCAACCCGACATCCCGGACCCTCAACTGTGGTCGATCACGACCACCCGCGGTCTTGGCCCTCCAAACTGTTGGTCCCGAACCATCCGACCAAACCGTCCAACCCGACCGTCTTGGACCCCACCAAACTGTTGGTCCCGAACCATCCGACCAAACCGTCCACCCCGACCGTCTTGGACCCACCAAATTGTTGGTCCCGAACCATCCGACCAAACCGACCAACCCGATCGTCCCGAAACTTCCAAACGGTCCGTCCGGAAGAAGGCCCGGATCTCCTGTAGTTGTCCCGAACCATCCGACCAAACCGTCCAACCCGACCGTCCCGGACCCTCCAAGCTGTTGGTCCCGAATCATCCGACCAAATTATGCAACCCGACCATCTTCGACCCTCCAAACTGTTGGTCCCGAACCTCCGACCAAACCGTCCAACCCGACCGTCATGGACCCACCAAACTGTTGGTCCCGAACCATCCGACCAAACCGTCCAACCCGACTGTCCCGGCCATTCCAAACGGTCCGTCCGGAAGAAGGTCCTGATCTCCTCTAGTTGTCCCGAACCATCCGACCAAACCGTCCCAACCCGATCGTCCCGGAACTTCCACACGGTCCGTCCGGAAGAAGCTCCGGATCTCCTCTAGTTGTCCCGAACCATCCGACCAAACCGTCCAACCCGACCGTCCGGACCCTCCAAGCTGTTGGTCTCGAATCACCCGACCAATTATGCAACCCGACGTCTTGGACCCTCCAAACTGTTGGTCCCGAACCATCCGACCACCGCGTCCAACCCGACCGTCTTGGACCCACCAAACTGTTGGTCCCGAACCATCCGACCAAACCGTCCAACCCGACCGTCCCGGCCATTCCAAACGGTCCGTCCGGAAGAAGGTCCTGATCTCCTCTAGTTGTCCCGAACCATCCGACCAAACCGTCCAACCCGATCGTCCCGAAACTTCCGAACGGTCCCGTCCGGAAGAAGGTCCGGATCTCCTTTAGTTGTCCCGAACCATCCGACCAAACCGTCCAACCCGACCGTCCCGGACCCCCCAGCTGTTGGTCCGAACCATCCGACCAAATTATGCAACCCGACGGTCTTGGACCCTCCAAACTGTTGGTCCCGAACCATCCGACCAAACCGTCCAACCCGACCGTCCCGGACCCTCCAAGCTGTTGGTCCCGAATCATCCGACCAATTATGCAACCCGACTGTCTTGGACCCTACAAACTGTTGGTCCCGAATCATCCGACCAAAGCGTCCAACCCGACCGTCTTGGACCCACCGAACTGTTGGTCCCGAACCCATCCGACCAACCGTCCAACCCGACCGTCCCGGCCATTCCAAACGGTCCCGTCCGGCAGAAGGTCCTGATCTCCTCTAGTTGTCCGAACCATCCGACCAAACCGTCCAACCCGACGTCCGTCCCGGACCCTCCAACGGACCCTGTTGGTCCCGATCATCCGACCAAATGTGCAACCCGACTGTCCTTGGACCCTCCAACTGTTGTCCCGAACCATCCGACCAAGCGTCCAACCCGACCGTCTTGGACCCCCAAACTGTTGGTCCCGAACCATCCGACCAAACGGTCCAACCCGACCGTACCCGGACACTCCAAACTGGTCCTTTCCGCCGAATGAAGGTCCGTATCTCCTCTAGTTGTCCCAACCATCCGACCAAACCGTCCAACCCGACTCGTCCCGAACACTTCCAAACGGTCCGTCCGGAAGAAGGTCCGGATCTCCTCTAGTTGTCCCGAACCATCCGACCAAACCGTCCAACCCGACCGTCCCGGACCCCATGCTGTTGGTCCGAACCATCCGACCACATTATGCAACCCGACGGTTTGGACCCTCCAAAACTGTTGGTCCCGAACCATCCGACCAAACCGTTCAACCCGACCGTTCTTGGACCCTCCGAGCTGTTGGTCCCGAATCATCCGACCAATTATGCAACCCGACCGTCTTGACCCTCCAAACTGTTGGTCCCGAACCATCCGACCAAACTGTCACCGCCCGACCATCCCGGACATTCCAAACGGTCCGTCCGGAGAAGGTCCTGATCTCCTCTAGTTGTCCGAACCATCCGACCAAACCGTCCACCCGATCGTCTCGGAACATCCACACGGTCCCGTCTGGAAGAAGGTCCGGATCTCCACTAGTTGTGCCGAACATTCCGACCAAACTGTCCAACCCGACCGTCCCGGAACTTCAAAGCGGTCCGTCCGACCTGCAACGAAAAAGGTCTGGATCTCTTCTAGTTGTCCCGACACATCCAACCAACCGTCTAACCCGACCGTCTCAGGACCCACGAAACTGTTGGTCACCGACGATCCGACCAAACCGTCCAACCCGACCGTCCCGGACATCCAAACGGTCCGTCCGGAAGAAGGTCTGTATCTCCTCTAGTTGTCCCGAACCATCCGACCAAACCGTCCAACCCGATCGTCCCGAACTTCCAAACGGTCCGTCCGAAAGAAGGTCCGGATCTCCTGTAGTTCTCCCGGACCATCTGACCAAACCGTCCAACCCGACCGAACCCGGACCCTCCAAGCTGTTGGTCCCGAATCATCCGACCAAATTATGCAACCCGACGGTTTTGGACCCTCCAAACTGTTGGTCCCGAACCATTCGACCAAACCGTCCACCCGACCGTCCCGGAACTTCCAAACGGTCCGTCCGGAGAAGGTCCGGATCTGCTCTTGTTGTCCCGAACTATCCGACCAAACCGTCCAACCCGTCCGTCCCGGACGCGTCCAAGCTGTTGTCCGAATCATCCGACCAAGTTATGCAACCCGACCGTCTTGGACCCTCCAAACTGTTGGTCCCGAACCATCCGACCCAAACCGTCCAACCCGACCGTCGTGGACCCACATGTTCTGGTGCCGAACCATCCGACCAAACCGTCGAACTCGACGTCCGGACATTCCAAACGGTCCGTCTGGAAGAAGGTCCTGATCTCCTCTAGTTGTCCCGAACCATCCGACCAAACTGTCCGACCCCGATCGTCCCGGAACTTCCAAACGGTCCGTCCGGAAGAACATCCGGATCTCTGTAGTTGTCCCGAACCATCGACCAAACCGTCCAACCTAACCGTCCCAGACCCTCCAAGCTGTTGGTCCCGAATCATCCGACCAAATTATGCAACCCGACTTCTTGGACCCTCCAAACTTTTGGTCCCGAACCATCCGCCCAACCGTCCACCCGACCATCCCGGACATTCCAAACGGTCCATCCGGAAGAAGGTCCGTATCTCCTCCAGTTGTCCCGAACCATCAGACCAAACCGTCCAACCCGATCGTCCCGAACTTCCAAACGGTCCGTCCGGAAGAAGGTCCGGATCTCCTGTAGTTGTCCCGAACCATCCGACCAAACCATCCATCCGGCCGTCCCGGACCCCCAAGCTGTTGGTCCCGAACCATCCGACCAAATTATACAACCCGACGGTCTTGGACCGTCCAAACTGTTGGTACCGAACCATCCGACCAAACTGTCCAACCCGACCGTCCCAGACCCTCCAGCTGTTGGTCCCGAATCATCCGACCAAACTATGCAACCCGACCGTCTTAGACCCTCCAAACTGTTGGTCCCGAACCATCCGATCAAACTGTCCAACCTGATCGTCCCGGAAGAAGGTCCGGATCTCCACTAGTTGTCCCAAAACCATCCGACCAAACCGTCCAACCCAACCGTCCCGGAACTTCCCAAACGGTCCGTCCGGAAGAAGGTCCGGATCTCCTCTAGTTGTCCCGAACCATCCGACCAAACCGTCCAACCCGATCATCCCGGAACTTCCACACGGTCCGTCTGGAAGAAGCTTCGGATCTCCTCTAGTTGTCCCGAACCATCCGACCAAACCGTCCAACCCGACCGTCCTTGGACCCACCAAACTGTTGGTCCCGAACCAACCGACCAAACCGTCCAACCCGACCGTCCCGGACATTCCAAACGGTCCGTCCGGAAGAAGGTCCGGATCTCCTCAAGTTGTCCCGAACCATCCAACCCAAACCGTCCAACCCGACCGTCCCGGACATTCCAAACGGTCCGTCCGGAAGAAGGTCCGGATCTCCTCAAGTTGTCCCGAACCATCCAACCAAACCGTCCAACCCGACTGTACTGGAACTTCCAAATGGTCCGTCCAGAGTTCTTGATCTCCTCTAATTGTGCCGAAACTTCCAACCAACCGTCCAACCCGACCGTGCCCGAAACTTCCAACCAAACCGTCCAACCGACCGTCTCGGACCCACCAAACTGTTGGTCCCGAACCATCCGACCAAACCCGACTGTCCCAGAACATACAAACGGTCCCGTCCGGAAGAAGGTCCGGATCTCCTGTAGTTGTCCCGAACCATCCGACCAACCGTCCAACCCTACCGTCCCGGACCCCCCAAGCTGTTGGTCCCGAACCGTCCGACCAAATTATGCAACCCGACAGTCTTGGACCCTCCAAACTGTTGGTCCCGAACCATCCGACCAAACCATCCTACCCGACCGTCCCGGACCCTCCAAGCTGTTGGTCTCGAATCATCCGACCAAATTATGCAACCCGGCCGTCTTGGACCCTCCAAACTGTTGGTCCCGAACCATCCGACCAAACTGTCCAACCCGACCATCCCGGACATTCCAAACGGTCCGTCCGGAAGAAGGTCCTCATCTCCTCTAGTTGTCCCGAACCATCCGACCAAACCGTCCAACCCGATCGTCCCGGAACTTCCAAACGGTCCGTCCGGAAGAAGTTCCGGATCTCCTGTAGTTGTCCCGAACCATCCGACCAAACCGTCCAACCCGATCGTCCCGGAACTTCCAAACGGTCCGTCTGGAAGAAGTTCCGGATCTCCACTAGTTGTCCCGAACCATCCGACCAAACCGTCCAACCCGACCGTCCCGAAACTTCCAAACGGTCCGTCCGGAAGAAGGTCCGGATCTCTTCTAGTTGTCCCGAACCATCCAACAAAACCGTCCAGCCCGACCGTCCCAGACCCTCGAAACTGTTGTCCCGAGCCATCCGACCAAACCATCCAACCCGACTATACTGGAACTTCCAAATGGTCCGTCCGGAAGTTCTCGATCTCCTCTAATTGTCCCGAACTTCCAACCACACCGTCCAACCCGACCGTCCCGGACCTTCCAAACGGTCCGTCCGGAAGAAGGTCCGGTTCTCCTCTAGTTCTCCCGAACCATCCGACCATACCGTCCAACCTGATCGTCCCGGAACTTCCAAACGGTCCGTCCGGAGAAGGTCCGGATCTCCTGTGGTTGTCCCGAACATCCGACCAAACCGGCCAACCTGACCGTCCCGGACCATACAACTGTTGGTCCCGAATCATCCGACCAAATTATGCAACCCGACGGTCCTTGGACCCTCCAAACTGTTGGTCCCGAACCATCCGACCAAACCGTCCAACCCGACCATCTTGGACACACCAAACTGTTGGTCCCGAACCATCCGACCAAACCGTCCACCCGATCATCCCGGAACTTCCACACGGTCCGTCCGTCAGAAGCTCCGGATCTCCTCTAGTTGTCCCGAACCATCCGACCAAACCGTCCACCCGACCGTCTCAGACCCTCCAAACTGTTGGTCCCGAACCATCCGACAAAACCGTCCAACCCGACTGTACTGGAACTTCCAAATGGTCTGTCCGGAAGTTCTCGATCTCCTCTAATTGTCCCGAAACTTCCAACCAAACCGTCCTACCCGACCGTCCCAGACCTTCCAAAACGGTCCGTCCGGAAGAAGGTCCGGTTCTCCTCTAGTTCTCCCGAACCATCCGACCATACCGTCCAACCCGATCGTCCCGGAACTTCCAAACGGTCCGTTCCGGGAGAAAGTCTGGATCTCCTGTAGTTGTCCCGAACCATCCGACCAAACCGTCCAACCCGACCGTCCCGGACCCTCCAAGCTGTGGGTCCCGAATCATCCGACCAAATTATGCAACCCGACGGTCTTGGACCCGCCAAACTGTTGGTCCCGAACCATCCGACCAAACCGTCCAACCCGACCGTCTTGGACCCACCAAACTGTTGGTCCCGAACCATCCGACCAAACCGTCCAACCCGACCGTCCCGGACATTCCGAACGGTCCGTCCGGAAGAAGGTCCTGATCTCCTCTAGTTGTCCCGAACCATCCGACCAAACCGTCCAACCCGATCGTCCCGGAACTTCCACACGGTCCGCCCGGAAGAAGCTCCGGATCTCCTCTAGTTTGTCCACGAACCATCCGACCAAACCGTCCAACCCGACCGTCCCGGAACTTCCAAACGGTCCGTCCGGAAGAAGGTCCGGATCTCCTCTATTGTCCCGAACCATCCAACCAAACCGTCCAACCCGACCGTCTCAGACCCTCCAAACTGTTGGTCCCGAACCATCCGACCAAACCGTCCAACCCGACTGTACTGAAACTTCCAAATGGTCCGTCCGGATGTTTTCGATCTCCTCTAATTGTCCCGAAACTTCCAACCACACCGTCCAATCCGACCGTCCCGGACCTTCCAAACGGTCCGTCCGGAAGAAGGTCCGGTTCTCCTCTAGTTCTCCCGAACCATCCGACCATACCGTCCTACCCGATCGTCCCGGAACTTCCAAACGGTCCGTCCGGAAGAAGGTCCGGATCTCCTGTGGTTGTCCCGAACCATCCGACTAAACCGTCCAACCTGACCGTCCCGGACCATACAAACTATTGGTCCCGAATCATCCGACCAAATTATGCAACCCGACGGTCTTGGACCCTCCAAACTGTTGGTCCCGAACCATCCGACCAAACCGTCCAACCCGACCGTCTTGGACCCACCAAACTGTTGGTCCCGAACCATCCGACCAAACCGTCCAACCCGACCGTCCGGAACTTCCAAACGGTCCGTCCGGAAGAAAGTCCGAATCTCCTCTAGTTGTCCCGAACCATCCAACCAAACCGTCCAACCCGACCGTCCCCGGACATTCCAATCGGTCCGTCCGGAACAAGGTCCGGCCCTCCTCTAGTTCTCCCGAACCATCCGAGTAAACCAGCCAACCCGACCATCCCGGACCCTCCAAACTGTTGGTCCCAAACCATACGACCAAACCGTCCAAGCCGACCATCTCGGACCCTCCAAACTGTTGGTCCTGAACCATCCGACCAAACGCCTAACCCGACCGTCCCGGACCCTCCAAGCTGTTGGTCCCTAATCATCCGAACAAATCAAGCAACCCGACCGTCTTGGACCCTCCAAACTGTTGGTCCCAAACCATCCGACAAAACCGTCCAACCTGACCGTCCCGGACCTTCCAAACGGTCCATCCGGAAGAAGGTCCGGCTCTCCTCTAGGTCTCCCGAACCATCCGACCAAACCATCCATCCGACCGTCCTGGACCCTCCAAACTGTTGGTCCCGAACCGTCCGACCAAACCATCCAACCTGACCATTTTGGACCCTCCAAACTGTTGGTCCCGAACCATCCGACCAAAACCGTCCAACCCGACCGTCCCGGACCCTCCGAACTGTTGTCCCGAACCATCCGACAAAACCGGCCAACCCGACCGTCTCACACCCCTCCAAACTGTTGGTCCCGAACCATCCGACCAACTGTCCAACCCGACCATCCCGGACATTCCAAACGGTCCGTCCGGAAGAAGGTCCTCATCTCCTCTAGTTGTCCCGAACCATCCGACCAAACCGTCCAACCCGATCGTCCCGGAACTTCCAAACGGTCCGTCCGGAAGAACTTCCGGATCTCCTGTAGTTGTCCCGAACCATCCGACCAAACCGTCCAACCCGATCGTCCCGGAACTTCCAAACGGTCCGTCTGGAAGAAGTTCCGGATCTCCACTAGTTGTCCCGAACCATCCGACCAAACCCGTCCAACCCGACCGTCCCGAAACTTCCAAACGGTCCGTCCGGAAGAAGGTCCGGATCTCTTCTAGTTGTCCCGAACCATCCCACAAAACCGTCCAGCCCGACCGTCCAGACCCTCGAAACTGTTGGTCCCGAGCCATCCGACCAAACCATCCAACCCGACTATACTGGAACTTCCAAATGGTCCGTCCGGAAGTTCTCGATCTCCTCTAATTGTCCCGAAACTTCCAACCACACCGTCCAACCCGACCGTCCCGGACCTTCCAAACGGTCCGTCCGAGAAGGTCCGGTTCTCCTCTAGTTCTCCCGAACCATCCGACCATACCGTCCAACCTGATCGTCCCGGAACTTCCAAACGGTCCGTCCGGAAGAAGGTCCGGATCTCCTGTGGTTGTCCCGAACCATCCGACCAAACCGGCCACCCTGACCGTCCCGGACCATACAAACTGTTGGTCCCGAATCATCCGACCAAATTATGCAACCCGACGGTCCTGGACCCTCCAAACTGTTGGTCCCGAACCATCCGACCAAACCGTCCAAACCCGACCATCTTGGACACACCAAACTGTTGGTCCCGAACCATCCGACCAAACCGTCCAACCCGATCATCCCGGAACTTCCACACGGTCCGTCCGGCAGAAGCTCCGGATCTCCTCTAGTTGTCCCGAACCATCCGACCAAACCGTCCAACCCGACCGTCTCAGACCCTCCAAACTGTTGGTCCCGAACCATCCGACAAAACCGTCCAACCCGACTGTACTGGAACTTCCAAATGGTCTGTCCGGAAGTTCTCGATCTCCTCTAATTGTCCCGAAACTTCCAACCAAACCGTCCTACACGACCGTCCCAGACCTTCCAAACGGTCCGTCCGGAAGAAGGTCCGGTTCTCCTCTAGTTCTCCCGAACCATCCGACCATACCGTCCAACCCGATCGTCCCGGAACTTCCAAACGGTCCGTCCGGGAGAAAGTCTGGATCTCCTGTAGTTGTCCCGAACCATCCGACCAAACCGTCCAACCCGACCGTCCCGGACCCTCCAAGCTGTGGGTCCCGAATCATCCGACCAAATTATGCAACCCGACGGTCTTGGACCCGCCAAACTGTTGGTCCCGAACCATCCGACCAAACCGTCCAACCCGACCGTCTTGGACCCACCAAACTGTTGGTCCCGAACCATCCGACCAAACCGTCCAACCCGACCGTCCCGGACATTCCGAACGGTCCGTCCGGAAGAAGGTCCTGATCTCCTCTAGTTGTCCCGAACCATCCGACCAAACCGTCCAACCCGATCGTCCCGGAACTTCCACACGGTCCGCCCGGAAGAAGCTCCGGATCTCCTCTAGTTGTCCCGAACCATCCGACCAAACCGTCCAACCCGACCGTCCCGGAACTTCCAAACGGTCCGTCCGGAAGAAGGTCCGGATCTCCTCTATTGTCCCGAACCATCCAACCAAACCGTCCAACCCGACCGTCTCAGACCCTCCAAACTGTTGGTCCCGAACCATCCGACCAAACCGTCCAACCCGACTGTACTGAAACTTCCAAATGGTCCGTCCGGATGTTTCGATCTCCTCTAATTGTCCCGAAACTTCCAACCACACCGTCCAATCCGACCGTCCCGGACCTTCCAAACGGTCCGTCCGGAAGAAGGTCCGGTTCTCCTCTAGTTCTCCCGAAACCATCCGACCATACCGTCCTACCCGATCGTCCCGGAACTTCCAAACGGTCCGTCCGGAAGAAGGTCCGGATCTCCTGTGGTTGTCCCGAACCATCCGACTAAACCGTCCAACCTGACCGTCCCGGACCATACAAACTATTGGTCCCGAATCATCCGACCAAATTATGCAACCCGACGGTCTTGGACCCTCCAAAACTGTTGTCCCGAACCATCCGACCAAACCGTCCAACCCGACCGTCTTGGACCACCAAACTGTTGGTCCCGAACCATCCGACCAAAACCGTCCAACCCGACCGTCCCGGAACTTCCAAACGGTCCGTCCGGAAGAAAGTCCGAATCTCCTCTAGTTGTCCCGAACCATCCAACCAAACCGTCCAACCCGACCGTCCCGGACATTCCAATCGGTCCGTCCGGAACAAGGTCCGGCCCTCCTCTAGTTCTCCCGAACCATCCGAGTAAACCAGCCAACCCGACCATCCCGGACCCTCCAAACTGTTGGTCCCAAACCATACGACCAAACCGTCCAAGCCGACCATCTCGGACCCTCCAAACTGTTGGTCCTGAACCATCCGACCAAACCGCCTAACCCGACGTCCCGGACCCTCCAAGCTGTTGGTCCCTAATCATCCGAACAAATCAAGCAACCCGACCGTCTTGGACCCTCCAAACTGTTGGTCCCAAACCATCCGACAAAACCGTCCAACCTGACCGTCCCGGACCTTCCAAACGGTCCATCCGGAAGAAGGTCCGGCTCTCCTCTAGGTCTCCCGAACCATCCGACCAAACCATCCAATCCGACCGTCCTGGACCCTCCAAACTGTTGGTCCCGAACCGTCCGACCAAACCATCCAACCTGACCATTTTGGACCCTCCAAACTGTTGGTCCCGAACCATCCGACCAAACCGTCCAACCCGACCGTCCCGGACCCTCCGAACTGTTGGTCCCGAACCATCCGACAAAACCGGCCAACCCGACCGTCTCACACCCTCCAAACTGTTGGTCCCGAACCATCCGACCAAGCCATCCAACCCGACTGTCCTGGAAATTCCAAACGGTCCGTCTGGAAGGTCTAGATCTCCTCTAATTGTCCCAAATCATCTAACCAAACCGTCCACGCCGACCGTCACGGGCCCTCCAAACATTTGGTCCCCAACCATCCGACCAAACCGTCCAACCCGACCGTCTCGGAACTTCTAAACGGTCCGTCCGGAAGAACGTCCGGATCTCCTCCAGTTGTCCCGAACCATCCAACCAAACCGTCCAACCCGACCGTCTCAAACCCTTCAATCTGTTGGTCCCGAACCATCTGACCAACCCGTCCAACCCGACTGTCCTGGAACTACGAAATGGTCGTCCGGAAGTTCTAGATCTCCTCTAATGTCCAGAAACAACCAACCAAACCGTCCAAACCCGACCGTCCCGGACCTTCCAAACTGTCCGTCCGGAAGAAGGTCCGGTTCTCCTCTAGTTCTCTCGAACCATCCGACCAAACCATCCAACCCGACCGTCCCGGACCCTCCAAACTGTTGGTCCCAAACCATCCGACCAAACCGTCCAACCCGACCGTCTTGGACCCACCAAACTGTTGGTCCCAAACCCTTCGACCAAAACCGTCAAACCCGATCGTTTCGGAACTTCCAACGGTCCGTCCGGAAGAAGGTCCGGATCTTCTCTAGTTGTCCCGAACCATACGACCAAACCGTCCAACCCGACCATCCCGGAACTTCCAAACGGTCCGTCCGGAAGAAGGTCCGGATCTCCTCTAGTTGTCCCGAACCATCCGACCAAGGCGTCCAACCCGACCGTCCCGGAACGTCCAAACGGTCCGTCCGGAAGAAGGTCCGGATCTCCTCTAGTTGTCCCGAACCATTCAACCAAACCATCCACCCCGACCGTCTCAGACCCTCCAAACTTTGGTCCCGAACCATCCGATCGAACCGTCCAACCCGACTGTCCTGGAAATTCCAAACGGTCCGTCCGGAAGAAGCTCTGGTTCTCCTCTAGTTCTCCCGAACCATCCGACCAAACCATCTGACCCGACCGTCCCGGACCATCCAAACTGTTGGTCCCAAACCATCCGACTGAACAGTCCAACCCGACCATCTCGGACCCTCCAAACTGGCGGTCCTGAAACCATCCGACCGAACCGTTCAACCCGACCGTCCCGGACCCTCGAAGCTGTTGGTGCCGAATCATCCGACCAACTCATGCAGCACGACCGTCTTGGACCCTCCAAAACTGTTGGTCCCAAACCATCCGACCAAACCGTCCAACCCGACCATCTCGGACCTTCCAAACGGTCCATTGGAAGAAGGTCCGAAAGAAGGTCCGGACGTCCTCTAGTTGTTCCGGATCATCCGACCAAACCGTTCAACCCGACCGTCCCGGAACTTCCAAACGGACCGTCCGGAAGAAGGTCCGGATCTCTTCTAGTTGTCCCGAACCATCCAACCAAACCGTGTAACCCGACCGTCTCAGGCCCTCGAAACTGTTGGTCCCGAACCATCCGACCAAACCGTCCAACCCGACCGTCCCGGACATTCCAAACGGTCCATCCGGAAGAAGGTCCGTATACCTCTAGTTGTCCCGAACAATCCGACCAAACCGTCCAACCCGATCGTCCCGGAACTTCCAAACGGTCCGTCCGGAATAAGGTCCGGATCTCCTGTAGTTGTCCCGAACCATCCGACCAAACCGTCCAACCCGACCGTCCCGGACCCTCCAAGCTGTTGGTCCCGAATCATCCGACCAAATTATGCAACCCGACCGTCTTGGACCCTCCAAACTGTTGGTCCCGAACCATCCGACCAAATCGTCCAACCCGACCGTCTTGGACCCACCAACTGTTGGTCCCGAACCATCCGACCAAACCGTCCAACCCGACCGTCCCGGACATTCCAAACGGTCCGTCCGGAAGAAGGTCCTGATCTCCTCTAGTTGTCTCGAACCATCCGACCAAACCGTCCGACCCGATCGTCCCGGAACGTCCAAACGGTCTGTCCGGAAGATGGTCCGGATCTCCTGTTGTTGTCCCGAACCATCCGACCAGACCGTCCAACCCGACCGTCCCGGACCCTCCAAGCTGTTGGTCCAGATTCATCCGACCAAATTATGCAACCCGACTGTCTTGGACCCTCCAAAACTGTTGGTCCCGAACCATCCGACCAAAACCGTCCAACCCGACCGTCTTGGACCCACCAAACTGTTAGTCCCGAACCATCCGACCAAACCGTCCAACCCGACCGTCCCGGACATTCCAAACGGTCCTTCCGGAAGCAGGTCCGTATCTCCTCTAGTTGTCCCGAACCATCCGACCAAACCGTCCAACCCGATCGTCCCGGAACTTCCAAACGGTCCGTCCGGAAGAAGGTCCGGATCTCCTGTAGTTGTCCCGAACCATCCGACCAAACCGTCCAACCCGACCGTCCCGGACCCCCCAAGCTGTTGGTCCCGAACCATCCGACCAAATTATGCAACCCGACGGTCTTGGACCCTCCAAACTGTTGGTCCCGAACCATCCGACCAAACCGTCGAACCCGACCGTCCCGGACCCTCCAAGCTGTTGGTCCCGAATCATCCGACCAAATTATGCAACCCGACTGTCTTGGACCCTCCAAACTGTTGGTCCCGAACCATCCGACCAAACCGTCCAACCCGACCGTCTTGGACCCACCAAACTGTTAGTCCCGAACCATCCGACCAAACCGTCCAACCCGACGTCCCGGACATTCCAAACGGTCCGTCCGGAAGAAGGTCCTGATCTCCTCTAGTCGTCCCGAACTATCCGACCAAACCGTCCAACCCGATCGTCCCGGAACTTCCAAACGGTCCGTCCGGAAGAAGGTCCGATCTCCTGTTGTTGTCCCGAACCATCCGACCAAACCGTCCAACCCGACCGTCCCGGACCCTCCAAGCTGTTGGTCCAGAATCATCCGACCAAATTATGCAACCCGACTGTCTTGGACCCTCCAAACTGTTGGTCCCGATCCATCCGACCGAACCGTCCAACCCGACCGTCTTGGACCCACCAAACTGGTGGTCCCGAACCATCCCGACCAAACCGTCCAACCCGACCGTCCCGGACATTCCAAACGGTCCATCCGGAAGATGGTCCGTATCTCCTCTAGTTGTCCCGAACCATCCGATCAAACCGTCCAACCCGATCGTCCCGGAACTTCCAAACGGTCCGTCCGGCAGAAGGTCCGGATCTCCTGTAGTTGTCCCGAACCATCCGACCAAACCGTCCAACCCGACCGTCCCAGACCCCCCCAAGCTGTTGGTCCCGGACCATCCGACCAAATTATTCAACCCGACGGTCTTGGACCCTCCAAACTGTTGGTCCCGAACCATCCGACCAACCCGTCCAACCCGACCGTCCCGGACCCTCCAAGCTGTTGGTCCCGAATCATCCGACCAAATTATGCAACCCGACTGTCTTGGACCCTCCAAACTGTTGGTCCCGAACCATCCGACCAAACCGTCCAACCTGACCGTCTTGGACCCACCAAACTGTTAGTCCCGAACCATCCGACCAAACCGTCCAACCCGACCGTCCCGGACATTCCAAATGGTCCATCCGGAAGAAGGTCCGTGTCTCCTCTAGTTGTCCCGAACCATCCGACCAAACCGTCCAACCCGATCGTCCCGGAACTTCCAAACGGTCCGTCCGGAAGAAGGTCCGGATCTCTGTAGTTGTCCCGGACCATCCGACCAAACCGTCCAACCCGACCGTCCCGGACCCCCCAAGCTGTCGGTCCCGAAACCATCCGACCAAATTATGCAAACCCGACGGTCTTGGACCCTCCAAACTGTTGGTCCCGAACCATCTGACCAAACCGTCCAACCCGACCGTCCCGGGACCCTCCAAGCTGGTGGTGCCGAATCATCCGACCAAATTGTGCAACCCGACCGTCTTGGACCCTCCAAACTGTTGGTCCCGAACCATCCGACCAAACTGTCCAACCCGACCATCCCGGACATTCCAAACGGTCCGTCCGGAAGAAGGTCCTGATCTCCTCTAGTTGTCCCGAACCATCCGACCAAACCGTCCAACCCGATCGTCCCGGAACTTCCAAACGGTCCGTCCGGAAGAAGGTCCGGATCTCCTCTAGTTGTCCTGAACCATCCGACCAAACCGTCCAACCCGATCGTCCCGGAACTTCCAAACGGTCCGTCCGGAAGAAGGTCCGGATCTCCACTAGTTGTCCCGAACATCCGACCAAACCGTCCAACCCGACCGTCCCGGAACTTCCAAACGGTCCGTCCGGAAGAAGGTTCGGATCTCTTCTAGTTGTCCCGAACCATCCAACCAAACCGTCTAACCCGACCGTCTCAGACCCTCGAAACTGTTGGTCGCGAACCATCCGACCAAATCGTCCAACCCGACCGTCCCGGACATTCCAAACGGTCCATCCGGACGAAGGTCCGTATCTCCTCTAGTTGTCCCGAACCATCCGACCAAAACCGTCCAACCCGATCGTCCCGGAACTTCCAAATGGTCCGTCCGGAAGAAGTTTCGGATCTCCTGTAGTTGTCCCGAACCATCCGACCAAACCGTCCAACCCGACCGTCCCGGACCCCCCAAGCTGTTGGTCCCGAACCATCCGACCAAATTATGCAACCCCACGGTCTTGGACCCTCCAAAACTGTTGGTCCCGAACCGTCCGACCAAACCGTCCAACCCGACCGTCCCGGACCCTCCAAGCTGGTGGTCCCGAATCATCCGACCAAAATTATGCAACCCGACCGTGTTGGACCCTCCAAAACTGTTGGTCCCGAACCATCCGAGCAAACTGTCCAACCCGACCATCCCGGACATCCAAACGGTCCGTCCGGAGAAGGTCCGGATCTCCTGTAGTTGTCCCGAACCATCCGACAAACGTCCAACCCGACCGTCCCGGACCCTCCAAGCTGTTGGTCCCGAATCATCCGACCAAATTATGCAACCCGACCGTCTTGGACCCTCCAAACTGTTGGTCCCGAACCATCCGACCAAACCGTCCAACCCGACCGTCCTGGACCCACCAAACTGTTGGTCCCGAACCATCCGACCAAACCGTCCAACCCGACCGTCCCGGACATTCCAAACGGTCCGTCCGGAAGAAGGTCCTGATCTCCTCTAGTCGTCCCGAACCATCCGACCAAAACCGTCCAACCCGATCGTCCCGGAACTTCCAACGGTCCGTCCGGAAGAAGGTCCGGATCTCCTGTTGTTGTCCCGAACCATCCGACCAAACCGTCGAACCCGACCGTCCCGGACCCTCCAAGCTGTTGGTCCAGAATCATCCGACCAAAATTATGCAACCCGACTGTCTTGGACCCTCCAAACTGTTGGTCCCGATCCATCCGACCAAACTGTCCAAACACGACCGTCTTGGACCCACCAAACTGGTGGTCCCGAACCATCCGACCAAACCGTCCAGCCCGACCGTCCCGGACATTCCAAACGGTCCATCCGGAAGAAGGTCCGTATCTCCTCTAGTTGTCCCGAACCATCGACCAAAACCGTCCAACCTGATCGTCCCGGAACGTCCAAACGGTCCGTCCGGAAGAGGTCCGGATCTCCTGTGTTGTCCCGAACCATCCGACCAGACCGTCCAACCCGACCGTCCCGGACCCTCCAAGCTGTTGGTCCAGAATCATCCGACCAAATTATGCAACCCGACTGTCTTGGACCCTCCAAACTGTTGGTCCCAAACCATCCGACCAAACCGTCCAACCCGACCGTCTTGGACCCACCAAACTGTTAGTCCCGAACCATCCGACCAAACCGTCCAACCCGACCGTCCCGGACCCCCCCAAAGCTGTTGGTCCCGGACCATCCGACCAAATTATCAACCCGACGGTCTTGGACCCTCCAAAATGTTGGTCCCGAACCATCCGACCAACCCGTCCAACCCGACCGTCCCGGACCCTCCAAGCTGTTGGTCCCGAATCATCCGACCAAATTATGCACCCGACTGTCTTGGACCCTACAAACTGTTGGTCCCGAACCATCCGACCAAAGCGTCCAACCCGACCGTCTTGGACCCACCAAACTGTTGGTCCCGAACCATCCGACCAAACCGTCCAAACCCGACCGTCCCGGCCATTCCAAACGGTCGTCCGGAAGAAGGTCCTGATCTCCTCTAGTTGTCCCGAACCATCCGACCAACCGTCCAACCCGATCGTCCCGGAACTTCCAACGGTCCGTCCGGAAGAAGGTCCGGATCTCCTGTAGTTGTCCCGAACCATCCGACCAAACCGTCCAACCCGACCAGTCCCGGACCCCCCAAGCTGTTGGTCCCGAGCCATCCGACCAAATATGCAACCCGACGGTCTTGACCCTCCAAACTGTTTGGTCCCGAACCATCCGACCAAAACCGTCCAACCCGACCGTCCCGGACCCTCCAAGCTGGTGGTCCCGAATCATCCGACCAAATTATGCAACCTGACCGTCTTGGACCCTCCAAACTGTTGGTCCCGAACCATCCGACCAAACTGTCCAACCCGACCATCCGGAACATTCCAAACGGTCCGTCCGGAAGAAGGTCCTGATCTCCTCTAGTTGTCCCGAACCATCCGACCAAAACGTCCAACCGATCGTCCCCGGAACCTCCAAACGGTCCGTCCGAAGAAGTCCGGATCTCCTCTAGTTGTCCTGAACCATCCGACCAAACCGTCCAACCCGATCGTCCCGGACTCCAAACGGTCCGTCCGGAAGAAGGTCGGATCTCCACTAGTTGTCCCGAACCATCGACCAAACCGTCCAACCGACCGTCCCGGAACTTCCAAACGGTCCGTCCGGAAGAAGGTTCGGATCTCTTCTAGTTGTCCCGAACCATCCAACCAAACCGTCTAACCCGACCGTCTCAGACCCTCGAAACTGTTGGTCGCGAACCATCCGACCAAATCGTCCAACCCGACCGTCCCGGACATTCCAAACGGTCCATCCGGAAGAAGGTCCCCTATCTCCTCTAGTTGTCCCGAACCATCCGACCAAACCGTCCAACCCGATCGTCCCGGAACTTCCAAATGGTCCGTCCGGAAGAAGTTCTCGGATCTCCTGTAGTTGTCCCGAACCATCCAACCCGACCGTCCCGGACCCCCCAAGCTGTTGGTCCCGAACCATCCGACCAAATTAGCAACCCCCGGTCTTGGACTCCCAAACTGTTGGTCCCGAACCATCCGACCAAACCGTCAACCCGACCGTCCCGGACCCTCCAAGCTGTGGTCCCGAATCATCCGACCAAATGCAACCCGACCGTGTTGGACCCTCCAAACTGTTGTCCCGAACCATCCGAGCAAACGTCCAACCCGACCATCCCGGACATTCCAAACGGTCCGTCCGGAAGAAGGTCCGGATCTCCTGTAGTTGTCCCGAACCATCCGACCAAACCGTCCAACCCGACCGTCCGACCCTCCAAGCTGTTGGTCCCGAATCATCCGACCAAATATGCAACCCGACCGTCTTGGACCCTCCAAACTGTTGGTCCCGAACCATCCGACCAAACCGTCCAACCCGACCGTCTTGGACCCACCAAACTGTTGGTCCCGAACCATCCGACCAAACCGTCCAACCCAACCGTCCCGGACATTCCAAACGGTCCGTCCGGAAGAAGGTCCTGATCTCCTCTAGTTGTCCCGAACCATCCGACCAAACCGTCCAACCCGATCGTCCCGGAAACTTCCAAACGGTCCGTCCGGAAGAAGGTCCGGATCTCCTCTAGTTGTCCCGAACCATCCGACCAAACCGTCCAACCGACCGTCCCAGGGACCCTCCAAGCTGTTGGTCCCGAATCATCCGACCAAATATGCAACCCGACGTCTGGACCCTCCAAATGTTGTCCCGACATCCGACCAAACCGTCCAACCCGACGTCTTGGACCACCAAACTGTGGTCCCGAACCATCCGACCAAACCGTCCACCCGACCGTCCCGGACATTCCAAACGGTCCTCCGGAAGAAGGTCCGATCTCCTCTAGTTGTCCCGAACCATCCGACCAAACCGTCCAACCCCGACCGTCCCGGAACATCCAAACGGTCCGTCCGGAAGAAGGTCCGGATCTCCTGTAGTTGTCCCGAACCATCCGACCAAACCGTCCAACCCGACCGTCCCGGACCCCCCCAAAGTTGGTCCCGACATCGACCAAATTATGCAACCCGACGGTCTTGGACCCTCCAAACTGTTGGTCCCGAACCAGCCGACCAAACCGTCCAACCCGACCGTCCCGGACCCTCCAAGCTGTTGGTCCCGAATCATCCGACCAAATTATGCAACCCGACGGTCTTGGACCCTCCAAACTGTGGTCCCGAACCATCCGACCAAACCGTCCAACCCGACCGTCTTGGACCCACCAAACTGTTGGTCCCGAACCATCCGACCAAACCGTCCAACCCGACCGTCCCGGACATTCCAAACGGTCCGTCCGGAAGAAGGTCCGTATCTCCTCTAGTTGCCCCGAACCATCCGACCAAACCGTCCAACCCGATCGTCCCGGAACTTCCAAACGGTCCGTCCGATAGAAGCTCGGATCTCTTCTAGTTGTCCGAATCATCCGACCAAACCGTCTAACCCGACCGTCTCAGACCCTCGAAACTGTTGGTCCCGAACCATCCGACCAAACGTCCAACCCGACCGTCCTGGACATTCCAAACGGTCCGTCCGAAAGAAGGTCCGTATCTCCTCTAGTTGCCCCGAACCATCCAACCAAACCGTCCAACCCGATCGTCCCGGGACTTCCAAACGGTCCGTCCGGAAGAAGGTCCGGATATCCTGTAGTTGTCCCGAACCATCCGACCAAACCGTCCAACCCTGACCATCCCGGACCCTCCAAGCTGTTGGTCCCGAATCATCCGACCAAATTATGCAACCCGACGGTCTTGGACCCTCCAAACTGTTGGTCCCGAACCATCCGACCAAACCGTGCGACCCGACCGTCTTGGACGCACCAAACTGTTGGTCCCGAACCATCCGACCAAACCGTCCAACCCGACCGTCCCGGACATTCCAAACGGTCCGTCCGGAAGAAGGTCCGTATCTCCTCTAGTTGTCCCGAACCATCCGACCAAACCGTCCAACCCGATCGTCCCAGAACTTCCAAACGGTCCGTCCGGAAGAAGGTCCGGATCTTCTGTAGTTGTCCCGAACCATCCGACCAAACCGTCCAACCCGACCGTCCCGGACCCTCCAAGCTGTTGGTCCCGAATCATCCGACCAAATTATGCAACCCGACGGTCTTGGACCCTCCAAACTGTTGGTCCCGAACCATCCGACCAAACCGTCCAACCCGACCGTCTTGGACCCACCAAACAGTTGGTCCCGAACCATCCGACCAAACCGTCCAACCCGACCGTCCCGGGACATTCCAAACGGTCCGTCCGGAAGAAGGTCCTGATCTCCTCGAGTTGTCCCGAACCATCCGACCAAACCGTCCAATCCGATCGTCCCGAAACTTCCAAACGGTCCGTCCGGAAAAAGGTCCGGATCTCCTGTAGTTGTCCCGAACCATCAGACCAAACCGTCCAACCCGACCGTCCCGGACCCCACAAGCTGTTGGTCCCGAACCGTCCGACCAAATTATCCAACCCGACGGTCTTGGACCCTCCAAACTGTTGGTCCCGAACCATGCGACCAAACCGTCCTACCCGACCGTCCCGGACCCTCCAAGCTGTTGGTCCCGAATCATCCGACCAAATTATGCAACCCGGCCGTCTTGGACCCTCCAAACTGTTGGTCCCGAACCATTAGACCAAACTGTCCAACCCGACCATCTCGGACATTCCAAACGGTCCGTCCAGAAGAAGGTCCTGATCTCCTCTAGTTGTCCCGAACCATCCGACCAAACCGTCCAACCCGACCGTCCCGGAACTTCCAAACGGTCCGTCCGGAAGACGGTCCGGATCTCTTCTAGTTGTCCCGAACCATCCAACCAAACCGTCCAACCCGACCGTCTCAGACCCTCCAAACTGTTGGTCCCGAACCATCCGAACAAACCGTCCAACCCGACCGTCCCGGACATTCCAAACGGTCCGTCCGGAAGAAGGTCCTGATCTCCTCTAGTGTCCCGAACCATCCGACCAAACCGTCCAACCTGACCATCCCGGACCCTCCAAGCTGTTGGTCCCGAATCATCCGACCAAATTATGCAACCCGACGGTCTTGGACCCTCCAAACTGTTGGTCCCGAACCATCCGACCAAACCGTGCGACCCGACCGTCTTGGACGCACCAAACTGTTGGTCCCGAACCATCCGACCAAACCGTCCAACCCGACCGTCCCGGACATTCCAAACGGTCCGTCCGAAAGAAGGTCCGTATCTCTTCTAGTTGTCCCGAACCATCCGACCAAACCGTCCAACCCGATCGTCCCAGAACTTCCAAACGGTCCGTCCGGAAGAAGGTCCGGATCTTCTGTAGTTGTCCCGAACCATCCGACCAAACCGTCCAACCCGACCGTCCCGGACCCTCCAAGCTGTTGGTCCCGAATCATCCGACCAAATTATGCAACCCGACGGTCTTGGACCCTCCAAACTGTTGGTCCCGAACCATCCGACCAAACCGTCCAACCCGACCGTCTTGGACCCACCAAACAGTTGGTCCCGAACCATCCGACCAAACCGTCCAACCCGACCGTCCCGGACATTCCAAACGGTCCGTCCGGAAGAAGGTCCTGATCTCCTCGAGTTGTCCCGAACCATCCGACCAAACCGTCCAATCCGATCGTCCCGAAACTTCCAAACGGTCCGTCCGGAAAAAGGTCCGGATCTCCTGTAGTTGTCCCGAACCATCAGACCAAACCGTCCAACCCGACCGTCCCGGACCCCACAAGCTGTTGGTCCCGAACCGTCCGACCAAATTATCCAACCCGACGGTCTTGGACCCTCCAAACTGTTGGTCCCGAACCATGCGACCAAACCGTCCTACCCGACCGTCCCGGACCCTCCAAGCTGTTGGTCCCGAATCATCCGACCAAATTATGCAACCCGGCCGTCTTGGACCCTCCAAACTGTTGGTCCCGAACCATTAGACCAAAACTGTCCAACCCGACCATCTCGGACATTCCAAACGGTCCGTCCAGAAGAAGGTCCTGATCTCCTCTAGTTGTCCCGAACCATCCGACCAAACCGTCCAACCCGACCGTCCCGGAACTTCCAAACGGTCCGTCCGGAAGACGGTCCGGATCTCTTCTAGTTGTCCCGAACCATCCAACCAAACCGTCCAACCCGACCGTCTCAGACCCTCCAAACTGTTGGTCCCGAACCATCCGAACAAACCGTCCAACCCGACCGTCCCGGACATTCCAAACGGTCCGTCCGGAAGAAGGTCCTGATCTCCTCTAGTTGTCCCGAACCATCCGACCAAACCGTCCAACCCGATCGTCCCGGAACTTCCAAACGGTCCGTCCGGAAGAACGTCCGGATCTCCTGTAGTTGTCCCGAACCATCCGACCAAACCGTCTAACCCGACCATCCCGGACCCTCCAAGCTGTTGGTCCCGAATCATCCGACCAAATTATGCAACCCGACGGTCTTGGACCCTCCAAACTGTTGGTCCCGAACCAACCGACCAAACCGTCCAACCCGACCGTCTTGGACCCACCAAACTGTTGGTCCCGAACCATCCGACCAAACCGTCCAACCCGACCGTCCTGGACATTCCAAACGGTCCGTCCGGAAGAAGGTCCTGATCTCCTCTAGTTGTCCGAACCATCCGACCAAACCGTCCAACCGATCGTCCCGGAACTTCCAAACGGTCCGTCCGGAAGAAGGTCCGGATCTCCTGTAGTTGTCCCGAACCATCCGACCAAACCGTCCAACCCGACCGTCCCGAACCCTCCAAGCTGTTGGTCCCGAATCATCCGACCAAATTATGCAACCCGACCGTCTTCGACCCTCCAAACTGTTGGTCCCGAACCATCCGACCAAACCGTCCAACCCGACCGTCTTGGACCCACCAAACTGATGGTCCCGAACCATCCGACCAAACCGTCCAACCCGACCGTCCCGGACATTCCAAACGGTCCGTCCGGAAGAAGGTCCTGATCTCCTCTAGTTGTCCCGAACCATCCGACCAAACCGTCCAACCCGATCGTCCCGGAACTTCCAAACGGTCCGTCCGGAAAAACGTCCGGATCTCCTGTAGTTGTCCCGAACCATCCGACCAAACCGTCTAACCCGACCATCCCGGACCCTCCAAGCTGTTGGTCCCGAATCATCCGACCAAATTATGCAACCCGACGGTCTTGGACCCTTCAAACTGTTGGTCCCGAACCATCCGACCAAACCGTCCAACCGACCGTCTTGGACCCACCAAACTGTTGGTCCCGAACCATCCGACCAAACCGTCCAACCCGACCGTCCCGGACATTCCAAACGGTCCGTCCGGAAGAAGGTCCTGATCTCCTCTAGTTGTCCCGAACCATCCGACCAAACCGTCCAACCCGATCGTCCCGGAACTTCCAAACGGTCCGTCCGGAAGAAGGTCCGGATCTCCTGTAGTTGTCCCGAACCATCCGACCAAACCGTCCAACCCGACCGTCCCGAACCCTCCAAGCTGTTGGTCCCGAATCATCCGACCAAATTATGCAACCCGACCGTCTTCGACCCTCCAAACTGTTGGTCCCGAACCATCCGACCAAACCGTCCAACCCGACCGTCTTGGACCCACCAAACTGATGGTCCCGAACCATCCGACCAAACCGTCCAACCCGACCGTCCCGGACATTCCAAACGGTCCGTCCGGAAGAAGGTCCTGATCTCCTCTAGTTGTCCCGAACCATCCGACCAAACCGTCCAACCCGATCGTCCCGGAACTTCCAAACGGTCCGTCCGGAAGAAGGTCCGGATCTCCGGTAGTTGTCCCGAACCATCCGACCAAACCGTCCAACCCGACCGTCCCGGACCCTCCAAGCTGTTGGTCCCGAATCATCCAACCAAATTATGCGGCCCGACCGTCTTCGACCCTCCAAACTGTTGGTCCCGAACCATCCGACCAAACCGTCCAACCCGACCGTCTTGGACCTACCAGACTGTTGGTCCCGAACCATCCGACCAAACCGTCCAACCCGACCGTCCCGGACATTCCAAACGGTCCGTCCGGAAGAAGGTCCAGATCTTCACTAGTTGTCCCGAACCATCCGACCAAACCGTCCAACCCGATCGTCCCGGAACTTCCACACGGTCCGTCCGGAAGAAGCTCCGGATCTCCTCTAGTTGTCCCCAACCATCCGACCAAACCGTCCAACCCGACGTACTGGAACTTCCAAATGGTCCGTCCGGAAGTTTTCGATCTCCTCTAATTGTCCCGAAACTTCCAACCAAACCGTCCAACCCGACCATCCCGGACCTTCCAAACAGTCCGTCCGGAAGAAGGACCGGTTCTCCTCTAGTTCTCCCGAACCATCCGACCATACCGTCCAACCCGATCGTCCCGGAGCTTCCAAACGGTCCGTCCGGAAGAAGGTCCGGATCTCCTGCAGTTGTCCCGAACCATCCGACCAAACCGTCCAACCCGACCGTCCCAGACCCTCCAAACTGTTGGTCCCAAATCATCCGACCAAATTATGCAACCCGACGGTCTTGGACCCTACAAACTGTTGGTCCCGAACCATCCGACCAAACCGTCCAACCCGACCGTCCCGGACATTCCAAACGGTCCGTCCGGAAGAAGGTCCGTATCTCCTCTAGTTGTCCCGAACCATCCAACCAAACCGTCCAACCCGACCGTCTCAGACCCTCCAAACTGTTGGTCCCGAACCATCCGACCAAACCGTCCAACCCGATCGTCCCGGAACTTCCACACGGTCCGTCCGGAAGAAGCTCCGGATCTCCTCTAGTTGTCCCGAACCATCCGACCAAACCGTCCAACCCGATCGTCCCGGAACGTCCACACGGTCCGTCCGGAAGAAGCTCCGTATCTCCTCTAGTTGTCCCGAACCATCCGACCAAACCGTCCAACCCGACCGTCCCGGAACATCCAAACGGTCCGTCCCGAAGAAGGTCCGGATCTCCACAAGTTGTCCCGAACCATCCAACCAAACCGTCCAACCCGACCGTCTCAGACCCTCCAAACTGTTGGTCCCGAACCAGTCCGACCAAACCGTCCAACCCGACTGTACTGGAACTTCCAAATGGTCCGTCCGGAAGTTCTCGATCCCCTCTAATTGTCCCGAAACTTCCAACCAAACCGTCCAACCCGACCGTCCCGGACCTTCCAAACGGTCCGTCCGGAAGAAGGTCCGGTTCTCCTCTAGTTCTCCCGAACCATCCGACCATACCGTCCAACCCGATCGTCCCGGAACTTCCAAACGGTCCGTCCGGAAGAAGCTCCGGATCTCCTGTGGTTGTCCCGAACCATCCGACCAAACCGTCCAACCCTGACCGTCCCGGACCCTCCAAACTGTTGGTCCCGAATCATCCGACCAAATTATGCAACCCGACGGTCTTGGACCCTCCAAACTGTTGGTCTCGAACCATCCGACCAAACCGTCCAACCCGACCGTCTTGGACCCACCAAACTGTTGGTCCCGAACCATCCGACCAAACCGTCCAACCCGACCGTCCCGGACATTCCAAACGGTCCGTCCGGAAGAAGGTCCGTATCTCCTCTAGTTGTCCCGAACCATCCGACCAAACCGTCCAACCCGATCGTCCCGGAACTTCCAAACGGTCCGTCCGGAAGAAGATCCGGATCTCCTGTAGTTGTCCCGAACCATCCGACCAAACCGTCCAACCCGACCGTCCCGGACCTTCCAAGCTGTTGGTCCCGAATCATCCGGCCAAATATGCAACCCTACGATCTTGGACCCCCCAAACTGTTGGTCCCGAACCATCCGACCAAACCGTCCAACCCGACCGTCTTGGACCCCCCAAACTGTTGGTCCCGAACCATCCGACCAAACCGTCCAACCCGACCGTCTTGGACCCACCAAACAGTTGGTCCCGAACCATCCGACCAAACGTCCAACCCGACCGTCCCGGACATTCCAAACGGTCCGTCCGGAAGAAGGTCCTGATCTCCTCGAGTTGTCCCGAACCATCCGACCAAATCGTCCAATCCGATCGTCCCGAAACTTCCAAACGGTCCGTCCGGAAAAAGGTCCGGATCTCCTGTAGTTGTCCCGAACCATCCGACCAAATCGTCCAACCCGACCGTCCCGGACCCCCCAAGCTGTTGGTCCCGAACCGTCCGACCAAATTATCCAACCCGACGGTCTTGGACCCTCCAAACTGTTGGTCCCGAACCATGCGACCAAACCGTCCTACCCGACCGTCCCGGACCCTCCAAGCTGTTGGTCCCGAATCATCCGACCAAATTATGCAACCCGGCCGTCTTGGACCCTCCAAACTGTTGGTCCCGAACCATTAGACCAAACTGTCCAACCCGACCATCTCGGACATTCCAAACGGTCCGTCCAGAAGAAGGTCCTGATCTCCTCTAGTTGTCCCGAACCATCCGACCAAACCGTCCAACCCGACCGTCCCGGAACTTCCAAACGGTCCGTCCGGAAGAAGGTCCGGATCTCTTCTAGTTGTCCCGAACCATCCAACCAAACCGTCCAACCCGACCGTCTCAGACCCTCCAAACTGTTGGTCCCGAACGATCCGACCAAACCGTCCAACCCGACTGTACTGGAACTTCCAAATGGTCCGTCGGAAGTTCTCGATCTCCTCTAATTGTCCCGAAACTTCCAACCAAACCATTCAACCCGACCGTCCCGGACCTTCCAAACGGTCCGTCCGGAAGTAGGTCCGGTTCTCCTCTAGTTCTCCCGAACCATCCGACCATACCGTCCAACCCGATCGTCCCAGAACTTCCAAACGGTCCGTCCGGAAGAAGGTCCGGATATCCTGTGGTTGTCCCGAACCATCCGACCAAACCGTCCAACCTGACCGTCCCGGACCCTCCAAACTGTTGGTCCCGAATCATCCGACCAAATTATGCAACCCGACGTCTTGGACCCTCCAAACTGTTGGTCCCGAACCATCCGACCAAACCGTCCAACCCGACCGTCTTGGACCCACCAAACTGTTGGTCCCGAACCATCCGACCAAACCGTCCAACCCGACCGTCCCGGACATTCCAAACGGTCCCGTCCGGAAGAAGGTCCGTATCTCCTGTAGTTGTCCCGAACCATCCGACCAAACCATCCAACCCGATCGCCCCGGAACTTCCAAACGGTCCGTCCGGAAGAAGGTCCGGATCTCCTGTAGTTGTCCCGAACCATCCGACCAAACCGTCCAACCCGACCGTCCCGGACCCTCCAAGCTGTTGGTCCCGAATCATCCGAGCAAATTATGCAACCCGACCGTCTTGGACCCTCCAAACTGTTGGCCCCAAACCATCCGACCAAACCGTCCAACCCGACCGTCTTGGACCCACCAAACTGTTGGTCCCGAACCATCCGACCAAACCGTCCAACCCGACCGTCCCGGACATTCCAAACGGTCCGTCCGGAAGAAGGTCCTGATCTCCTCTAGTTGTCCCGAACCATCCAACCTAAACCGTCCAACCCGATAGTCCCGGAACTTCCACACGGTCCGTCCGGAAGAAGCTCCGGATCTCCTCTAGTTGTCCCGAACCATCTGACCAAACCGTCCAACCCGACCGTCCCGGAACTTCCACAACGGTCCGTCCAGAGGAAGGTCCGGATCTCATCAAGTTGTCCCGAACCATCCAACCACACCGTCCAACCCGACCGTCTCAGACCCTCCAAACTGTTGGTCCCGAACCATCCGACCAAACCGTCCAACCCGACCGTCCCGGACCTTCCAAACGGTCCGTCCGGAAGAAGGTCCTGTCTCCTCTAGTCGTCCCGAACCATCCGACCAAACCGTCCAACCCGATCGTCCCGGAACTTCCAAACGGTCCGTCCGGAAGAAGGTCCAGATCTCCTGTGGTTGTCCCGAACCATCCGACCAAACCGTCCAACCCGACCGTCCCGGACCCTCAAGCTATTTGGTCCCAGAATCATCCGATCAAATTATGCAACCCGACGTCCCGGACCCTCCAAACTGTTGGTCCCGAATCCATCCGACCAAACCGTCCAACCCGACGGTCTTGGACCCACCAAACTGGTGGTGCCCGAACCATCCGACCAAACCGTCCAACCCGACCGTCCCGGACATCCCCCAAGCGTGTCCCGAACCATCCGACCAAATATGCCACCCGAGGTCTGGACCCTCCAAACTGTTGTCCCGAACCATCCGACCAAACCGTCCAACCCGACCGTCCCGGACCCCCCCCAAGCTGTTGGTCCCGAGACCATCCGACCAAATTATGCAACCCGACGGTCTTGGACCCTCCAAACTGTTGGTCCCGAACCATCCGACCAAACCGTCCAACCCGACCGTCCCGGACCCCCAAGCTGTTGGTCCCGAATCATCCGACCAAATTATGCAACCCGACTGTCTTGGACCCTCCAAACTGTTGGTCCCGAACAATCCGACCAAACCGTCCAACCCGACCGTCTTGGACCCACCAAACTGTTAGTCCCGAACCATCCGACCAAACCGTCCAACCCGACCGTCCCGGACATTCCAAATGGTCCATCCGGAAGAAGGTCCGTATCTCCTCTAGTTGTCCCGAACCATCCGACCAAACCGTCCAACCCGATCGTCCCGGAACATCCAAACGGTCCGTCCGGAAGAAGGTCCGGATCTCCTGTAGTTGTTCCGAACCATCCGACCAAACCGTCCAACCCGACCGTCCCGGAACCCCCCAAGCTGTTGGTCCCGAACCATCCGACCAAATTATGCAACCCGACGGTCATGGACCCTCCAAACTGTTGGTCCCGAACCATCCGACCAAACCGTCCAACCTGACCGTCCCGGACCCTCCAAGCTGGTGGTGCCGAATCATCCGACCAAATTATGCAACCCGACCGTCTTGGACCCTCCAAACTGTTGGTCCCGAACCATCCGACCAAACTGTCCAAACCCGACCATCCCGGACATTCCAAACGGTCCGTCCGGAAGAAGGTCCAGATCTCCTCTAGTTGTCCTGAACCATCCGACCAAACCGTCGAACCCGATCGTCCCGGAACTTCCAAACGGTCAGTCCGGAAGAAGGTCCTGATCTCCTCTAGTTGTCCCGAACCATCCGACCAAACCGTCCAACCCGATCGTCCCGGAACTTCCAAACGGTCCGTCCGGAAGAAGGTCCGGATCTCCACTAGTTGTCCCGAACCATCCGACCAAACCGTTCAACCCGACCGTCCCGGAACTTCCAAACGGACCGTCCGGAAGAAGGTCCGGATCTCTTCTAGTTGTCCCGAACCATCCAACCAAACCGTCTAACCCGACCGTCTCAGGCCCTCGAAACTGTTGGTCCCGAACCATCCGACCAAAATCATCCAACCCGACCGTCCCGGACATTCCAAACGGTCCATCCGGAAGAAGGTCCGTATACCTCTAGTTGTCCCGAACCATCCGACCAAACCGTCCAACCCGATCGTCCCGGAACTTCCAAACGGTCCGTCCGGAATAAGGTCCGGATCTCCTGTAGTTGTCCCGAACCATCCGGCCAAACCGTCCAACCCGACCGTCCCGGACCCTCCAAGCTGTTGGTCCCGAATCATCCGACGAAATTATACAACCCGACCGTCTTGGACCCTCCAAACTGTTGGTCCCGAACCATCCGACCAAACCGTCCAACCCGACCGTCTTGGACCCACCAAACTGCTGGTCCCGAACCATCCGACCAAACCGTCCAACCCGACCGTCCCGGACATTCCAAACGGTCCGTCCGGAAGAAGGTCCTGATCACCTCTAGTTGTCTCGAACCATCCGACCAAACCGTCCAACCCGATCGTCCCGGAACGTCCAAACGGTCCGTCCGGAAGATGGTCCGGATCTCCTGTTGTTGTCCCGAACCATCCGACCAGACCGTCCAACCCGACCGTCCCGGACCCTCCAAGCTGTTGGTCCAGAATCATGCGACCAAATTATGCAACCCGACGGTCTTGGACCCTCCGAAACTGTTGGTCCCGAACCATCCGACCAAACCGTCCAACCCGACCGTCTTGGACCCACCAAACTGTTGGTCCCGAACCATCCGACCAAACCGTCCAACCCGACCGTCTTGGACCCACCAAACTGTTGGTCCCGAACCATCCGACCAAACCGTCCAACCCGACCGTCCCGGACATTCCAAACGGTCCGTCCGGAAGAAGGTCCGTATCTCCTCTAGTTGTCCCCGAACCATCCGACCAAACCGTCCAACCCGATCGTCCCGGAACTTCCAAACGGTCCGTCCGGAAGAAGGTCCGGATATCCTGTGGTTGTCCCGAACCATCCGACCAAACCGTCCAACCTGACCGTCCCGGACCCCTCCCAAGCTGTTGGTCCCGAACCATCCGACCAAATTATGCAACCCGACGTCTTGGACCCTCCAAACTGTTGGTCCCGAACCATCCGACCAAACCGTCCAACCCGACCGTCTTGGACCCACCAAACTGTTGGTCCCGAACCATCCGACCAAACCGTCCAACCCGACCGTCCCGGACATTCAAAACGGTCCGTCCGAAGAAGGTCCGTATCTCCTGTAGTTGTCCCGAACCATCCGACCAAACCATCCAACCCGATCGTCCCGGAACTTCCAAACGGTCCGTCCGGAAGAAGGTCCGGATCTCCTGTAGTTGTCCCGAACCATCCGACCAAACCGTCCAACCCGACCGTCCCGGAGCTTCCAAACTGTTGGCCCGAACCATCCGACCAAACCGTCCAACCCGACCGTCTTGGACCCACCAAACAGTTAGTCCCGAACCATCCGACCAAACCGTCCAACCCGACCGTCTCGGACATTCCAAACGGTCCGTCCGGAAGAAGGTCCTGATCTCCTCTAGTTGTCCCGAACCATCCGACCTAGCCGTCCAACCCGATAGTCCCGGAAGTTCCACACGGTCCGTCCGGAAGAAGCTCCGGATCTCCTCTAGTTGTCCCGAACCATCAGACCAAACCGTCCAACCCGACCGTCCCGGAACTTCAAACGGTCCGATCACGGAGGAAGTGCACCGGAGTCTGGACACTCCAAAGTTGGTCCCGAACCATCCGACCACACCGTCCAACCCGACCGTCTCAGACCCTCCAAACTGTTGGTCCCGAACCATCCGACCAAACCGTCCAACCCGACCGTCCCGGACATTCCAAACGGTCCATCCGGAAGAAGGTCCGGTTCTCCTCTAGTTGTCCCGAACCATCCGACCAAACCGTCCAACCCGATCGTCCCGGAACGTCCAAACGGTCCGTCCGGAAGAAGGTCCGGATCTGCTGTAGTTGTCCCGAACCATCCGACCAAACCGTCCAACCCGACCGTCCCGGACCCTTCAAGCTATTTGTCCCGAATCATCCGATCAAATATGCAACCCGACTGTCCCGGCCCCCCAAACTGTTGGTCCCGAATCATCGACCAAATTATGCAACCCGACGGTCTTGGACCCTCCAAACTGTTGGTTCCCGAACCATCCGACCAAACCGTCCAACCCGACCGTCCCGGACCCCCCAAGCTGTTGGTGCCGAATCATCCGACCAAATTATGCAACCCGACGGTCTTGGACCCTCCAAACAGTTGGTCCCGAACCATCCGGCCAAACCGTCCAACCCGATCGTCTCGGACTTCCAAACGGCGTCGGAAGAGGCGGATCGCTTAGTGTCCTGAACCATCCGACCAAACCGTCCAACCCTGATCGTCCCGGAACTTCCAAACGGTCCGTCCGGAAGAAGGTCCGTATCTCCACTAGTTGTCCCGAACCATCCGACCAAACCGTCCAACCCGACCGTCCCGGAACTTCCAAACGGTCCGTCCGGAAGAAGGTCCGGATCTCCTGTAGTTGTCCCGAACCATCCAACCAAACCGTCCAACCCGACCGTCCAGAACCCCCGAAAGCTGTTGGTCCCGAACCATCCGACCAAATCGTCCAACCCGACGTCCCGACATTCCAAACGGCCAAGAAGGCCGATCTCTGTGTCGACCCTCCACCAAACTGTCCACCCGATCGTCCCGAACTTCCAAACGGTCCGTCCGGAAGAAGGTCCGAATCTCCTGTAGTTGTCCCGAACCATCCGACCAAACCGTCCAACCCTGACCGTCCCGGACCCCCCCAAGCTGTTGGTCCCGGACCATCCGACCAAATTATGCAACCCGACGGTGTTGGACCCTCCAAACTGTTGGTCCCGAACCATCCGACCAAACCGTCCAACCCGACGTCCCGGACCCTCCAAGCTGTTGGTCCCGAATCATCCGACCAAATTATGCAACCCGACTGTCTTGGACCCTCCAAACTGTTGGTCCCGAACTATCCGACCAAACCGTCCAACCCGACCGTCCCGGACTTCCACCGAAACTGTTCTAGTGCCCGGAACCATCCGACCAAACCGTCCAACCCGACCGTCCCGGACATTCCAAATGGTCCATCCGGAAGAAGGTCCGTATCTCCTCTAGTTGTCCCGAACCATCCGACCAAACCGTCCAACCCGATCGTCCCGGAACTTCCAAACGGTCCGTCCGGAAGAAGGTCCGGATCTCCTGTAGTTGTCCCGAACCATCCGACCAAACCGTCCAACCCGACCGTCCCGGACCCCCCAAGCTGTTGGTCCCGAACCATCCGACCAAATTATGCAACCCGACGGTCTTGGACCCTCCAAACTGTTGGTCCCGAACCATCCGACCAAACCGTCCAACCCGACCGTCCCGGACCCTCCAAGCTGGTGGTGCCGAATCATCCGACCAAATTATGCAACCCGACCGTCTTGGACCCTCCAAACTGTTGGTCCCGAACTATCCGACCAAACTGTCCAACCCGACCATCCCGGACATTCCAAACGGTCTGTCCGGAAGAAGGTCCTGATCTCCTCTAGTTGTCCCGAACCATCCGACCAAACCGTCCACCCCAATCGTCCCGGAACTTCCAAACGGTCCGTCCGAAAGAAGGTCCGGATCTCCTCTAGTTGTCCCGAACCATCCGACCAAACCGTCCAACCCGATCGTCCCGGAACTTCCAAACGGTCCGTCCGGAAGAAGGTCTGGATCTCCACTAGTTGTCCCGAACCATCCAACCAAACCGTCCAACCCGACCGTCCCGGAACTTCCAAACGGTCCGTCTGGAAGAAGGTCCGGATCTCTTCTAGTTGTCCCGAACCATCCAACCAAACCGTCTAACCCGACCGTCTCAGACCCTCGAAACTGTTGGTCCCGAACCATCCAACCAAATCGGCCAACCCGACCGTCCCGGACATTCCAAACGGTCCATCCGGAGGAAGGTCCGTATCTCCTCTAGTTGTCCCGAACCATCCGACCAAACCGTCCAACCCGATCGTCCCGGAACTTCCAAACGGTCCGTCCAGAAGAAGTTTCGGATCTCCTGTAGTTGTCCCGAACCATCCGACCAAACCGTCCAACCCGACCGTCCCGGACCCCCCAAGCTGTTGGTCCCGAACATCCGACCAAATTATGCAACCCCGACGGTCTTGGACCCTCCAAACTGTTGGTCCCTGAACCATCCGACCAAATCGTCAAAACCCGACCGTCCCGGACCCTCCAAGCTGGTGGTCCCGAATCATCCGAGCAAATTATGCAACCCGACCGTGTTGGACCCTCCAAACTGTTAGGTCCCGAACCATCCGACCAAACTGTCCAACCCGACCATCCCGGATATTCCAAACGGTCCGTCCGGAAGAAGGTCCGGATCTCCTGTAGTTGTCCCGAACCATCCGACCAAACCGTCCAACCCGACCGTCCCGGACCCTCCAAGCTGTTGGTCCCGAATCATCCGACCAAATTATGCAACCCGACTGTCTTGGACCCTCCAAACCGTTGGTCCCGAACCATCCGACCAAACCGTCCAACCCGACCGTCTTGGACCCACCAAACTGTTAGTCCCGAACCATCCGACCAAACCGTCCAACCCGACCGTCCCGGACATTCCAAATGGTCCGTCCGGAAGAAGGTCCTGATCTCCTCTAGTTGTCCCGAACCATCCGACCAAACCGTCCAACCCGATCGTCCCGGAACATCCAAACGGTCCGTCCGGAAGAAGGTCCGGATCTCCTGTAGTTGTCCCGAACCATCCGACCAAACCGTCCAACCCGACCGTCCCGGACCCCCCAAGCTGTTGGTCCCGAGCCATCCGACCAAATTATGCAACCCGACGGTCATGGACCCTCCAAACTGTTGGTCCCGAACCATCCGACCAAACCGTCCAGCCCGACCGTCCCGGACCCTCCAAGCTGGTGGTGCCGAATCATCCGACCAAATTATGCAACCCGACCGTCTTGGACCCTCCAAACTGTTGGTCCCGAACCATCCGACCAAACTGTCCAACCCGACCATCCCGGACATTCCAAACGGTCCGCCCGGAAGAAGGTCCTGATCTCCTCTAGTTGTCCAGAACGATCCGACCAAACCGTCCAACCCGATCGTCCCAGAACTTCCAAACGGTCCGTCCGGAAGAAGGTCCTGATCTCCTCTAGTTGTCCCGAACCATCCGACCAAACCGTCCAACCCGATCGACCCGGAACTTCCAAACGGTCAGTCCGGAAGAAGGTCCGGATCTCCTCTAGTTGTCCCGAACCATCCGACCAAACCGTCCAACCCGATCGTCCCGGAACTTCCAAACGGTCCGTCCGGAAGAAGGTCCGGATCTCCACTAGTTGTCCCGAACCATCCGACCAAACCGTTCAACCCGACCGTCCCGGAACTACCAAACGGGCCGTCCGGAAGAAGGTCCGGATCTCTTCTAGTTGTCCCGAACCATCCAACCAAACCGTCTAACCCGACCGTCTCAGGCCCTCGAAACTGTTGGTCCCGAACCATCCGACCAAACTGTCCAACCCGTAGAACTTCCGGACGGACCCTTTGGAGGTTCCCGGACAGTCGGGCTGGACGGTTTGGTCGGATGGTTTGGGACCAACAGTTTGGTGGGTCTGAGACGGTCGGGTTGGATGGTTTGGTTGGATGGTTCGGGACAACTAGAGTAGTTCCGGACCTTCTTCCAGACGGACCATTTGGAAGTTCCGGGACGGTCGGGTTGGATGGTTTGGTCGGATGGTTCGGGACCAAAAGTTTGGAGGGCCCGGGGCGGTCAGGTTGGACGGTTTGGTCGGATGATTTGGGACGATTAGAGGAGATCTAGACCTTCCAGACGGACCATTTGGAATTTCGAGGACTGTCGGGTTGGACGGTTTGGTCGGATGGTTCGGGACCAACAGTTTGGAGGGTCTGGGACGGTCGGGTTGGCCGGTTGGTTGGATGGCTCAGGACAACTAGAGGAGATCCGGACCTTCTTCTGGACGGACCGTTTGGAAGTTCCGGGACGATCGGGTTGGGCGGTTTCGTCGGATGATCCGGAACAACTAGAGGACATCCGGACCTTCTTCCGAATGGACCGTTTGGAAGGTCCGAGACGGTCGGGTTGGACGGTTTGGTCGGATGGTTTGGGACCAACAGTTTGGAGGGTCCAAGACGGTCGTGCTGCATGAGTTGGTCGGATGATTCGGCACCAACAGCTTCGAGGGTCCGGGACGGTCGGGTTGGACGGTTCGGTCGGATGGTTCAGGACCGCCAGTTTTGAGGGTCCGAGATGGTCGGGTTGGACGGTTCAGTCGGATGGTTTGGGACCAACAGTTTGGATGGTCCGGGACGGTCGGGTCGGATGGTTTGGTCGGATGGTTCTGGAGAACTAGACGAGAACCAGAGCTTCTTCCGGACGGACCGTTTGGAATTTCGAGGACAGTCGGGTTGGACGGTTCGATCGGATGGTTCGGGACCAAAAGTTTGGAGGGTCTGAGACGGTCGGGGGTGGATGGTTTGGTTGAATGGTTCGGGACAACTAGAGGAGATCCGGACCTTTTTCCGGACGGACCGTTTGGACGTTCCGGGACGGTCGGGTTGGACGCTTTGGTCGGATGGTTCGGGACAACTAGAGGAGATCCGGACCTTCTTCCGGACGGACCGTTTGGACGTTCCGGGACGGTCGGGTTGGACGCTTTGGTCGGATGGTTCGGGACAACTAGAGGAGATACGGACCTGCTTCCGGATGGACCGTTTGGAATGTCCGGGACGGTCGGGTTGGACGGTTTGGTCGGATGGTTCGGGACTAACAGTTTGGTGGGTCCAAGACGGTCGGGTGGGACGGTTTGGTCGGATGGTTCGGGACCAACAGTTTGGAGGGTCCAAGACAGTCGGGTTGCATAATTTGGTCGGATGATTCTGGACCAACAGCTTGGAGGGTCCGGGACGGTCGGGTTGGACGGTTTGGTCGGATGGTTCGGGACAACAACAGGAGATCCGGACCATCTTCCGGACGGACCGTTTGGACGTTCCGGGACGATCGGGTTGGACGGTTTGGTCGGATGGTTCGGGAGAACTAGAGGAGAACCGGACCTTCTTCCGGACGGACCGTTTGGAAGGTCCGGGACGGTCGGGTCGGACGGTTTGGTCGGATGATTTGGGACAATTAGCGGAAATCTAGACCTTCCGGACGGACCATTTGGAAGTTCCAGGACAGTCGGGTTGGACGGTTTGGTCGGATGGTTCGGGACCAATAGTTTGGACGTTCCGAGACGGTCGGGTTGCATGATTTGGTCGGATGATTCGGGACCAACAGTTTGGAGGGTCCGGGACGGTCGGGTTGGACGGTTTGGTCGAAGGGTTTGGGACCAACAGTTTGGTGGGTCCAAGACGGTCGGGTTGGACGGTTTGGTCGGATGGTTCGGGACCAACAGTTTGGAGGGTCCGGGACGGTCGGGTTGGATGGTTTGGTCGGATGGTTCGGGAGAACTTGAGGAGAGCTGGACCTTCTTCCCGACGGACCGTTTGGAAGGTCCGGGACGGTCGGGTTGGACGGTTTGGTCGGATGGTTTGGGACCAAAAGTTTGGGGGGGCCCGGGAAGGTCGGGTCGGACGGTTTGGTCGGATGGCTCGGGACCAACAGTTTGGGGGGTACAAGATGGTCGGGTTGGACGGTTTGGTCGGATGGTTCGGGACCAACAGTTTGGATAATTCGGGACAGTCGGGCTGGATGGTTTGGTTGGATGGTTCGGGAGAACTAAGGGTGCGTTTGGATGGGAGAACGAAAAAGAACGGAATGGAATGGTTCTAGAACCATAGAATGGGATGGAATGGAATGGTTCTATTCTGCTGTTTGATTCGAAGAATGGAACGGTTCCATCTATTGTTTGGTTGAGAGGATGGGATGGAACCAAATGGTTACATTCTAGTGTTTGGTTCAGAGGATGGGATGGGATCAAATGGTTACATTCCAGTGTTTGGTTCAGAGGATGAGATGGAAGAAAATGTAATCAGTATTTCATTTCTATTTTTCAGCAGTATTTCATTTCTATTTTTCAGTGCGTATTGTTCGTAGATGACATGATATTATCAAATATTGGAGAAGCTTGTAACATTTTTGAAAAAAAAATGGAGATGTAAATACTTGCGGAATAATTTAAGATCTTATCAAGTGATGATATTGGTTGTATAATTGGCTATGAAATCATACGACCTGACGATGAGGTGATACATTATCAGATTAAACATTTCAATATCTTTTGGCTGCGTTCTGTTCTTCCCAAGAAAAGCTCAGTTACTGCATGGATCATGCTTCAGACAATAATCTATAGTCATTCTTATTCCCTTTTTATTGGGCATGCCTCATGCTAATTATGAACAAGAATTCAATCAAACAATTCGACTTACAACTGTGTCTATATCAACGTGTCCTGAATCAGAATCAAGCTGATCCATTCCAGGGGACAAATGTCCGGAAGTTATACCAGACTTCCAAGCTTATCAAAGTTGCATTTTCTAGTTATATGAATATGACGAACTGAAATGAATTTGTAATAATCTGCGTCAGAAGGTGCTTCATATACGTAATGAATGTTACATTTTAACCTACCTTGAATCTGAATATAACTAAGATGGTTTATATACACAAGGAAGTTACACATGGATCAGACGGTGTTCACCTTGGGAGCAATTTATTCTTGACGCCTGGCAGAAATCAGTTAAACAAAATAAGAGAGTGAAATGTGAAAGATAATTCTATCCAAAGCACAAATTGTATCATATAAAAGTATTGTGATTGAGATTCGTATCTATACCGGGCAAATATTTTTCTTAATATGCTCAAGGGTCCTTTTGCTTTTCTGAGGAATAATCTGCAATTTCCAAGTAATGCTATGAGAAGAAAGCATAACGATAATATCACCATCTAGCTATGTAGACATGATAGTATTTTTACCAGAAAATCAACCGCTTGTCTCATGTACTTTAGCTCATCCCAAGCTGCACCTGCATGCTACAAGTAGAAAAGATTAGGTGCTCAATTTGTCATGATTTAGTAAATGAGAGCTGCACCAGCTGCAAACCTCTTCTGTAGCATTTACAATCCATTTCTCCAGTACACAAAGCCCAGATTTCACATATTCACCATTCGAAAATGTGCAACACTCCCTCTTTGCAGCAAGCTGGGACATTAAGACAAGCAAACTAAATCAAAAGCTTGTCAAATTCCATTAGCACAGCATACTGCATCAGAATTCCATTAGTCAAATGGCCAGAAGGTATTGATTACACAATCCCATGAATGCGCAGGGTTCCAGATATAAAACTGAATAGGCTCAGAGCATCAAAGCAGTATACAGGAATGTATCAACTTTCCTTTACCTACATCTTAGTTGTTAAATATAAGACTATAGAGAAAGAATTAAAGTGTGCATAGAAGAAAATGACTCATTGTATCAACAATAGCAAAAGTACAAGCAAAGCTTTCATAGCAGCTTCAAGGAAATCAAAAGCAAAATGTGCTCTTGAAGCTCTAGGTCCTTAATTCCACACTTACAATAACAAGTTTGAAGTTCATACATCTCAATCACGCAAACTGACCTAGTTTAGTTAATACAAGTTCGAACCAACCACTTGGGCATCCAAAAGTCCATGTACCACACCTAATACGATCAACTTCATGCACCGAAGTTTTTGGTGACATATCTAGTCACCCAAACTAACTTGTTACTGACACTAAGGTTGACAAATGCCTTTGCAGTCTTAGGATTGTCAACAAGATGGGCATAGTAGTGAGCAAGATGCGCCTCGTCAAATCCAGGAAGGGCTGCCAATTCATCCCAAAGGCCTTCAGGAATATCATCGTTGGCTCCAGCAGCTTTCTCAAGTGCTACAGCAACTCTCTCGAGGCCAACTCTCAGTGTGGACAGCAGCGGATCATCTTCATTTGGGACTACCTTAGCCCTCTTTGCTGCTCGTTTAGAACCAGCAGAAGACTCGCCAACATTTGCTGTTGCCGACATATTGAACTCACTGCTTCCATTGCCTCCCTCGTCATCTTCAATGTCATGCACTTCAACAGAAAGCGGGTCATTTCCGGACTTGGCATACTTCCCCGTGGCCATACTTGCACCAAAGATTGTCGCCATTTCATGATAGTGTTCAATGGGGGTATTCAAGTAATTTGCATCACCTTTGTGGTCCTGAAATGAACGGTACGTTATTTTCAACCTCTTTAGATGCAGCAACGTATCACAACTTAACATACTATGCGAGAAAAATTACCTTAATATGACCTGTATAGTGTTCATGCTCGAGCCTAATAGTGCACGTTTCCTCATCCCACAGAGCACCACTAATCTTCTTAAGCTTCTCAATCTTTGCCCAAATCTTCCTCCACTTCTTAAGGTGGTTGCTAACCTGATCTCCAGTGATAGCTAGCTTGAAATGATCATTCAAGGCTTTAGCACAGTTGTTAAGGTGCACCTTCTTGAAACCACTTGAAGTTCTAGTGCCACTTGCCACTAGGTCAGCCAAATGAGTTAGCATCATGGTGGACAGTGAATTTGTCCACACAAGCAGACTACTCCCACCAAGGTTTTCCACATTGTCCATTTCTGTCAAGCAGTGAAAATACTTAAAAGAAATGGCATAATCTGTTTTGGACCTTAATAGTTGGAAAGATACGACATTACAAAACACAAATAGATTTTATTGACATGGAAAATGGATCTGTCCAGCCATTCATAAGTGCAAACACATGATACGAAATGCCACAAATACATTGCTTCGAAATAGAAAAGGCCACCATCTGTCCGGGCATTACACAAATACAATCAATATCCATAGTGATTCTGCCTATCTTCCCACATTCTAGTAGCAATTTGTTGCCTACGATCTACCATGGCTCTATGGTCAATTGGTTGCTCCCTTGAGGTCCTCATGGGGTTGCCGGTCCAAGCCACTTCCGGTATAATAAACTCATCTATCCCTTGAGTAAGCACATAATTATGAAGAATGCAACAAGCTACAACAATATCAACTTGAACCGGAAGAGGGAAGAATGGAGTGGCATCGTCTAGAACTTTGAACCGTCTCTTGAGTGATGCAAAGGCCCGCTCTACAGTCACTCGTAGAGATGAGTGCCTTAGGTTGAACAATTCCTTTTCGTTTTGTACTGGATTGCTGCCCCACTCGTTCAGATGGTACCTCACACCACGGAAAGGTGGCAAGAACCCAGGCTTGGCTCCGTATCCAGCATCAACTAGATAGAATTTTCCTAGAACATGACAAAAATATGTGTGACTCGTTTGTGCAATTATGTATAAAGTTGTCTATAAGCAATTTCTTACCTTGTGGGACACTCAGGCCATTCTTACGTTCTAATGCATCCGCTAAAACCACCGCATCATGTGCTGTTCCTTCCCAACCCACCAAAACATATGTGATTCGAAGGTCGAAATCTACCGCTGCCATCACATTTTGAGTAGCAAAGGACTTCCTACCGCGAAAGGAAGGCTCCATATCCTTACTAACAGAAGCTCTTACATGTGTACCGTCGATTGCTCCAATATAATCCTATGCATGTAACACACAAATTAAAACCTCATAATTTCTAGCCTAAATAACTAAGGCATAGTTGCTGAAAATACCTTAAAATATGGGTCGAACTGTCGGTTCCCTGCAATTTTGGTAGGGGTCTCCAATGATGGTGGCCGGATAAACTCATTTCGTAGCTCACCTATAGCGTGTAAGACTAGTCTAAAATAGCGGCTAACTGTCTCTTTTGACCTGTCATAATTAGTTGAGATGACCCTATTTCTAAGGTTATGTCCAACAGTATTCAAGAACATCGCTACTTGCTCCTCCACACATACATTAATAGTGTCACGGAGCAAAGAGCGTTCCCTCAATATTTGACACAACCTAAAGAAAGGAGCTCTGTTAAGCCTTAACATAACCCTGCATTTTTCATCACTCTTGAAAATTCTGTTATTCAAATAGTTGATTCTTTCTTGATCTCTTTCTTCCATTGGACCATAAGTAATGCGGGCTTTCCTCTTTCTTATTCTATCACGTAGATACAAGGCCACCATAGAAAGAGCCACAAATGTGGCGGCTCCCATATACAATAGCTTTCTCCTTCTATCCATTTTCTTCACCATCTACAATGTATTTACGAAGTAATCTGCTCACTGGTTGTATCAATAATTCAAGCAGCTACATGTAATTAACACAAATGGGAGTATAGCTAATTAGAACAATCAATTGTAGAGAGAGGGCAACAATTTTGAACATATATATAAATAAGATATGCACTCATGCAACCATCGACTATATGTAGGTACAAATTAATCGACAAAGAAAAGAATTTTCTCCTTAATATTGTGCTTACACGAAGGAGGAACCTAGGTAAGACTACAAATACTATGCTTAATATTTTTCCACAATAAAAAATGATGATTTTAGCATTAAGGATTTCTGAAATATGGGTGTTTTCACTGAAATGATGGTTAAACCTAAACCTAAATCCTAAACTTTCTAAAACCCTAATCCCTACAATTCCGAACATTGAACCCTAACCCCTAAACACCAAATCTGTACCAACATCTTCATTTTGTCTACAAGAAAGTCAAGCACATGCTTGCTTCCTTCAACAGCACGTGCCTTGCGAAATTTCGAACCAGGAAGTCTAATGCCCATGTATGATATCTTCAAGCAGAACACAAGCTTGGCTAACCTAACCCTTGTCACAAAGCCAATTGATCAGCAGCAAGAATGCGAGCCATACTCGGCAAAACCCGAGCTGATTCATGTCAATTTTTAAGCTCGACCCCTCAACTTGAGCTCGGTCCACAAATTCTTTAGCTATCCTCGCACCTTGCAATGTTTAGACCCGAGTCTAGGACTTCCAAATTCTTTCTAGCTCCACCCTAAGGGCATGAGCAGTGTGCTAAGGTCGATGAGGAGCTAAGGCCATCACGTATGCAGAGGCTCTAAAATCTACCAAGAGAAAACCATATTCGGGGTCCATCCACTTACAAGAACATCTAAGTCTCCAAATAATAACAATAAGTTACAGCGTCCAAAAAAACAAATTTTGCTTGGCAAAAACTGGTGTGACCGTGTGAGCGATCACATAAGAACTAAGAACTCGTTATACTCAGATGATGGTTCTTCAAGATTTTCTTTTTACTCAGGTTATGTACTCTAGTCATTCAACTTGTTCCCAAAAAAAAAGATGTACTCATCCAACCTAGTTTCTTCCTTCCAACCATCCACCAGCCAAATGAACAGATAGAACAAGGAGCGTGCTTCTTTTTCTATGCATCTCAACTCGAGCAAGGAACAAGGAAACTAAACAAAATTCAGTACAATGTCATAGCTTCTCTTGGTGACATACCTGCTGCGTGGGAGGACGCCGAGGCGCGTGCTTGCCGCCGCCGCTGCTGCCTCGGAGCGCGCCGCCGCCGCCTGGGAGCGCGCGCGGCCGCCGCCTGCTTGCCGCCGCCGCCGTGGGAGCGCGCCGCCGCCGCCTGCTTGCCGCCGTCGCTGCTGCTTCGGAGCGCGCCGCCGCCGCCTGGGAGCGCGTCGCGTGCTTCCCCGAGATCTACTCTCCGCCGCCGCTGCCTGAGAAACGCCGCCCGCACCTTCGGCCTGGGAACGGGCCGCCGCCGCTGCTGCGTGGGAGCGCGCCGCCGCTGCTGCGTGGGAGCGCGCCGCCGCTGCTGCCTGGGAGAGCGCCGCCGCCGCCTGCTTGCCGCCGCCGCTCACGGGAAAGGGGGGAGGCGAGATGTGTTGGGGGTGGAGTCACGGGAGTTCTTTGGGAGACCAGAGGATAATGTCGATCAGGTGAGGAACCGATTCGTTCCATCGATTTTGCGTTATCGTCGCGTTCCGGATCTGAGCCGAATATTCCCTGTAGTGGAAACCGAATGGTTCCGTTCCATTTTAATGCGTCCCGTGAACCAAACGCCCGAACCACCGCTCAATCCGGAACGGTTCCGTTCCATTCCACTTCGTTCCTCCATCCAAACGCATCCTAAAGGAGAACCGGACCTTCTTCCGGACGGACCGTTCGGAAGGTCCAGGACGGTCGGGTTGGACGGTCTGGTTGGATGTTTCGGAACAATTAGAGGAGATCTAGAACTTCCGGACGGACCCTTTGGAGGTTCCCGGACAGTCGGGCTGGACGGTTTGGTCGGATGGTTTGGGACCAACAGTTTGGTGGGTCTGAGACGGTCGGGTTGGATGGTTTGGTTGGATGGTTCGGGACAACTAGAGTAGTTCCGGACCTTCTTCCAGACGGACCATTTGGAAGTTCCGGGATGGTCGGGTTGGATGGTCTGGTCGGATGGTTCGGGACCAAAAGTTTGGAGGGCCCGCGGGCGGTCAGGTTGGACGGTTTGGTCGGATGATTTGGGACGATTAGAGGAGATCTAGACCTTCCAGACGGACCATTGGAATTTCGAGGACTGTCGGGTTGGACGGTTTTGTCGGATGGTTCGGGACCAAACAGTTTGGAGGGTCTGAGACGGTCGGGTTGGCCGGTTTGGTTGGATGGCTCAGGACAACTAGAGGAGATCCGGACCTTCTTCTGGACGGACCGTTTGGAAGTTCCGGGACGATCGGGTTGGGCGGTTTCGTCGGATGATCCGGAACAACTAGAGGACGTCCGGACCTTCTTTCGGACCTTCTTCCGAATGGACCGTTTGGAAGGTCCGAGACGGTCGGTTGGACGGTTTGGTCGGATGGTTTGGGACCAACAGTTTGGAGGGTCCAAGACGGTCGTGCTGCATGAGTTGGTCGGATGATTCGGCACCAACAGCTTCGAGGGTCCGGGACGGTCGGGTTTGAACGGTTCGGTCGGATGGTTCAGGACCGCCAGTTTGGAGGGTCCGAGATGGTCGGGTTGGACTGTTCAGTCGGATGGTTTGGGACCAACAGTTTGGATGGTCCGGGACGGTCGGGTCAGATGGTTTGGTCGGATGGTTCGGGAGAACTAGAGGAGAACCAGAGCTTCTTCCGGACGGACCGTTTGGAATTTCCAGGACAGTCGGGTTGGACGGTTCGATCGGATGGTTCGGGACCAAAAGTTTGGAGGGTCTGAGACGGTCGGGGTGGATGGTTTGGTTGAATGGTTCGGGACAACTAGAGGAGATCCGGACCTTCTTCCGGACGGACCGTTGGACGTTCCGGGACGGTCGGGTTGGACGCTTTGGTCGGATGGTCGGGACAACTAGAGGAGATCCGGACCTTCTTCCGGACGGACCGTTTGGAAGTTCCGGGATGGTCGGGTTGGACGGTTTGGTCGTATGGTTCGGGACAACTAGAGAAGATCCGGACCTTCTTCCGGACGGACCGTTTGGAAGTTCCGAAACGATCGGGTTTGACGGTTTGGTCGAAGGGTTTGGGACCAACAGTTTGGTGGGTCCAAGACGGTCGGGTTGGACGGTTTGGTCGGATGGTTTGGGACCAACAGTTTGGAGGGTCCGGGACGGTCGGGTTGGATGGTTTGGTCGGATGGTTCGAGAGAACTAGAGGAGAACCGGACCTTCTTCCGGACGGACAGTTTGGAAGTTCCGGGACGGTCGGGTTGGACGGTTTGGTTGGATGTTTTCTGGACAATTAGAGGAGATCTAGAACTCCGGACGGACCATTTCGTAGTTCCAGGACAGTCGGGTTGGACGGGTTGGTCAGATGGTTCGGGACCAACAGATTGAAGGGTTTGAGACGGTCGGGTTGGACGGTTTGGTTGGATGGTTCGGGACAACTGGAGGAGATCCGGACGTTCTTCGGACGGACCGTTTAGAAGTTCCGAGACGGTCGGGTTGGACGGTTTGGTCGGATGGTTGGGGACCAAATGTTTGGAGGGCCCGTGACGGTCGGCGTGGACGGTTTTGGTTAGATGATTTGGGACAATTAGAGGAGATCTAGACCTTCCAGACGGACCGTCTGGAATTTCCAGGACAGTCGGGTTGGACGGTTTGGTCGGATGGTTCGGGACCAACAGTTTGGAGGGTCTGAGACGGTCGGGTTGGCCGGTTTTGTCGGATGGTTCGGGACCAACAGTTCGGAGGGTCCGGGACGGTCGGGTTGGACGGTTTGGTCGGATGGTTCGGGACCAACAGTTTGGAGGGTCCAAAATGGTCAGGTTGGATGGTTTGGTCGGACGGTTCGGGACCAACAGTTTGGAGGGTCCAGGACGGTCGGATTGGATGGTTTGGTCGGATGTTCGGGAGACCTAGAGGAGAGCCGGACCTTCTTCCGGATGGATGGTTTGGAAGGTCCGGGACGGTCGGGTTGGACGGTTTTGTCGGATGGTTTGGGACCAACAGTTTGGAGGGTCCAAGACGGTCGGGTTGCTTGATTTGTTCGGATGATTAGGGACCAACAGCTTGGAGGGTCCGGGACGGTCGGGTTAGGCGGTTTGGGTCGGATGTTCAGGACCAACAGTTTGGAGGGTCGAGATGGTCGGCTTGGACGGTTTGGTCGTATGGTTTGGGGACCAACAGTTGGAGGGTCCGAGATGGTCGGGTTGGCTGGTTACTCGGATGGTTCGGGAGAACTAGAGGAGGGCCGGACCTTGTTCCGGACGGACCGATTGGAATGTCCGGGACGGTCGGGTTTGGACGGTTTGGTTGGATGGTTCGGGACAACTAGAGGAGATTCGGACTTTCTTCCGGACGGACCGTTGGAAGTTCCGGGACGGTCGGGTTGGACGGTTTGGTCGGATGGTTTGGGACCAACAGTTTGGAGGGTCCAAGACGGTCGTGCTGCATGAGTTGGTCGGATGATTCGGCACCAACAGCTTCGAGGGTCCGGGACGGTCGGGTTGAACGGTTCGGTCGGATGGTTCAGGACCGCCAGTTTGGAGGGTCCGAGATGGTCCGGGTTGGACTGTTCAGTCGGATGGTTTGGACCAACAGTTTGGATGGTCCGGGACGGTCGGGTCAGATGTTTGGTCGGATGGTTCGGGAGAACTAGAGGAGAACCAGAGCTTCTTCCGGACAGACCGTTGGAATTTCCAGGACAGTCGGGTTGGACGGTTCGATCGGATGGTTCGGGACAAAAGTTTGGAGGGTCTGAGACGGTCGGGGTGGAGGTTGGTTGAATGGTTCGGGACAACTAGAGGAGATCCGGACCTTCTTCCGGACGGACCGTTTGGACGTTCCGGGACGGTCGGGTTGGACGCTTGGTCGGATGGTTCGGGACAACTAGAGGAGATCCGGACCTTCTTCCGGATGGACCGTTTGGAAGTTCCGGGATGGTCGGGTTGGACGGTTTGGTCGTATGGTTCGGGACAACTAGAGAAGATCCGGACCTTCTTCCGGACGGACCGTTTGGAAGTTCCGAAACGATCGGGTTTGACGGTTTGGTCGAAGGGTTTGGGACCAACAGTTTGGTGGGTCAAGACGGTCGGGTGGACGGTTTGGTCGGATGGTTTGGGGAACAACAGTTTGGAGGGTCCGGGGACGGTCGGGTTGGATGGTTTGGTCGGATGGTTCGAGAGAACTAGAGGAGAACCGGACCTTCTCCGGACGGACAGTTTGGAAGGTCCGGGACGGTCGGGTTGGACGGTTTGGTTGGATGTTTCTGGACAATTAGAGGAGATCTAGAACTTCCGGACGGACCATTTCGTAGTTCCAGGACAGTCGGGTGGACGGGTTGGTCAGATGGTTCGGGACCAACAGATGAAGGGTTGAGACGGTCGGGTTGGACGGTTTGGTTGGATGGTTCGGGACAACTGGAGGAGATCCGGACGTTCTTCCGGACGGACCGTTTAGAAGTTCCGAGACGGTCGGGTTGGACGGTTTGGTCGGATCGTTGGGGACCAAATGTTTGGAGGGCCGTGACGGTCGGCGTGGACGGTTTTGGTTAGATGATTTGGGACAATTAGAGGAGATCTAGACCTTCCAGACGGACCGTCTGGAATTTCCAGGACAGTCGGGTTGGACGGTTTGGTCGGATGGTTCGGGACCAACAGTTGGAGGGTCTGAGACGGTCGGGTTGGCCGGTTTTGTCGGATGGTTCGGGACCAACAGTTCGGAGGGTCCGGGACGGTCGGGTTGGACGGTTTGGTCGGATGGTTCGGGACCAACAGTTGGAGGGTCCAAAATGGTCAGGTGGATGGTTTGGTCGGACGGTTCGGGACCACAGTTTGGAGGGTCCAGGACGGTCGGATTGGATGGTTTGGTCGGACGGTTCGGGAGACCTAGAGGAGAGCCGGACCTTCTTCGGATGGACCGTTTGGAAGGTCCGGGACGGTCGGGTTGGACGGTTTTGTCGGATGGTTTGGGACCAACAGTTTGGAGGGTCCAAGACGGTCGGGTTGCTTGATTTGTTCGGATGATTAGGGACCAACAGCTTGGAGGGTCCGGAACGGTCGGGTTAGGCGGTTTGGTCGGATGGTTCAGGACCAACAGTTTGGAGGTCCGAGATGGTCGGCTTGGACGGTTTGGTCGTATGGTTTGGGACCAACAGTTTGGAGGGTCCGAGATGGTCGGGTTGGCTGGTTTACTCGGATGGTTCGGGAGAACTAGAGGAGGGCCGGACCTTGTTCCGGACGGACCGATTGGAATGTCCGGGACGGTCGGGTTGGACGGTTTGGTTGGATGGTTCGGACAACTAGAGGAGATTCGACTTTCTTCCGGACGGACCGTTTGGAAGTTCCGGGACGGTCGGGTTGGACGGTTTGGTCGGATGGTTTCGGGACCAACAGTTTGGTGGGTCCAAGACGGTCGGGTTGGACGGTTGGTTGGATGGTTCGGGACCAACAGTTTGGAGGGTCCAAGACCGTCGGGTTGCATAATTTGGTCGGATGATTCGGGACCAATAGTTTGTATGGTCCGGGACGGTCAGGTTGGACGGTTTAGTCGGATGGTTCGGGACAACCACAGGAGATCCGGACCTTCTTCCGGACGGACCGTTTGGAAGTTCCGGGACGATCGGGTAGGACGGTATGGTCGGATGGTTCGGGACAACTAGAGGAGAACCGGGACCTTCTTCCGGACGGACCGTTTGGAAGGTCCGGGACGGTCGGATTGGACGGTGTGGTTGGAAGTTTCGGGACAATTAGAGGAGATCGAAAACATCCGGACGGACCATTTGGAAGTTTCAGTACAGTCGGGTTGGACGGTTTGGTCGGATGGTTCGGGACCAACAGTTTGGAGGGTCTGAGACGGTCGGGTTGGACGGTTTGGCTGGATGGTTCGGGACAATAGAGGAGATCCGGACCTTCTTCCGGACGGACCGTTTGGAAGTTCCGGGACGGTCGGGTTGGACGGTTTGGTCGGATGGTTCGGGACAACTAGAGGAGATCCGGAGCTTCTTCGGGCGGACCGTGTGGAAGTTCCGGGACGATCGGGTTGGACGGTTTGGTCGGATGGTTCGGGACAACTAGAGGAGATCAGGACCTTCTTCCGGACGGACCGTTCGGAATGTCCGGGACGGTCGGGTTGGACGGTTTGGTCGGATGGTTCGGGACCAACAGTTTGGTGGGTCCAAGACGGTCGGGTTGGACGGTTTGGTCGGATGGTTCGGGACCAACAGTTTGGCGGGTCCAAGACCGTCGGGTTGCATAATTTGGTCGGATGATTCGGGACCCACAGCTTGGATGGTCCGGGACGGTCGGGTTGGACGGTTTGGTCGGATGGTTCGGGACAACTACAGGAGATCCAGACTTTCTCCCGGACGGACCGTTTGGAAGTTCCAGGACGATCGGGTTGGACGGTATGGTCGGATGGTTCGGGAGAACTAGAGGAGAACCGGACCTTCTTCCGGACGGACCGTTTGGAAGGTCTGGGACGGTCGGGTAGGACGGTTTGGTTGGAAGTTTCGGGACAATTAGAGGAGATCGAGAACTTCCGGACAGACCATTTGGAAGTTCCAGTACAGTCGGGTTGGACGGTTTTGTCGGATGGTTCGGGACCAACAGTTTGGAGGGTCTGAGACGGTCGGGTTGGACGGTTTGGTCGGATGGTTCGGGACAACTAGAGGAGATCCGGAGCTTCTGCCGGACGGACCGTGTGGAAGTTCCGGGATGATCGGGTTGGACGGTTTGGTCGGATGGTTCGGGACCAACAGTTTGGTGTGTCCAAGACGGTCGGGTTGGACGGTTTGGTCGGATGGTTCGGGACCAACAGTTTGGAGGGTCCAGGACCGTCGGGTTGCATAATTTGGTCGGATGATTCGGGACCAACAGTTTGTATGGTCCGGGACGGTCAGGTTGGCCGGTTTTGGTCGGATGGTTCGGGACAAACCACAGGAGATCCGGACCTTCTTCCGGACGGACCGTTTGGAAGTTCCGGGACGATCAGGTTGGACGGTATGGTCGGATGGTTCGAGAGAACTAGAGGAGAACCGGACCTTCTTCCGGACGGACCGTTTGGAAGGTCCGGGACGGTCGGGTTGGACGGTGTGGTTGGAAGTTTCGGGACAATTAGAGGAGATCGAGAACTTCCGGACGGACCATTTGGAAGTTCCAGTATAGTCGGGTTGGACGGTTTGGTCGGATGGCTCGGGACCAACAGTTTCGAGGGTCTGGGACGGTCGGGCTGGACGGTTTTGTTGGATGGTTCGGGACAACTAGAAGAGATCCGGACCTTCTTCCGGACGGACCGTTTGGAAGTTCGGGACGGTCGGGTTGGACGGTTTGGTCGGATGGTTCGGGACAACTAGTGGAGATCCGGAACTTCTTCCAGACGGACCATTGGAAGTTCCGGGACGATCGGGTTGGACGGTTTGGTCGGATGGTTCGGGACAACTAGAGGAGATCCGGAACTTCTTCCGGACGGACCGTTTGGAAGTTCCGGGACGATCGGGTTGGACGGTTTGGTCGGATGGTTCGGGACAACTAGAGGAGATGAGGACCTTCTTCCGGACGGACCGTTTGGAATGTCCGGGATGGTCGGGTTGGACAGTTTGGTCGGATGGTTCGGGACCAACAGTTTGGAGGGTCCAAGACGGCCGGGTTGCATAATTTGGTCGGATGATTCGAGACCAACAGCTTGGAGGGTCCGGGACGGTCGGGTAGGACGGTTTGGTCGGATGGTTCGGGACCAACAGTTTGGAGGGTCCAAGACCGTCGGGTTGCATAATTTGGTCGGACGGTTCGGGACCAACAGCTTGGGGGGTCCGGGGACGGTAGGGTTGGACGGTTTGGTCGGATGGTTCGGGACAACTACAGGAGATCCGGACCTTCTTCCGGACGGACCGTTTGTATGTTCTGGGACAGTCGGGTTTGGTCGGATGGTTCGGGACCAACAGTTTGGTGGGTCCGAGACGGTCGGGTTGGACGGTTTGGTTGGAAGTTTCGGGACGGTCGGGTTGGACGGTTTGGTTGGAAGTTTCGGCACAATTAGAGGAGATCAAGAACTTCTGGACGGACCATTTGGAAGTTCCAGTACAGTCGGGTTGGACGGTTTGGTTGGATGGTTCGGGACAACTTGAGGAGATCCGGACCTTCTTCCGGACGGACCGTTGGAATGTCCGGGACGGTCGGGTTGGACGGTTGGTTGGATGGTTCGGGACAACTTGAGGAGATCCGGACCTTCTTCCGGACGGACCGTTTGGAATGTCCGGGACGGTCGGGTTGGACGGTTTGGTCGGTTGGTTCGGGACCAACAGTTTGGTGGGTCCAAGACGGTCGGGTTGGACGGTTTGGTCGGATGGTTCGGGACAACTAGAGGAGATCCGGAGCTTCTTCCAGACGGACCGTGTGGAAGTTCCGGGATGATCAGGTTGGACGGTTTGGTCGGATGGTTCGGGACAACTAGAGGAGATCCGGACCTTCTTCCGGACGGACCGTTTGGAAGTTCCGGCACGGTTGGGTTGGACGGTTTGGTCGGATGGTTCGGGACAAACTAGTGGAGATCCGGACCTTCTTCCGGACGGACCGTTTGGATGTTCCGGGACGATCGGGTTGGACGGTTTGGTCGGATGGTTCGGGACAACTAGTGGAGATCCGGACCTTCTTCCGGGACGATCAGGTTGGACAGTTTGATCGGATGGTTCGGGACCAACAGTTTGGAGGGTCCAAGACGGTCGGGTTGCATAGTTTGGTCGGATGATTCGGGACCAACAGCTTGGAGGGTCTGGGACGGTCGGGTTTGGACAGTTTGGTCGGATGGTTCGGTACCAACAGTTTGGACGGTCCAAGACCGTCGGGTTGTATAATTTGGTCGGATGGTTCGGGACCAACAGCTTGGGGGGTCCGGGACGGTCGGATTGGATGGTTTGGTCGGATGGTTCGGGACAACTACAGGAGATCCGGACCTTCTTCCGGACGGACCGTTTGGAAGTTCCGGGACGATCGGGTTGGACGGTTTGGTCTGATGGTTCGGGACAACTGGAGGAGATACGGACCTTCTTCCGGATGGACCGTTTGGAATGTCCGGGATGGTCGAGTTGGACGGTTTGGTCGGATGGTTCGGGACCAAAAGTTTGGAGGGTCCAAGACAGTCGGGTTGCATAATTTGGTCGGATGATTCGGGACCAACAGCTTGGAGGGTCTGGGACGGTTAGGTTGGACGGTTTGGTCGGATGGTTCGGGACAACTATAGGAGATCCGGATGTTCTTCCGGACGGACCGTTTGGAAGTTCCGGGACGATCGGGTCGGACGGTTTGGTCGGATGGTTCGGGACAACTAGAGGAGATCAGGACCTTCTTCCGGACGGACCGTTTGGAATGTCCGGGACGGTCGGGTTCGACGGTTTGGTCGGATGGTTCGGCACCAACATTTTGGTGGGTCCAAGACGGTCGGGTTGGACGGTTTGGTCGGATGGTTCGGGACCAACAGTTTGGAGGGTCCAAGACGGTCGGGTTGCATAACTTGGTCGGATGATTCGGGACCAACAGCTTGGAGCGTCCGGGACGGACGGGTTGGACGGTTTGGTCGGATAGTTCGGGACAACAAGAGCAGATCCGGACCTTCTTCCGGACGGACCGTTTGGAAGTTCCGGGACGGTCGGGTTGGACGGTTTGGTCGGATGGTTCGGGACCAACAGCTTGGAGGGTCCGGGTTGGTCGGGTTGGACGGTTTGGTCAGATGGTCCGGGACAACTACAGGAGATCCGGACCTTCTTTCGGACGGACCGTTTGGAAGTTCCGGGACGATCGGGTTGGACGGTTTGGTCGGATGGTTCGGGACAACTAGAGGAGATACAGACCTTCTTCCGGACGGACCCTTTGGAATGTCCGGGACGGTCGGGTTGGACGGTTTGGTCGGATCATTCGGGACCAACAGTTTCGAGGGTCTGAGACGGTCGGGTTAGACGGTTTGGTTGGATGGTTCGGGACAACTAGAAGAGATCCGGACCTTCTTTCGGGACGGACGTTTGGAAGTTCCGGGACGGTCGGGTTGGACAGTTTGGTCGGAATGTTCGGCACAACTAGTGGAGATCCGGACCTTCTTCCAGACGGACCGTTTGGATGTTCCGAGACGATCGGGTTGGACGGTTTGGTCGGATGGTTCGGGACAACTCGAGGAGATCAGGACCTTCTTCCGGACGGACCGTTTGGAATGTCCGGGATGGTCGGGCGGGACAGTTTGGTCGGATGGTTCGGGACCAACAGTTTGGAGGGTCCAAGACGGTCGGGTTGCATAATTGGTCGGATGATTCGGGACCAACAGCTCGGAGCGTCCAAGACGGTCGGGTTCAACGGTTTGGTCGGATGGTTCGGGACCAACAGTTTGGAGGGTCCAAAACCGTCGGGTTGCATAATTGGTCGGATGGTTCGGGGACCAACAGCATGGGGGGTCCGGGACGGTCGGGTTTGGACGGTTTGGTCAGATGGTTCGGGACAACTACAGGAGATCCGGACCTTCTTCCGGACGGACCGTTTGGATGTTTCGGGACGATCGGGTTGGACGGTTTGTCGGATGGTTCGGGACAACTAGAGGAGATACGGACCTTCTTCCGGAAGGACCGTTTGGAATGTCCGGGACGGTCGGGTTGGACCGTTTGGGTCGGATGGTTCGGGACCAACAGTTTGGTGGGTCCAAGACGGTCGGGTTGGACGCTTTGGTCGGACGGTTCGGGACCAACAGTTTGGAGGGTCCAAGACAGTCG